>CM073121.1:990000-1412500 GCA_037039145.1 Fundulus diaphanus | reverse complement strand
TGCATGCTGTGATTCAAAAATCAATTTGTTACAGTTTAAATATGTTGAAATCTGTCCAAAAACAACCCTTTCCAGCAA
The DNA here is from genome assembly GCA_037039145.1 of Fundulus diaphanus. Taxonomy (NCBI): domain Eukaryota; kingdom Metazoa; phylum Chordata; class Actinopteri; order Cyprinodontiformes; family Fundulidae; genus Fundulus; species Fundulus diaphanus. Next base: position 1,412,422 of record CM073121.1, on the reverse strand, counting down.
TTTACTAAGTATTGGCAGAATACTAATGGGCCTACTATTGACTGCCGAGAGGCTAACATTGGTAGTTTTTGAAAGAGGAAGTATTTTAGCAGATTTCCACATTTGAGGGAAGACCCCTTCTGTCAAGCTTAGATTAAACAAATGGCAGACTGGTGAAGCTATCACACTTGCAGCCATTTTCAGTAATTTGCCATCAATCTCATCCATTCCTGATGATTTGTTTTCATGTAAACTTAGAAGCAGACTTTTAACTTTCTAACAATCAAATCATTGATTATTTGAGATGAAGTGCCCAGATTGCTGTAAAACTTTGTATCATTCATTAACTTATATATTTTATCATAATAATATTTACCAAAATGGTCTGCAATATCTTTACCTTTTGTTAAAAAAAGTCCATTTACTTCTAAAAATGCTGGTGTCTTAATTTTACTTCTGCCCATTAACTCATTTAAGGTATTCCACAGTTGTTTACCATCATTTTTCTTTTGGTCTATCGACTTTCTATAATAATCCCTTTTTTTCTTTCTATTGAGCGTAGTCACTTTATTTCTCTCTTTACAATAAGCTTTCCATTTCACAGGAAATGCCACTTTGCCTAAAACACAGGCTTCGTTTTTTAGGGGGTCCCTATATGCCATGCTCTGTCTAAGCTCATCATCAATCCATGGGGCTTTGTTTGCTCTTACTGTAAACTTTTTAAGTGGTGCATGCTTATTTACAACTGAGAGAAACAAATCACTAGATAATTTAACAGCCATATCCACATCTTATGTACATAGCACAAGGCTCCAATCTATCTCCTTCAAATCACTGATGAATTCCTCCACCTTAAAATTTTTATAGCTTCTTCTAAGTATTATTTTTGGCCCACTTTTAGGCGCTTTACCTTTTCTGGCTAAAGCCACTATATTGTGATCTGAAAAACCAACTGGAACAGAAACTACCTGAGAGCACCTAGAGCTATGGTTTGTGAATATGTGATCAATGCATGTTGAGGACATATGCCCAAATTCATTACAGAATATTCTAGTTGGTTGTTTGACCAGCTGTTTAAGATTACAAATTCTTAATGCACTTTTTAGCTTTTTCTTAAGTTGACAATATATATATATATATATATAATGTGTGTGTGTGTATGTGTGTATATATATGTGTGTGTATATATGTGTGTGTGTATGTATATATATATATATATGTATATATATACAGGGGTTGGACAATGAAACTGAGACATCTGGTTTTAGACCACAATAATTTATTAGTATGGTGTAGGGCCTCCTTTTGCGGCCAATACAGCGTCAATTCGTCTTGGGAATGACATATACAAGTCCTGCACAGTGGTCAGAGGGATTTTAAACCATTCTTCTTGCAGGATAGTGGCCAGATCACGACGTGATGCTGGTGGAGGAAACTGTTTCCTGACTCGCTCCTCCAAAACACCCCAAAGTGGCTCAATAATATTTAGATCTGGTGACTGTGCAGGCCATGGGAGATGTTCAACTTCACTTTCATGTTCATCAAACCAATCTTTCACGAGTCTTGCTGTGTGTATGGGTGCATTGTCATCCTGATACACGGCACCTCCTTCAGGATACAATGTTTGAACCATTGGATGCACATGGTCCTCCAGAATGGTTCGGTAGTCCTTAGCAGTGACGCGCCCATCTAGCACAAGTATGGGGCCAAGGGAATGCCATGATATGGCAGCCCAAACCATCACTGAGCCACCCCCATGCTTCACTCTGGGCATGCAACAGTCTGGGTGGTACGCTTCTTTGGGGCTTCTCCACACCGTAACTCTCCCGGATGTGGGGAAAACAGTAAAGGTGGACTCATCAGAGAACAATACATGTTTCAAATTGTCCACAGCCCAAGATTTGCGCTCCTTGCACCATTGAAACCGACGTTTGGCATTGGCACGAGTGACCAAAGGTTTGGCTATAGCAGCCCGGCCGTGGATATTGACCCTGTGGAGCTCCCGACGAACAGTTTTGGTGGAAATAGGAGAGTTGAGGTGCACATTTAATTCTGCTGTGATTTGGGGAGCAGTGGTTTTATGTTTTTTGGATACAATCCGGGTTAGCACCCGAACAACCCTTGCAGACAGCTTCCTCTTGCGTCCACAGTTAATCCTGTTGGATGTGGTTCGTCCTTCTTGGTGGTATGCTGACATTACCCTGGATACCGTGGCTCTTGATACATCACAAAGACTTGCTGTCTTGGTCACAGATGCGGCAGCAATACGTGCACCAACAATTTGTTCTCTTTTGAACTCTGGTATGTCACCCATAATGTGGTGTGCATTGCAATATTTTGAGCAAAACTGTGCTCTTACCCTGCTAATTGGACCTTCACACTCTGCTCTTTTTGGTTCAATGTGCAATTAATGAAGATTGGCCACCAGGCTGGTCCAATTTAGCCATGAAACCTCCCACACTAAAGTGAGAGGTGTTTCAGTTTCATTGTCCAACCCCTGTATATATTGTATTTCACTTACTGAATTGAGTTACTGAAATAATTGTCTATACTTTTATTTATTAAGATTTAATTCTAGTGTTTATGTAAGGCAGAGGTTACAAATGTAAACGTTACAACCTTTTGTTTGGACCGTTTTTGCCTTTTCTTCTTTCTACTAAAAACGGCTCTAAGAGAAGAGGTGGAAACAACGCCCCCAAAATGACGCTTGTGGCCAAAAAGTGTATTATGTCAGTAGTGGTTTAGGACTACCGTAGCAAATGAATGGGAAACGTTGACCGTCGGCTGTCGCCAATTAGCTCATTAGCTGCGTCTCAGATCGAAATACGCAGTTTGCAGCTCTGCAGACGCAGAGTTTTCCCGGTCGGCAGGTTTTGATGAAGACAAATGCTTTTCACTCAGAAGGTTTGATTTTAAAATCCCCAAGCGATGAGAGCCTACGACCAAGGAACTCGGAAGCTTTTGTACTTGACGCCATTTCGACTTACGGTTGGAACAAAATTAGCAAAAAAACACCGTAAAATGGTCATTTTCAACACTCTACTGTGTCGTCATGCTTTCACCTACGAACAATGTTTAACTTCCAGTTTGTAGATATATCTTTGAACTATTCAGAAGTGAAAACGGAACGTGCATATCTTTTATCGTTTTCTCATCACGTCATTTTCAGTTACCATGGTGACAAAATTCTCCAAAAAACACAGAACAACTTTAGCCTACGTGCTCAATTTTCACTCTACGTGCACAAATTATACATCAACACGTAGGTATTTCTGTCTGGATTCAGGAAATGTAACCCTCATTGGTGTAGGTCTTTTAGATTTTTTGCAAATCACCTCAGACCGGCAACAACCCCAAAGTGAAACTTGTGCGAAAAACACCAAACAACTTTAGCCTACTCGCTCAATTTACACTCTACGTAGACAAATTATACATCAAAACGTAGGTCTTTTTGTCTGGATTCAGAAAATGTAACCCTCATTGCTGTAGGTCTTATAGATTTTTTTCATCACGCCATTTTCACCTACCCTGGTGACAAAATTATCCAGAAACCAACAAACAACTTTAGCCTACTTGCTCAATTTTCACTCTACATGCACAAATTATACATCAAAACGTAGGTAGTTTTGTCTGGAATCAGGAAATGTAACCCTCATTGGTGTAGGACTTTTTCGCAAATCACCTCAGACCGGCAACAACCCCCAACCCTCCCCAAATTCAGCGAGTTGTTTGGTGTTTTTTTGTGCTGCAGACAGCCAGCCAGCCAGAGCCGGTCAAAGCCATAGGCGTACTAAGGGGCTGCTCGGGCCCACCGGTGCAATGGGGTGGCCCCCAAATTTTCTTTTTTTTTTTTTACACAAGTAACAATTAAATTACTTCAGTTATACGCACCACCAGGCGGGCGCCTTCTTCAACTTCTTCAGAAGTTGAACGTTTCTAGTTATTATTAGGCGCCCGCCTATGCATTGAAAATGCATGGCGGAGGCCTTATGCTATGCACCTAATAAGGGTTTCTTTATTTTTATTAGGCGCCCGCCTATGCATTGAAAATGCATGGCGGAGGCCTTATGTTATGCACCTAATAAGGATTTCTTTATTATTATTATTATTGTTTATTAATCTTCCGTCACCGTTGATACAGCCCGAACAGTAGGGTCTACCCCCACATACTATATATCGAAACGTTCGTCTCGACGCCGCTATCAGGGCTTTTTGTACTTGACGGCATTTCGACTTACGGTTGGAACAAAATTCGCAAAAAACCACCGAAAAATGGTCATTTTCAACACTCTACTGTGTCGACATGCTTTCACATACGAACATCGTTTAGCTTCCAGTTTGTAGATATATCTTTGAACTATTCAGAAGTGCAAACGGTATGTGGATATCTTTTATCGTTTTCTAATCACGCCATTTTAAGTTACCATGGTGACAAAATTAACCAAACAACTTTCGCCCACTTGCTCAATTGTCACTCTACGTGCACAGATTATACATCAACATGTAGGTATTTCTGTCTGGATTCAGGAAATGTAACCCTCATTGGTGTAGGTCTTTTTGATTTCTTGCAAATCACCTCAGACCGGCAACAACCCCAAAGTGAAACTTATGCGAAAAACACCAAACAACTTTAGCCTTCTCGCTCAATTTACACTCTACGTAGACAAATTATACATCAAAACATAGGTCTTTTTGTCTGGATTCAGAAAATGTAACCCTCATTGATGTAGGACTTATAGATTTTTTTCATCACGCCATTTTCACCTACCCTGGTGACAAAATTATCCAGAAACCAACAAACAACTTTAGCCTACTTGCTCAATTTTCACTCTACATGCACAAAGTATACATCAAAACGTAGGTAGTTTTGTCTGGAATCAGGAAATGTAACCCTTATTGGTGTAGGTCTTATAGATTTTTCGCAAATCACCTCAGACCGGCAGCAACCCCAAAGTCAAAATTATGCAAAAACCAACGAACAACTTCAGCATACTCGCTCAATTTTCACTCTACATGCACAAATTATACATCAAAACGTAGGTCTTGTCTGGATTCAGGAAACGTAACCCTCATTGGTGTAGGACTTATAGATTTTTCGCAAATCACCTCAGACCGGCAACAACCCCAAACCCTCCCCAAATTCAGCGAGAAGTTTGGGGTTTTTTTGTGCTGCAGACAGCCAGCCAGGGCTGGTCAAAGCCATAGGCGTACTAAGGGGCCGCTTGGGCCCACCGGTGCAATGGGGGGGGGGGCCCCAAATTTTCCTTTTTTTTTTTTTTTTTTTTACAAGTAATAATCAAATTACTTCAGTTATACGCACCACCAGGCGGGCGCCTTCTTCAACTTCTTCAGAAGTTGAACGTTTCTAGTTAGGCGCCCGCCTATGCATTGAAAATGCATGGCGGAGGCCTTATGCTATGCACCTAATAAGGGTTTCTTTATTATTATTATTATTATTATTATTATAGTACCGTTAATACAGCCCGAACCGTAGGGTGTACCCCCACATACTATATATCGAAACGTTCGTCTCGACGCCGCGATCAGGGCTTTTTGTACTTGACGGCATTTCGACTTACGGTTGGAACAAAATTCGCAAAAAAACACCGAAAAATTGTCATTTTCAACACTCTACTGTGTCGTCATGCTTTCACCTACGAACATCGTTTAACTTCCAGTTTGTAGATATATCTTTGAACTATTCAGAAGTGAAAACGGAATGTGCATATCTTTTATCGTTTTCTCATCACGCCATTTTAAGTTGCCATGGTGACAAAATTAACCAAACAACTTTAGCCTACTCGCTCAATTTACACTCTACGTAGACAAATTATACATCAAAACATAGGTCTTTTTGTCTGGATTCAGAAAATGTAACCCTCATTGCTGTAGGACTTATAGATTTTTTTCATCACGCCATTTTCACCTACCCTGGTGACAAAATTATCCAGAAACCAACAAACAACTTTAGCCTACTTGCTCAATTTTCACTCTACATGCACAAATTATACATCAAAACGTAGGTAGTTTTGTCTGGAATCAGGAAATGTAACCCTTATTGGTGTAGGTCTTATAGATTTTTTGCAAATCACCTCAGACCGGCAGCAACCCCAAAGTCAAAATTATGCAAAAAACAACGAACAACTTGAGCCTACTCGCTCAATTTTCACTCTACATGCACAAATTATACATCAAAACGTAGGTCTTCTTGTCTGGATTCAGGAAATGTAACCCTCATTGGTGTAGGAATTATAGAATTTTCGCAAATCACCTCCGACCGGCAACAACCCCAAACCTTCCCCAAATTCAGCGAGTTGTTTGGGGTTTTTTTGTGGTGCAGCCATCCATCCAGAGCCGGTCAAAGACATAGGCGTACTAAGGGGCTGCTTGGGCCCACTGGTGCAATGGGGGGGCCCCCAAATTTTTACAGGCCGAACCGTAGGGTGTACCCCCACTTACTATATATCGAAACGTTCGTCTCGACGACGCGATGCAGGCTTTTTGCACTTGACGTCATTTCCAGTTACGGTTGGAACAACATTTGCAAAAAAACACAGAAAAATGGCAATTTTCAACGCTCTACTGTGTCCTCATGCTTTCACCTACGAACATTGTTTAACTTCCAGTTTGTAGATATATCTTTGAACTTTTCAGAAGTGCAAACGGAATGTGGATATCTTTTATCGTTTTCTCATCACGCCATTTTCAGTTACCATGGTGACAAAATTCTCCAAAAAACACCAAACAACTTTTGCCTACTCGCTCAATTTTCACTCTATGTGCACAAATTATACATTAAAACGTAGGTATTTCTGCATGGATTTAGGAAATGTAACCCTCATTGGTGTAGGTGTTTTAGATTTTTCGCAAATCACCTCAGACCGGCAACAACCCCAAAGTCAAACTTATGCGAAAAAGACCAAACAACTTCAGCATACTCGCTCAATTTTCACTCTACGTAGACAAATTATGCATCAAAATGTAGGTCTTTTTGTCTGGATTCAGAAAATGTAACCCTCATTGGTGTAGGTCCTATAGATTTTTCGCAAATCACCTCAGACCGGCAACAACCCCAAACCCTCCCCAAGTTGAGCGACTAAGCTGCAGTTGTTTTCCGTCCTGTAGACAGCCAGCCAGGGCCGGTCAAAGCCATAGGCGTACTAAGGGGCCGCTTGGGCCCACCGGAGCAATGGGGGGGCCCCCAAATTTTTTTTTTTTTTTTTTTTTTTTTTTTTACAAGTAACAATTAAATTACTTCAGTTATACGCACCACCAGGCGGGCGCCTTCTTCAACTTCTTCAGAAGTTGAACGTTTCTAGTTATTATTATTATTATTATAGTACCGTTAATACAGCCCGAACCGTAGGGTCTACCCCCACATACCATATATCGAAACGTTGGTCTCGACGCCGCGATCAGGGCTTTTTGTACTTGACGCCGTTTCGGCTTACGATTGGAACAAAATTCACCAAAAACCACTTCTTCAACACAGTTGACCTTTCAAAAATGCGCGGCTGAGCACGGCAATGGTGTTATGGGGGAGTGGGTTAGGTGTCGGGCTGCAAAGCAGAAGATCGTAGGTTCGACTCCAAGCTGTGCCAATTTCAGAGAATTACATTTTCACCCAATATTTCATTTCCCTTTGGCATATATCCAGTATATATCTTAAATATACCAAATACTACAATAAAACATAATCAAATTCATCACAATCTCTTATGGAATAATAAAAAACATGTGATCAGAACAACATAGTAATATCAGTAGAAAAAGGAGGAACAAACGTTATTGATTTTAAAGTGATTAATGCCGTGATTAAATTAAAATGGCTGCAGACTTTTATTAAAAATTAAAAGAATTTATGGTTTATTTTCCCTTCACAACTTTAAAAAAAATTGGAGGAAGGAATTTCTCTTAAGATGTAACTTTGATCCGGCAACATTACCGATTAAATTGTCAGACTACCACAGAAGCATTCCAAAAATATGTTAAAAGTTTTCATGTCTTGATTAAGTTACTGGAAAATAACCGTAAATTAACAAAATAAATTTGATTTGTAACAAATGGGGACCGCGGGCAGTTTGTTTTGGATGGATTTGCCTTATGATGACGTCATCGGGACCCGAGTCGATCTGACCAGCCGAGTTGAAGCCGTTTTCCACAGCTGATCATCAACAATTTTTTCGGATTTCCAGAGGACTGCACCATTGACATTCGCAGCAGCTATTGCTGAAGCAACAATGCCCACGTACATGGCCATTGGATGTTCCAACACAACTGGTAAAATTGGAAAAAACATTGCTTATTTCAACTTTCCATGAGCTAACCGGGCTCGTAGCTGGATTGCCATCTTGAAGAGAGCTTGCCAGAGAGAAAACACGTCATATGCAGTGACCATTTCGAAGAAGAATGTTTTGAACATGACATGAGAGCAAGGATTTTCGGTAAGTTATTTTTAAATTTTAAATTTTTACATTAGAATTTGCAGGGATTTTACCGACCAGAGGGGCGGAGGAATACCACATGTGATGTGATATCCCTCCGCCCCAGCATGTGCTGAAAGCTTTTATATTTTAATATTTATAGAATAATTACCACCTGCCCTATTTACTAGGGGGCAAATATATAACTTAAGTCACTTCAGCGATCTCTCCTCCGCTGTGTGTGTGTGTGTGTGTGTGTGTCTGTCGGCAAAGCCGTGCTGCGCGGAGCGCGCCGCGCACACACACACACACACACACATTGAGCGCGCAGCGAGACAGGTATTAAGCGTTTAAACACATAAACCTACAAATACTGCATAAACTTTACTAAAAAAATGTTGCGTTTCGAAACGGTCGCAAGCGCATGCGCACTGTAGCTCACAGCCGGACTGCTTTTGCTCCGAGTCTTGGGGGGAATAAAAGCCTGGCGCCCCGCGGTCTTTATAATATGGTGGTTGGGAGGGGGGGAGACTGCAGTTTAGCATAGTAGCATATGAAGTCTTCTGAATTGAGTGCGTCGGAACCAATCTGAGCGCGCAGCGAGACAGGTATTCAGCGTTTAAACATGACATGCGCGCTCAACTTTCAAACTGTGCTCAAACACTACCCTCGCGCTCGGCTCTGTTTGCTCGCGTGCGCAACCTTCTCTCCTTCCAGGCTAAACGCCAGTTGTGCGCTCGATCGTTTGTTAATCCGTTTGCTTGGTTCTGTCTCACTGATTTCGATTATACACTGGAGTGCGGATTTTGCCGAAAAACTGAAGTCCCTGGCCGCCATCTTGCTACTCCCTACTCTCACAGAATCCCATAGGATTTGGTTGCAACAACAAGCAGTTCTCTGGCTATGTGAAAACGTTTCACATGTAATTTTACAGTCAGTGGATGTACTAACACTATCAACTTCTAGAAAATTATGTGCTGAAATATTTTATGTTATTCATATCATATTATATATAAGTGTGTGTGTGTGTATGTGTATATATATATATATATATATATATATATATATGTGTGTGTACATTTTTTAATAACACCAATTTTCCATGCTGCTTGGATGCAGACGTTCTCCTGTCGGCTGTTTTTTTTGGTGAGGCTTAGTTGCTAAAGGAGGCCGATCTGACACATGGCCTTTGGTGAGCTTTGGTGACATTAAGTATTGGCACTAGGGTTGGGTATTGTTAGGAACCTCACGATTCGATTCGATTTCGATTATTGCTGTTGCGATTCGATTTGATATTGATTTAAAGTTCTGAAGACACAAATGATTGTATATAATGTTGACATTTTTAAAATATTTATTTTCATACAAACTTCTGAAACATCACATTTCTGAGCAAAGAAACAAACTTGTTAATGCAATGTGCTTAAAGTAGAAAACTGTTCTTAATAAACAATAAAAAATAAAGTGCATGTAAAATAAAATTAGGCATAGCTTATCTCTTGAAAGTCTAATATAAATAAAAATGCATTTCAATAACATCTGTGCATATGTGTGCAGATTTAAACACAAATCATAGGGTTGTATTCAACTGAATTACACTGAATAAGTTTAGTGCTTGTAAACATTCTTAGCTTTTCAATATGTAGTGATTACCGACAGTCACTGCTCACAGAAGGTGGAGTTTTTAATGGTTAAATGCAGACCTTATTACCTCCCAAGTCAATACTGGTAATATATATATATATATATATGTATATATATGTGTAGTTGTATATATATGTGTAGTTGTGTATATATGTGTAGTTGTGTATATATATGTAGTTGTGTATATATATGTATATGTAGTTGTGTATGTATATATATATATATATATATATATATATATATATATATATATATATATATATATATATATATATATATATATATATTGTTTATTTATTTATTTGGATCCCCATTAGCTGTCAGTAATTTGACAGCTACTCTTCCTGGGGTCCTTTTAAAATTATACAAATACACAAAACATATCAAATGATCACATCATAAGAACAACTATACATTTCAACTTATTTCATATTACAGTACAATCTGTTACACAATTATTCAAATATTAAGGCTTTCAACAAAGTATTTTTTTTAAAGTGTTTTAAATGCGCCTTTCGTAGTAGCAGTCAAGATGTTATGTGGCAGTTTGTTCCACAGAGTTACAGCTCTGAACAGCACAGACCTGCACACTGCTTCTGTTCTTGGAATGGGTCGAGTCAAATGACCAAAAGCTGCCTGCCTGGTTGAATAATTGTGCTCATTTGTCACATAATGTAACAAGCTGAACAAAAGAGAAGGTTTTCCACAAACAATAATATTCCTCAGGAAACACAAAACAATACATTTCAGTCTCTCCTCTACTCTGAGCCACGACAGACGCACATGCAGCTCAGCAGAGCTCTGAGTCCACACACAGGGCAGTCCCAGTGCCAGCCTGGCCGCTCTGTTCTGTGCGGTTTGTAGTTTAGCCAGATGTTTCTGAGCTGCACCTGACCATACCACAGAGCAGTAGTCCAGGTGAGACAGCACTAATGATTTAATCACCAAAATTCTAGAGGCTGAAGTCATGAAAGATCTGAATCTTTTAATGCAAGACATATTTCTTCCCATCTTTTTCACCACCGTATCTACATGTTTTGCCCAGGATAGCTGCTCATCAAATGTTACTCTAAGAAGTTTCACCTCTTGAACCTGTTCTATGTCCATATCCTTTAGCACAATATCAAGTTTATCATCACATTTTTTATTCCTAGCTTTAAATAACATACACTTTGTCTTTGAAACATTCAAGGTTAGGCTGTTCTCATTAATCCAGGCCAGAAGCACCTGCAAATCCAACTGCAGTGTTTCTTTTAACTCTGATATCTTTGTTGCTGCAAAGTAAAGCGTAGAATCATCTGCATAAAGAGTTATGTTGCACCTTTTTAGGACAAATGGAATGTCATTAATAAAAATCGAGAACAGCAATGGTCCTAGGCAACTGCCTTGTGGTACACCACACTGCATTTGTTGACGTGATGAAAAGCTTCCATTAAAAAACAAACATTGTGATCTAGATGTTAAATAATTTTGTATCCATTTCAGAGGAGTGGCACCAAATCTGTATGCCGATAACTTTTCAAGTAACATTTGATGATGCACTAAATCAAATGCAGCACTAAAATCCAAAAACACTGCACCAACTATCAATTTTTTGTCTATGCTAAACAACCAATTCTATGTCATTTCTGTAAGAGCTGTACATGTCGAGTGATTTTCCTTATATGCATGCTGTGATTCAAAAATCAATTTGTTACAGTTTAAATATGTTGAAATCTGTCCAAAAACAACCCTTTCCAGCAATTTACTAAGTATAGGCAGAATACTAATGGGCCTACTATTGACTGCCGAGAGGCTAATATTGGTAGTTTTTGAAAGAGGGAGTATTTTAGCAGATTTCCACATTTGAGGGAAGACCCCTTCTGTCAAGCTTAGATTAAACAAATGGCAGACTGGTGAAGCTATCACACTTGCAGCCATTTTCAGTAATTTGCCATCAATCTCATCCATTCCTGATGATTTGTTTTCATGTAAACTTAGAAGCAGACTTTTAACTTTCTAACAATCAAATCATTGATTATTTGAGATGAAGTGCCCAGATTGCTGTAACACTTTGTATCATTCATTAACTTATATATTTTATCATAATAATATTTACCAAAATGGTCTGCAATATCTTTACCTTTTGTTAAAAAAAAGTCCATTTACTTCTAAAAATGCTGGTGTCTTAATTTTACTTCTGCCCATTAACTCATTTAAGGTATTCCACAGTTGTTTACCATCATTTTTCTTTTGGTCTATCGACTTTCTATAATAATCCCTTTTTTTCTTTCTATTGAGCGTAGTCACTTTATTTCTCTCTTTACAATAAGCTTTCCATTTCACAGGAAATGCCACTTTGCCTAAAACACAGGCTTCGTTTTTTAGGGAGTCCCTATATGCCATGCTCTGTCTAAGCTCATCATCAATCCATGGGGCTTTGTTTGCTCTTACTGTAAACTTTTTAAGTGGTGCATGCTTATTTACAACTGAGAGAAACAAATCACTGAATAATTTAACAGCCATATCCACATCTTTTGTACATAGCACAAGGCTCCAATCTATCTCCTTCAAATCACTGATGAATTCCTCCACCTTAAAATTTTTATAGCTTCTTCTAAGTATTATTTTTGGCCCACTTTTAGGCGCTTTACCTTTTCTGGCTAAAGCCACTATATTGTGATCTGAAAAACCAACTGGAACAGAAACTACCTGAGAGCACCTAGAGCTATGGTTTGTGAATATGTGATCAATGCATGTTGAGGACATATGCCCAAATTCATTACAGAATATTCTAGTTGGTTGTTTGACCAGCTGTTTAAGATTACAAATTCTTAATGCACTTTTTAGCTTTTTCTTAAGTTGACAATATATATATATATATATATATATAAAATGTGTGTGTATGTATGTATATATATATATATATATATATATATATATATATATATATATATATATGTATATATATATGTATATGTGTGTGTGTATATATGTGTGTATATATATATATATATATACATATATATATATATATATATATATATATATATATATATATACATATATATATATGTGTGTAGATATATATATACAGGGGTTGGACAATGAAACTGAGACATCTGGTTTTAGACCACAATAATTTATTAGTATGGTGTAGGGCCTCCTTTTGCGGCCAATACAGCGTCAATTCGTCTTGGGAATGACATATACAAGTCCTGCACAGTGGTCAGAGGGATTTTAAGCCATTCTTCTTGCAGGATAGTGGCCAGGTCACGACGTGATGCTGGTGGAGGAAAATGTTTCCTGACTCGCTCCTCCAAAACACCCCAAAGTGGCTCAATAATATTTAGATCTGGTGACTGTGCAGGCCATGGGAAATGTTCAACTTCACTTTCATGTTCATCAAACCAATCTTTCACGAGTCTTGCTGTGTGTATGGGTGCATTGTCATCCTGATACACGGCACCTCCTTCAGGATACAATGTTTGAACCATTGGATGCACATGGTCCTTCAGAATGGTTCGGTAGTCCTTGGCAGTGACGCGCCCATCTAGCACAAGTATGGGGCCAAGGGAATGCCATGATATGGCAGCCCAAACCATCACTGAGCCACCCCCATGCTTCACTCTGGGCATGCAACAGTCTGGGTGGTACGCTTCTTTGGGGCTTCTCCACACCGTAACTCTCCCGGATGTGGGGAAAACAGTAAAGGTGGACTCATCAGAGAACAATACATGTTTCAAATTGTCCACAGCCCAAGATTTGCGCTCCTTGCACCATTGAAACCGACGTTTGGCATTGGCACGAGTGACCAAAGGTTTGGCTATAGCAGCCCGGCCGTGGATATTGACCCTGTGGAGCTCCCGACGAACAGTTTTGGTGGAAATAGGAGAGTTGAGGTGCACATTTAATTCTGCTGTGATTTGGGGAGCAGTGGTTTTATGTTTTTTGGATACAATCCGGGTTAGCACCCGAACAACCCTTTCAGACAGCTTCCTCTTGCGTCCACAGTTAATCCTGTTGGATGTGGTTCGTCCTTCTTGGTGGTATGCTGACATTACCCTGGATACCGTGGCTCTTGATACATCGCAAAGACTTGCTGTCTTGGTCACAGATGCGGCAGCAATACGTGCACCAACAATTTGTTCTCTTTTGAACTCTGGTATGTCACCCATAATGTGGTGTGCATTGCAATATTTTGAGCAAAACTGTGCTCTTACCCTGCTAATTGGACCTTCACACTCTGCTCTTATTGGTTCAATGTGCAATTAATGAAGATTGGCCACCAGGCTGGTCCAATTTAGCCATGAAACCTCCCACACTAAAGTGAGAGGTGTTTCAGTTTCATTGTCCAACCCCTGTATATATTGTATTTCACTTACTGAATTGAGTTACTGAAATAATTGTCTATATTTTTATTTATTAAGATTTTATTCTAGTGTTTATGTAAGGCAGAGGTTACAAATGTAAACGTTACAACCTTTTGTTTGGACCGTTTTTGCCTTTTCTTCTTTCTACTAAAAACGGCTCTAAGAGAAGAGGTGGAAACAACGCCCCCAAAATGACGCTTGTGGCCAAAAAGTGTATTATGTCAGTAGTGGTTTAGGACTACCGTAGCAAATGAATGGGAAACGTTGACCGTCGGCTGTCGCCAATTAGCTCATTAGCTGCGTCTCAGATCGAAATACGCAGTTTGCAGCTCTGCAGACGCAAAGTTTTCCCGGTCGGCAGGTTTTGATGAAGACAAATGCTTTTCACTCAGAAGGTTTGATTTTAAAATCCCCAAGCGATGAGAGCCTACGACCAAGGAACTCGGAAGCTTTGCCTTTGACGGTCATGCCCACCACCAGGCGGGCGCCTTCTTCAACTTCTTCAGAAGTTGAATGATTCTAGTTAGGCGCCCGCCTATGCATTGAAAATGCATGGCGGAGGCCTTATGTTATGCACCTAATAAGGATTTCTTTATTATTGTTTATTTATCTTCCGTCACCGTTAATACAGCCCGAACCGTAGGGTCTACCCCCACATACTATATATCGAAACGTTCGTCTCGACGCCGCGATCAGGGCTTTTTGTACTTGACGCCGATTTGACTTACAGTTGGAACAAAATTCGCAAAAAATACTTTTTAACACAGTTGACTTCTCAATAATGCACGGCTGAGCACAGCACTGGTGTTTTGGTCGAGTGGGTTAGGTGTCGGGCTGCGAAGCAGAAGATCGGAGGTTCGAATCCAAGCTTTGCCAATTTTAGATAATTACATTTTCACCCAATATTTCATTTCCCTTTGGCTTTAAAAACGATTTTTCAATTTAAATCAATAAAGTTCACCTCATGCCTTTAACTTTTTTTATTCACATATTTTATTTTTCATGCTACATTGAAGTATTTAATCATGTTTTAATAACACCAATTTTCCATGCTGCTCCGATGCAGACCTTCTCCTGTCAGCTGTTGGCTCATTAGCAGGCTCATTTGTTGTGGTCTCTTGTCATTCACATAGAACAATAAACCGTGCCAGCCGACAAGAGTTTTACAAACGGCAAAGCTTTGTCTTAAGCAGAAACGTGCCTCTACACAGCGCTGCGTTCTCAGACCAGTGTGATGCGTTCGCGAGCGTCAGAAAGCTATGGTGCATTCAGGAGCATGGGACATTTCTAATTTACAATAATAATTATTTTTTTTTACAAGTAACAATTAAATAACTTGAACAACTGGTATAAATGAATGATGATAAAGGAATTTATTTAACATGTTTTGGGACAGTTTGTATTCAGACGTTTTAAGAAAACATTAAAGTATTTTATGTATTGTTTATTAATTTATTTTATATTAATACTTAATCTCCTCCTTTTCCTGTCAAATCCTGCCTCAAGCATTTCGCTGGCTCTCCTTATTATTGTAAACTTTGTAATGTAACGAGAATTCAGGGACATCCTACAATCAGGCTTAGGCTACTGGAGGACATCAGGGCCAGTTTTTCTCACTCTACTGATTTCTACTGTTCTCCAGTTTTGCATTGCAATGCATTGAAATGAAAGTCACATTTCCTGCCACAGTTGTTTGCTGCTTCTCCACCGAAGCCAGGCCTGCAAGCTCTCCACCATCAGCCATCACTTATCAGTTACCCTCCTTCACTGCCTCGAATTTTAGTCATACTCAAAAACTGCTAGTTGAAAGAATAATTAATTTCATTATTATTTTCTGTTTAAATATCCAGTCATATTCACTGAATTAGAACATCTTTTTAGAATGTTTTTTAGTCTGAAAATGACAAGTACCTTTTGAAATTAACCTTAATGCAGGTACCAAACTTGTCCTTAAACCACAATAATTGTATTTATTTTACTACTATAATGTACTATTTTAATCTTAAATCTTATTTTTATTAGTTGGGATGGCTGCCAGCACAACACTGCATTATGTCCTCGTGACAGAAATCATCGCTAGAAAATAAGTCATCTACAGGGGTTGGACAATGAAACTGAAACACCTGGTTTTAGACCACAATCATTTATTAGTATGGTATAGAGCAGAGGTGTCAAACGCGGCAGCCAAATGCATTATCATCATTCAACAATGATTACTGAAAAAGACGTACTTCGTTCCTGCAGTTCCTATACTGTCCACGAGTGGCGCTGTGTGAGCAGACAACAAGCAGTACTCTTTGAGTTCCGGGTCAGAGGTGAACTCCTCCATCTTGTGGCTGCTAATGCTTGCAGTGCTGTGCTGCCGTTTTTCCTAAATTACTGAAGGATATTGTTGAATCAAGTCCAATTAACCCAGACGAAGGGTTCCATTGGGTGTTTTCCTTGCAACTACGTGACGGTGAGTCGTTTATTTAATGTCGGTTTTATATTATGATAGAAATGCGGTGGCTAGTCTACACGCCACTGAGCTATATGCTACACGTATTGGCATCTTAAAAATGGTCTTATATGCTTAAAAGATCATTTTACTATTGTTGATTTTGTGGCCGAATACAAGATATGTTCTCAAAGCGTTAAATAAGCCCTTTGACATTTCAACATTTTGTCTTTTAAGGATAATTTTAAGTTACTTTTCATTAAATTTGTCAATGGCCTATGGAAGTCTGGAGGGATGGCAGTAAAAGCCTAACAGCAGCGCGATCTTTCCTTCGCTGCAGCGTCGGTAAAGAGCTGCGTGAAGCTGACACCCCACCCACAGAAAAAACTCCGTTAAATAGACGGAATGGTTAGTGCTTCGTTTGTGCAGGTTTTTGCCGTTAAAATTAGCGTTTGTGCTGTTTTGGCTTTGAAGATATTAAAGAATATTTGTTATGGTCATCCAGAATTCACCATCTCCCCATTTTCCTTCGAATCCGATCAAACTGGGCTACTTTTTTTAGTGCTTCATTTGTGCAGGTTTGAGCCGTTAAAATTATCTTTGTGCTGCTTTGGTTTCGGAGATATTATGAATTTTAATTTCAACCGATGACGTCATCCCAGCCCGCCGCTTCAAAATAAAGTGCTACGGTAAATCATATGTTATTGCCAACACTGGAAAAAACGTAAGTCTTTTTAATATATTTCTACTTATAAATCATTAACATTACTATGAAGTTGTGTCATCTACCGAGCCTCCCCCCCCCACAGCATTCTTATAAAATGATTTATATATTCCTGCTTATTGGCAAAGATCTCTTGGGAAACATGTTTTTGTTTGTTTTTTTAGTTTCCTGACTGAGGGGAGAGGCTGGAACAGTCTCTGTGCAGGATGGCTGGCATCCTTAATGATGTTCCTCAATTGTGTAACAAGATGTGGTCAGATCTAACGTTTGGTCTCAACACTTTTCTCAAGAAAGATGTTTTTAATTTTATATTTTTCTTTTATCATGCAAGTTGTTTTAGCCGTTATTGTAAAATGTGTGTTATATTGTTTTGTACTTTATTCCTGAATAAATATTACGATTTATTTTGTCTCATTTAAAGAACTTTACTTTAGATAGCAATGTCAAGTGAGCCACCAAAAAAGGCATTTCATTTATTAGAATGTTCAACTGTTTTCATAAAGTCTATTTTTCCTAATCAGAAGGGTTTATTCTTCTTCGAGAGTATAATGTTTATAACATTTTCAAACAGTAATTTGGTTATAGTTGATCTTAGAAGTCATAGTTCATTACTCCTCTGAATTACTTAGAATAGCAAACCTTTATTGCTCTACAATAGGGAGATTTGGGGGTGTCTGCACCTAACAAAAGGGCAATTAAAGTATACAGGCTTATATAACGCAGAAAACATACCCAAACTAAAATCAATAACAGAAAAACTGCAAAAAATAAATCACACTGGTCAGCCTATAAAGTATAACAACACTGTAAGGAACGATCTCCTAAAACGTTCCTTTGTCCACTTAAGCTAAACCTTTAATGAGGCTGAAGGACCATTCCACTTTTTATTGGCTTTATGCATGAAGTGGGAAATATTGTTCAACTATGAATATATAGACCGTGTTATCAGCTGAAAGTATAAAGAATATAGATTGAATTAGAAATGCCTAAAAATATAGACCAATTTGGTTTGTTGTGTATTGAGCTCAGCACACAATATTAAAAACTTAACGCTCCCCAAAAACTATTGGGCTGCAAATCTTAATGAAAACTTTATTTTATTTTATTCCAAGGTGGTTGTTGCACAAACAAAGCACTGAAAAAGTAGCCCACTGTGGTTTGCTTTGGATCCAGCTCAGCACCAGCAAAGAAAGAAAAACGTAGCACTTTATTTTGAAGCGGCGGTCTGGGATGACGTCATCGGCTGAAATTAAAATTCATAATATCTCCGAAACCAAAGTAGCACAAACGTTAATTTTAACGGCACAAACATGCACAAAGCACTAAAGAAGTTGACCACTCTGGTTTGCTTTGGCTCCAGCTCAGCACCAGCAAAGGAATAACATTGTAGCGCTTTATTTTGCAGCGGCGGCCTGTGGTGACGTCACCGGCCGAAATTAAAACTTATATTATCTGCGAAACCAAAGCAGCATAAACGCTAATTTTAACGGCACAAACGAAGCACTAAAGAAGTTGACCAGCTTGGTTGGATTCAAAGCAAAATGGGGGGATGGTGAACTCTAGATGAACTTAACAAATATTCTTTAATATCTTCAAAACCAAAACAGCACAAACGCTAATTTTAACGGCACATAAATAAATACTTAAAATAAGGAATTAATAAATAAAGTGGCTAATTAAATGAAAAATATACATTTTGTCTCACTGTATAATTCATTTTCTATCTACATTTATTTGTGCATTCTATTTTTGATGGCACATAATTGTATGCATATTTATTTATTGAGCATTTATTTATTTCTGTATTTATTTTTAAATATGGAAGACTTGGTCCTCCATACTCCAGGGCTCAACAAGAGTTCATCTAAAGATGTTTTAGAACTGATTGGTGACCTTTAGTTTATATTTCAGAAAGTTAGTTATAAGTAGAGTTATGTGGTTTTATGTTTTTTGGATACAATCCGGGTTAGCACCCGAACATCCCTTTCAGACAGCTTCCTCGTGCGTCCACAGTTAATCCTGTTGGATGTGGTTCGTCCACATTACCCTGGACCCCGTGGCTTTTGATACATCACAAACACTTGCTGTCTTGGTCACAGATGCAAGGCAAGGCAAGGGAAATTTATTTATATAGCACAATTCAGTACAGAGACAATACAAAGTGCTTTACATGATTAAAATATAGCAAAAATAAACGCAAGTAGGAATAAAATGTAGATAGAAAATAGAATAAAAGCAAGTGATAGAATGTAGAAATAAAGAAGAACATTAAAAACAGTAAAACAGTTTAACTAGAACAGTCAAAGGCAATTGTAAACAAATGTGTTTTAAATCTTGATTTTAAAGAACTCAGGCTTTCCGCACTTTTACAGTTTTCTGGAAGTTTATTCCAGATAAGCGGAGCATAGGAACTAAATGCTGCTTCTCCTTGTTTAGTTCTGGTTCTAGGTATGCAGAGTAGGCTGGAGCCAGAAGACCTGAGTGGTCTGGAGGGTTGATACACTGATAACAAGTCTGTAATGTATTTAGGTGCTAAGCCATTTAGGGATTTATAAAGTAACAGAAGTATTTTAAAGTCTATTCTCTGAGATACAGGGAGCCAGTGTAAGGACTTTAGAACTGGGGTGATGTTCTCTACTTTCTTAGTCTTGGTGAGGACGCGTGCAGCAGCGTTCTGGATCAGCTACAGCTGTCTGATCCACTTTTTAGGCAGACCTGTGAAAACACTGTTGCAGTAATCAATTCTACTAAATATAAACGCATGGATTAGTTTTTCCAGATCCTGCTGAGACATCAGTCCTTTAATCCTGGAAATGTTCCTCAGGTGATAGAAAGCCGACCTTGTCACTGTCTGTAAATGCTTTTGGAGGTTCAGGTCTGAGTCCATCACTACACCCAGATTTCGGGCCTGATCAGTGGTTTCTGGCTGAAGCGACTGAAGCTGTGTGCTAACTTTTGATCTCTCCTCTATTGGTCCAAATATTATTACTTCAGTTTTGTTTTTATTCAATTGAAGAAAGTTTTGACACATCCAGCAAGATGTGCACCAACAATTTGTCCTCCTTTGAACTCACCCATGTCACCCATAATGTTGTGTGCATTGCAATATTTTGAGCAAAACTGTGCTCTTACCCTGCTAATTCGACCTTCACACTCTGCTCTTATTGGTTCAATGTAAAATTAATGATGATTGGCCACCAGGCTGGTCCAATTTAGCCATGAAACCTCCCACATTAAAATGAGAGGTGTTTCAGTTTCATTGTCCAACCCCTGTATATGTTGTATTTCTCTTACTGAATTGAGTTACTGAAATAATTGTCTATACTTTTATTTATTAAGATTTAATTCTAGTGTTTATGTAAGGCAGAGGTTACAAATGTAAACGTTAGAACCTTTTGTTTGGACCGTTTTTGCCTTTTCTTCTTTCTATTAAAAACGGCTCTAAGAGAAGAGGTGGAAACAACGCCCCCAAAATGACGCTTGTGGTCAAAAAGTGTATTATGTCAGTAGTGGTTTAGGACTACCGTAGCAAATGAATGGGAAACGTTGACCGTCGGCTGTCGCCAATTAGCTCATTAGCTGCGTCTCAGATCGAAGTACGCAGTTTGCAGCTCTGCAGACGCAGAGTTTTCCCGGTCGGCAGGTTTTGATGAAGACAAATGCTTTTCACTCAGAAGGTTTGATTTTAAAATCCCCAAGCGATGAGAGCCTACGACCAAGGAACTCGGAAGCTTTGCCTTTGACGGTCACGCCCACCACCAGGCGGGCGCCTTCTTCAACTTCTTCAGAAGTTGAACGATTCAAGTTAGGCGCCCGCCTATGCATTGAAAATGCATGGCGGAGGCCTTATGCTATGCACCTAATAAGGGTTTCTTTATTATTATTATTATTATAGTACCGTTAATACAGCCCGAACCGTAGGGTCTACCCCCACATACTATATATCGAAACGTTCGTCTCGACGCCGCGATCAGGGCTTTTTGTACTTGACGCCATTTCGACTTACGGTTGGAACAAAATTCGCAAAAAGCCACCGAAAAATTGTCATTTTCAACACTCTACTGTGTCGTCATGCTTTCACCTACGAACAATGTTTAACTACCAGTTTGTAGATATATCTTTGAACTATTCAGAAGTGAAAACGGAACGTACATATCTTTTATCGTTTTCTCATCACGCCATTTTCAGTTACCATGGTGACAAAATTCTCCAAAAAACACAGAACAACTTTAGCCTACTTGCTCAATTTTCACTCTACGTGCACAAATTATACATCAACACGTAGGTATTTCTGTCTGGATTCAGGAAATGTAACCCTCATTGGTGTAGGTCTTTTAGATTTTTCGCAAATCACCTCAGACCGGCAACAACCCCAAAGTGAAACTTATGCGAAAAACACCAAACAACTTTAGCCTACTCGCTCAATTTTCACTCTACATAGACACATTATACATCAAAACGTAGGTCTTTTTGTCTGGATTCAGAAAATATAACCCTCATTGGTGTAGGACTTATAGATTTTTTTCATCACGCCATTTTCACCTACCCTGGTGACAAAATTATCCAAAAACCAACAAACAACTTTAGCCTACTTGCTCAATTTTCACTGTACATGCACAAATTATACATCAAAATGTAGGTCTTCTTGTCTGGATTCAGGAAATGTAACCCTCATTGGTGTAGGACTTATAGAATTTTCGCAAATCACCTCAGACCGGCAACAACCCCCAACCCTCCCCAAATTCAGCGAGTTGTTTGGGGTTTTTTTGTGCTGCAGACAGCACGCCAGCCAGAGCCGGACAAAGCCATAGGCGTACTAAGGGGCCGCTTGGGCCCACCGGTGCAATGGGGGGGCCCTCAAATTTTTACAGGCCGAACCGTAGGGTGTACCCCCACTTACTATATATCGAAACGTCTTTTTGTCAGGATTCAGAAAATATAACCCTCTTTGGTGTAGGACTTATAGATTTTTTTCATCACGCCATTTTCACCTACCCTGGTGACAAAATTATCCAAAAAACAACAAACAACTTTAGCCTACTCGCTCAATTTTCACTCTACGTAGTCAGATTATACATCAAAACGTAGGTATTTTTTTCTGTATTCAGAACATGTAACCCTCATTGGTGTAGGACTTATAGATTTTACGCAAATCACCTCAGACTGGCAACAACCCCAAACCCTCCCCAAATTCAGCGAGTTGTTTGGTTTTTTTTGTGCTGCAGACAGCCAGCCAGGGCCGGTCAAAGCCATAGGCGTACTAAGGGGCCGCTTGGGCCCACCGGTGCAATGGGGGCGCCCCCAGATTTTCCTTTTTTTTTTTTTTTTTTTTTACAAGTAACAATTAAATTACTTCAGTTATACGCACCACCAGGCGGACGCCTTCTTCAACTTCTTCAGAAGTTGAACGTTTCTAGTTTACATATGTTGCTCTTATGCAGGTTGGAATATCGCTATACCTCCCTATAATCAAAGGAGTCCTGCAGAGTGAAATTCTGATTGTAATAAAATATTGAAGAGAGATATGCATGGTGTTTTGTTCTAAAAATTTTCCCTACATTTTAATCTATTATATAACTCTGTTAACTACTTTGTGATACATCATGCTACATGGAACTTTCTTAAACTGAACAATGATAAAACAGAGATCCCCCTAATAGGAACCAAATCTGCATTATCCAAAGCTGACAGTTTCTCCCTTTCACTGGATGATTCCATAATCTCACCTCAGGTCAAAAGTCTGGGTGTCATCTTTGATAGCACTCTGTCTTTTTCCTCTCACATTAATAACGTTACTCGTTCTGCTTACTTCCATCTATGCAATATCAATTGTCTTTGCCCCTCTCTCTCCCCTGGTTCCACCTCTGCTCTTATCCATAGCCTTGTCACCCCCCGTATTGATTACTCCAATCCTCTTCTTTTTGGTCTTCCTAAAAAATCCCTTCACAAGTTTCAGGTGGTGCAGAACTCAGGAGCTCGCATTATTTCTAGAGCCCGTTCTTTTCAGCACATCACCCCAGTCCTACAGCAGCTTCACTGGCTCCCAGTCAAGTTAAGAATCCAGTTAAAATTTCTTGTGCTTACATTCAAAGTCATTCACAATCTTGCCCCTCCCTATTTTTCTGATCCACTTCAAACCTCAACTCCCTCGTGCATACTCAGATCTTCCACTCACCTTGTTGTTTTTCCTGCCCGCCTCAGCACCCTAGGGAGCAGAGCTTTTTTTCTCAGTCTGCTCCCACATTCTGGAATTCACTCCCTCCATATATCTGCAATATTGAGACTCCATCTTTGTTCAAGTCAAAACTCAAAACCCACCTGTTTAAGATTGCCTTCTCACTATGATTCCCTGTTGTCTGTAACTTTATTTGTAATTGTGTGCTTTTAATCATGATGATGTTGCTTCTTTTGTCCAACTTGTACAGTGTCCTTGAGTGAAAGGTGCTTGAAATAAAATGTATCATTATTATTATGACATTGAACTGAAAGAGCGTAGAGTCACAGTGGACAGCTCGTGTTACATTAAAATTTTTCTCTCTAGGAATAAAGTAATTTTCAGTTGAATTTATTTTTCCAAGGCATTAGTAAAAGTATTACATTAGCTCATAAAGCTGTTTTTTGGAAATCTGAATCGTTGCCTGTGTTTAATTTATGCCTTTATACAGGTCTAGCGATGTGGGTTATGGTTAATGTTTAACATTCCTTTGGGATGAATGATGTTTGGCTGCTTGGTGACTCTGATGTTATAGCAAAAATATCCTGGGATCAAAACCCAGCCTGTGGTGTTTGCATGTTCTCCAGACGGATGTATGGGTTCTTTCCGGGTACTCTAGTTAATGTAACGTTAATTGGTCTTTCTAAAGTACCTTTAGGAGTGAGAGTCTGCATGCATGGTTGTGTGTCCTACATGTTTGTGTATCCATGAAATCGACCAGCAACCTGTTCAGGATGTGTCCCGCCTCTCGGCAACTGCCCCTGTGACCTTCCAAGGATAAGTGGGTATAGACCAAAGGTGGGTGTCGAAGCCAATAATTCCACTGAAGTAAGAGTAGCACTACTACAATATATTTTACAGAAATAGAAGTGAATAGTATTTTATCCAAAAGATTATTCAGGTAAGAGTAAAAAAGTGTTTGGTAAAAAAGCCTACATAGGAAATGACTTTGTAAAGTGCCTTGAGATGACATGTTGTGGATTAGGGCTCTATAAATAAACTGAATAAAGTACTGAGTGCTCCAGTAGTACTGTTCAATCTGTACCTGCATAGAAATCAACTTATCAAATATATGGATATTTAATGGTGCTCCACTGAAAACAACAGTGTTTCAGGTTGAACAAAGGTTTTCTCGGCCGCCCTGGTGGTCTGTCTCCAGCTGTCAATGGGGGAGAGGCGGGGTACACCCTGGACAGGTCGCCAGTCTATCGCAGGGCTACACGATAGACTGGCGACCTGGACAGGTCGCCAGTCTATCGCAGGGCTACACATACAGACAGGACAAACAACCATTCTTGCACACACTCACACCTAAGGAGAATTTAGAGAGGCCAGTTAACATAACAGTCATGTTTTTTTTTTTTTTTTTTTTTACTGTGGGAGGAAGCCGGAGTACCCGTAGAGAACCCACGCATGTACAGGGAGAACATGCAAACTCCATGCAGAAGGAGGGCAAGGGTAGGACTTGAACCCAGGACCTTCTTTATATTCAAATATTTTTATTGGATTTTGAATTGTACATACAAAATAACAAGTAACCAAACAACAACCCCAACATAAACAAGAATAAAATGACAACACAGGAAAAAATAAGTAAATAAGTAAAGTAGAATACAAAATCAGATAACATAAAAATAAGAAACTTATGAGGAGAAAGAAATAGAATAAATAAATTAATATCGACTTCTTACAGTAGGGTTATAGAGCCTATGACTCAATTATGTCCCAGTGTTTCCAGCAGGGAATCTTAAAGGCATACTATGCAACATTTTTCAGTTAATTAATGTGTTTCATACCGTTTTAGATGATTAAATGAGTCATTTCAGGTTGAACAAAGGTTTTCTCGGCCGCCCTGGTGGTCTGTGGGGGAAATACCGCACTTGCAATTGCAGGAGCCCTCGGCCCGCTAGCCTCGTGAGACCATCCTGATCTCGCGAGCTTTCAAGGTTTCACTCGCAGATCAGTCTGGCTACTCTCCGTTAAAGAAAATTTGGAGCCGTTCACCAAACGAACGTCCAATCAGCGTTGGCTTTGAGGCGGGTTGAGGTGTGACGCAACGGGAAGCGCGACAGTTCAGTCTAAAGAACATGGCGGCTTCAGCCGATGAAACTAGCGTTAGCGTGGCTATCGAGCAAGTTTTATCGGAATTACAGAGTATTTCTTTGCTGAGCTAACGAGCCTTTACCTGCAGCAGCAAGAGTAGCTTGGCTTGTGGTTGTGTTTTCGTCGTCGCGACGAAGCATGTTGACGAGTACGTCATATGCTTCGTTGATCTGATTGGTTTATTTGGCCCGTCTATCACCAACATAGGCCAATCAGCTAACCAGTATTTTCACCCCTTCCCAAAATTACTTCAACGGAAGGTTTCCAGAGGGATATGCGGAGCAAATCCATCTGGCGGAGTCAGGTAATCGGCCCGCACCCACAGGCTCAGAATCTCGTGCAACATCGCGAGAGTCGGTCTTGCTTTACGGCGAGAACTGCTACATGCCCCCAGTGAAAGGCATGTTTGTTGCTAGCGCAGTGGCGATATCTGTGCAGTTATCATGGCGGAACCAGCGACAAAACAGTGAAAGCCCATGTCGGAGAAGGCAAGAAAGAGGAAAAGGGCTCTGGACAGAAAGAGGAGTCATACACGGGTGAACATCGGGCAAGCTTTTTCCGAATGGCGAGAGCTAAAAGATAGAGAACGCTGCAAGGCTGACGCGGACCTCGCGTTTCTGCTGATGCGATTGTAAGTAAGATTGTAGGGTTTCCCTCACGCTACCGCCTCCCAACATTCCAAAAAAAAAATTAAAAAAAATAATAACTCGATATGCGCGCAAAGCTTGTCTCCCCCCGCTCCGCCGGTCGCGCAAAGCTTGTCTCCCCCCCGCTCCACCGGTCGCGCAAAGCTTGTCTCCCCCCCGCTCCGCCGGTCGCGCAAAGCTTGTCTCCCCCCGCTCCGCCGGTCGCACAAAGCTTGTCTCCCCCCCGCTCCGCTGGTCGCACAAAGCTTGTCTCCCCCCCGCTCCGTCGCGCAAAGCTTGTCTCCCCCCCGCTCCGCCGGTCGCGCAAAGCTTGTCTCCCGCTCCGCCGGTCACGCAAAGCTTGTCTCCCGCTCCGCTGGTCGTCCGGTAAGCAAATTGCTAGGGGAAACACTGCATTGGAATGGTTTCTCTCTCTCTGTGTGCACAGTGCATACTGTGTTAGTCATTGTTTGTACTGCCGTTTTTTCGACTTTTGTATCCGTTGCGTTCGCCTGTCTGCTAAGCTCAAAACAACCGCGCCTGGCTTGACGGAGAAACCAGAACCAGGAGAACAGCTGAGCATATTTACGACAGTGCACTTTTACTTTCGCCCTCTGGGGGGAGCCTCGCTGGAAAATCAACCCCGGTTGCATAGTATACCTTTAAGTGAAAATAATTCAGAAACGGCTGCCAGACCTTTTAGAACCTCTGGGTTGATCCCCTGATCGTGTGCTTCATTTTCTCGGGTTTTAAGTGTGCCATTACATCCTTAACCCAGCACCTGTGTGTGGGAGGCTTCTCTGACTTCCAATTACGCAAAATAAGACGTCTGGCCAATAGAGATGAAAACACAATGGCAGCTGATTGTGCACCATCTCTGCAGGGCCACACCAAATATTGAACCCACCACATTCTTGCTGCATGGCAACACAATAAAGCTAAATTCTTAGAATTTTTTTAAGATAAACAAAAAATGTCCATCTTTCCATCATCCTTTGTGCAGTGTACTAGTCATTATAACTGGCAAAGAAACAACCCCACAGCATGACGCTACTTCCACTTTGCTTGCCAGTTTATAAAGTGTTCAGCAGTTTGAAAGCTTCAAAAAGTCCAATCTTCATCTCGCCTAACCATGCAGCTTTTCTCTTGAAACCATTTAGCTTGCTCATGTGGGCAGCAGGGGTTGATTTTGGAGGAGAACTTTTCTTTTTTGACAAGTCCATGATTAGGTAACACGTGCTTCACTGTGGTCAGGTAGCCTGGTTCTTAAATAACTTCCAGCTCATGGCAGACTTAAGCTTTAGTGGTTCTTGAAAATCCTAACTTCCCCTTATCTCAGAGTGGCGGTTTCAGTTCCAGAGCTTGATCAGGGTGAAGTAGTGACAGCTCCAAAATTGTCTCAACTGTTGATGATGGGATTTCCAGTTCTTCAGAAATGGCTCCAAATCCTTTTCCAGCTTGTGTAAATCTATATTTGTCCTTAGATCTTTACAAGATCCTTGGCCTTTCCTGTTGTTTGGGGTATCGATCAATCCAGAGAGATGGGAAAAGGACAACAACAAAAAAGAAAACATGCTGGCAAAAAGATACTTGAAACTGCACTTAATCATGATCACTAATGAAAGATGAATGGCTCTTATGGGAAGGCTGAAAGATTTTTAAGTATTTCATATTGTTTTTATCCTGTGTGGATGATAGAAAATCTACTATATTCCAGTTGTATGAAAAGCTAATTCCACCATGGATAAAAGAACAAATTAAAAAATTAAAAGCCCAAATTAAAAGGGCATTTATATCTGAGTAGATTTAAACTTCTGACCCCAGGCATACCTGATGTAGGATGTAGAACAGATGTAGGAAGAGAACAGATTACAAGAACATCTACAAGGGAAAACCTCATGTACATTATTCACACTCACAGAAAACCCAAATGAATTTACACAAAGATCTATGAAGAAAACTGTGCACAGTCATGGCTTGTTTTGATAGTTTACAGTAGAGTAAACTATCAAAACAAGTCATGTGATATTTTTGCGTAAATACAGCAAAAATACCACAGCAGCTAACTTTAATACCTCCTCCCCCTTTCTGACTGAGGATGTGGTAAAATGGTGGTGAGGAGACTTCCTTCCAGCAATGTGTCACTCAGTGGAACAAAAGTGTCATTTCTTGCTACTGGGACTGCTCTGTTCATTTCCGAAGACAGTTTTTTTATGCAAACTGTTTTTGGGCAGCAATAGCAACTAAAACCAAGTAACAGAGTAAGTGTAAAAGATTTAATGAACGAGATGAGAATTGATATCTGCCCTCAATAGGGTTATAGTATGTTAGCATCGTACGATGGAGGTATGTTTATTAAACCAGAAGATGTTTCAGAGTTAATCTGCTAAGACTTCGCAGCTTTGCTGCTGTTTTCACTGAAAACTTCTCAATCCTACAATAAAACCACAGAGAGCTTTATAGCAAGTTACTGTCACATATTGAAGAAGTTATTAAGCAATCAATTTTTAATTCTTGTTCACTGAGTTGAGAAACCAGTCAGAGTGACAATACCTGCTACAGGCTCTGCTTAGCTGATGTGCATTAATGGGAATGTGGTAAACCTAGATTCTGAGCATTTCGTGGTGATGAGTGAGAAACACAACAAGACTTTAGCTGACACCCTCAGAAACAAGCATTCACACAGAAAAGCTCCAGCATAGAAGATAATCTACATGTTGTTACTTCTTCAAATTTTGGCTGTACTCTTATTTCAGCTGATAAGGGAGCCAACTTCCATAAATATGCTTTAACTAACAGGAAACAAAGCACATTCCTGTCATTCTGCACCCATTACATACCAGTCAGTTTACTTCCAGACGTTATTCCTGAAGTAACTGTTAGGATGTAACCTCATAACTTAAGAAGCAAACACACTGTTCCTTTTGTTGATGCCAAAAGTGCCAAAGAGCTGTCATAAACATTTTTTTCTGAAATTATGTGAATGAAATTATTTCCTTTTATCTCTCTTACTCAGTTCTTCAAAATGTTTTATACATTAAATCCCTGAAGCTATTAAAACCACATGTAAGCTCAGCAGCTCAGAAAGCAGAAAAAAAGCATATTTAAAGTCACAGAGATGATCAGTGACAGTAATTTAAAATGACCTGTGATGTGAGGCTGGCTTTGAACCATGTTTAAGAAGCACAAAGTGAAGTCCTGCTGTGATTAATTATGCTGACTGAGACGGTGATTCAGACCTGGTATCTAAATCAGCTCAGGTATTCTCTCCAAGAGTACAACTGGAATGACTTATGCCATAAACTTGTGATAAGCTTGTTTAGATAAACCTTACCCGTCCAATGGCACCAATAGCTCACTATGAAGAATAAAAACATTTGAAAGGGAAGGCTAACACATCCATTTCACCTAATCAGGAAGCAAATCAAAAACTTGAAGGGTACCTACTCAGTAATCAAGGGGGAAATGTTCGGCACAATAGTCTTTGACATTTTATCTAAAGTCACAACATAACTGAGGGGAAGACATGAAGAAAGGTGGAAGCTGTAAGGGAACACACATGAATACATGTTAGATGAAATGTTTAGACTTTTAGACACACCTTGTAGGAAATGAAGACCACTCAGAGAACACATTAGAACATATTCATGTTAGGAGACATACCAAAGGCCGGAGGCCTTAGATGAACAAAGCGTGTAAAAAGCCAAAACAAAAGAACATTTAAATAAATGTCAGTCAACCTATTTAAACTCACCTCAGTCTCCTCTTCCCCGCCGGTTCGTCTCTTGTCCTCCTTTGCCAGAAGGACTCTCCTCTCGTCGTCCTCCAAGAACGACAGACTCCCTGCTCACGCAGCTGTCCTCTCCTGACCGCACTCCTTCCTTGGCTCCCTTGGATTCCGCTCCAAGCTCTGCTCGGGTCCCATCCCGAAGCTCACCTGCAACCTTGGGTCCCGTCCCAAGGCTCACCTGCGGTCCTCCAGCTTCCTCCCATTTGCCTGCTCCTGCCTTCACCTTCCACCTGCTCCACCCCGGTAAAGACTCTGGTTCTCATCCTCCACAACTCGTTCCTCCTCAATAAAACTCTTAAAACGAAGCTCCGTGTGTGGTGTGTGTTCGGGTTCGTCGTGACAAATCATGACAAAGTGTGCCATTATGTGGCAATGCACATTTATTTTTATAGCACATTTCAGTAAGAAGACAATTCAAAGTGCTGTATGCAAACAGAACATAATAAACCATACAGAGGAAAGCACATTGCAGTGAAATAGTAGCAGCAGGTCAAGATAAGTTGGACTACAAACTTAATCTAAAGATGTTCCAGTGAACTACAACAGTTTAAATTGAACATAACACTTAAAGGCAACTCTAAACAAATAGGTTTTAACCTAGATTTAACGTAACTCAGGGTTTCAGCACTTTTAGTCTTCTGGCCATTTGTTCCAGATGAGTGGAGCATAGAAACTAAATGCTGCTTCTCCATGTTTGGTTCTGGGAACACAGTAAATTTGGGCCATAAGACGTGAGTGTCTGAAGGCTGTTTCCTAAAACCAAGATTGAGGATTAAGACAGGATTTTCCAGATATCCTGGCTGAATTAAGCCTCAACTCTGTTTCCCAAAAACAGTTGCACATCAGTTACCATTGCAATTTATTCTGTGCAGCTAGTCTGGTCCGGACCAGGCAAACAGCCAGGCTCAGTTAATCCTGGCGCTCTCTGTTCAGTCAGTGGTCACACCGATCAGAAACCAATGTGTTTTGTCAGTAATTCCGTTTTCTTATCTGAGTGTTTTGGTTGTTGTTTTTTTAAATCAGCCTAGATTAAAAAATCCGTCTGATACATGTTGGCAGTCAGTCAAGTACTTTTATTATTTGATAAAATACACATACAAGCCTGTAATGTATTGAGTTGCTAAGCCATTCAGGGAATTATAGACTAACAGAAGTAGATTTAAAGTCTATTCCCTGAGATACAGGGAGCCAGTGTAAGGACTTCAGAACTGGGGTGATGTGTTCTACTTTCTTAGTCTTAGTGAGGACGCGGGCAGCAGCGTTCTGGATTAGGGCCAGACGATAATTCAATAATATATATCAATCGATAGACGTGTGGTGTGATAGAGGAAAAAAGGGTCAATAAAATTTTCAATAGAAGAACAGTTTTCCTTCATTTTGCATTCTAGCCTATCCACAGTCACTACAGCCTCCCAACCAATCACAGACACAGACCAAGGAACGCTCCATCACAAAGTTATGTCTCCTTCAGAGTTCAGGGAGCATGTGTTCTTTTTTTTTAAACTTGTAGTTTGATAAAAAGTTAGTTAGATAAAGGGTTGAGTTTTAATTTAGTGTTATCTAAAATAGGTCATTAAGCAACAGCATAAGATGGTCAGCGCTGCTCTTAAAATGTTTTGAAGTTTTTGATCATTATTAATACCAATCGATATATCTATTTTTTTTATCTATTGTCCAGCCCTATTCTGAATCAACTGCAGCTGTCTGACTTTTTGGCAGACTTGTGAAAACACCGTTGCAGTAATCAATCTGATTGCATACATTTTTCCAGATCATGCTGAGACATTTGTTCTTTAATCCTGGAAATGTTCTTCAGGTGATAGAAGGCCAACTTTGTAATTGTGTTTAGATGGAGGTTCAGCTCAGACTCCATAACTGATCAGTGGTTTCTAGCTGAAGCGACTGAAGCTGAATGCTAACTCCTGATCACTGCTCTATTGGTCCAAAAATTATTACTTCAGTTTTATTTTTACTGTAGAACATTTTGGAACATACATACAATGATATCTTCTTAGCATTGAGGACTCACGAAGTGAGATTAAAAGTCTTCCTCCCTTTTGGTCTGCTAGGGTTACTCAGAGCTACTTCTCCACAGCCTTTCTCATTGTTCTGGAAGTACCACATTTCTGTAGTCTTATCACATCACAGCTCAGCCTGTAGGTAGCTCAGGCATTTTACAGATCCACACAAAGACGCAGGTGTGTACTGTGCTAATATAGTGGCTTGCAAAAGTATTCCCACTCCTGGAACTTTTGCACATATCACATTACAACCACAAACAAATATATTTTATTGGAATCATATGTGAAAGACCAACGCCAAGTGGTATGATTGTGAAGTGGAAATAAAATTATACATGATTTTAAACATTTTTTTACAGAAACCTGAAAAGTGTGGTGTGCAAAAGTATTCAGCCCCCTTTTCTCTGAGAGCAACAGATTGCCTGGACAAGTTGCCTGATGATTGCTAAAGACTGACTGGAGTCCACCTATGTGTAATCTAATCTCAGTACCAATACAGCTGCTCTGTGACGGCCTCAGAGGTTGGTTAAGGCAAGGCAAGGCAAATTTATTTGTATAGCACAATTCAGTACAGAGACAATGCAAAGTGCTTGGTTCTCTTGGTTAAGAGAATATTGGGGAGCAAACAGCATCATGAAGTCCAAGGAAGGAATTTTGAAGCAGGCTTAGGCTATAAAAAGATTCCCCAAGCTTTGAACATCTCACTGTTCAATCCATCACCTGGGAATGGAAAGAGTATGGCACCACTGTAAAGCTACCAAGACAAGGCTGTCCACCTAAACCTACATGCTGAACAAAGAGAACACTGATCAGAGTTTAAGCCAAGAGGCCCATGGTGACTCTGGATGAACTGCAGAGATCCACACCTCAGGTGGGGGCATCTGTCCACAGGACAACTCTTAGTTATGCTCTGTGCAAATGTGTTCTTTATGGAAGAGTGGCAAGAAGAGAGCCGTTGTTAAAGGAAAACCAGGAGAAGTCCTGTTTGCAGTTTGCCAGAAACCATGTTGGGGACACAGCAAACATGGAAGAAGGTGCTTTGGTCAGATGAGACTAAAATTGAACTCTATGAGTGGCAGAGAACTAACATTGCGCATCACTCTGAACACAACATCCCCACTGTCAGACATGGTGGTGGAAGCATCATGCTCTGGGAGCGCTTCTCTTCAGCAGGTACAGGGGAAGATGGTCAGAGTTGATGGGAAGATGGATGGAGGCAAATACAGGGCAATCCTGGAAGTAAAGCTGCTGCAGTCTGCAGAAGACTTGAGACTGGGGCGGAGGTTCACCTTCCAGCAGGACAACCGCCCTGAACATAAAGCCAGGGCTACAACAGAATGGTTTCAAACAAAACATATTCCTCTCCTAGAATGGCCCAGTCAAAGTCCAGACCTAAACCCAGTTGAGAGTCTGTGCACATTTGCACATTTGTATCGTATCCTGCAAAATCGCTGCTGCACCTTACCCGGAAACGTACTGCAAAACTGTTTACAATGCAACTGCCTACTTTTAAATCACTGCTGCACCTCGCTGCACAACTGTCTACTGGTAAATCACTGATGCACCTTACTGCATATTGTTTATATTTGTTTTACATTGGTTATATTTCAACTGCCTACTGTTCACTGCTGCACTTTATCCGGAAATCTATTGAAACTTATCCTGTAAGTGACTGCGATTTATCACTGCACTTTTTATCCTGTACTGTAATTCACTGCAAGGTATCCTGTAGAGTTACTGCAATCTTTCTGAGCTGTGTGAAAAACGAAATTTCGTTCTGTGTGCACTCTGTGTATACAAAATGACAATAAAGAAAGTCTAAGTCTAAGTCTGTGACAAGATCAGAAAACTGCAGTTCACAAATGCTCTTCATCTGATCTGACTGAGCTTGAGCTGTTTTGCAAAGAATGGGCAAAAATTTCAGCTAAAAAACACACATAAAAATTATGTCTGTGGTTGTAATGTGACAAAATGTGGAAACATTCAAGGGATATAAATACTTTTGCGTGCCACTGTATTAACATCAGGCCATGAAACTGTAGCAGCTGCCTTGCAGACACCATTGCCCGTGAAAAACTCCAAACAACACATTGGATATGATTGGATGTAGAAGATGTTTTTATTTAAAACTCTACAGTAAAAATATACAAGTTGATGAGAAATTATTCACAACATACATAGTATGTTTTAAAAGCTCTGCCCTCCAACCTCTAAATTCAGGTTGACTGAGGAATCAGCAAGTTGTCTTTCACCGGAGACATGGGCTCTCCTTTCTTACAGGAGGTGATCTTCACATTTTCCCTGAAAATACATACATGGCAAAGATGAGTTGGATCTTTTCAACCTTAAAAAATAATTAAATGAACAAAGAGTTACTTTATAGACTCAATTTTCTTCTTAAAAGCTACTGGATTTTTTCATTTTATAACAAAGGAAATGCCAATGTGTTGCTTAGATCACAAGGAGGGAAAAAAAACAGGACAGAAAGCTTTACTGGTACAACATGGCACCTTGGGAAGTTGGTTTCATGCTGAAAATACCTGCCTTAAAAAGATTTCCCACATTAAGAAGCAGTACTTTGGAAATCAGAGTAATACATTAGAACAGGATTTGACTTAGAAAACAAAAGATTTCAATTATTTAATGAAAAAATGTGTTCTGAACTTTACTAAACAGCCTTGGTGTTTGTCAGTGTCACTTCATGTCATTTACTCAACGGTGAAGCAGAAGCTTCCAGGTCCAAGAAGGCAAATTAGGGAAAAATTTCCCCTATGTTCAATAATATTCAATATGACAGCTATACATTACATCAGAAAAGAAAACATTTCATCTTGCTGTGAAATAACTTTGTTCTCTTACTTTTTATAGCTAAAGTTCTTCCAGAGACTGCTTATAGTGGCCTGGACCCCAGGGTTGTTCTCGTTAGAGGCTGAAGAACATTTCTTCCCAGAAGCCACAGCCTTCTTCCTTAGGCCGCTCGCTCTGGCTGGGCCTAACGTGGGCGTATTTGCTGCCTGATTTCGTATGCTGGATTTCTGCTTCGACAGTCCAGAAACCTGGAGACAAGTTCACAGCACAATAGAGAACCAGCTCCAAAGGTTTGATATTCCAAACATTTAAGAGATGAGCCCCAGGCCTTTTAGACTCCTTTCTGAAACCCTTCATCGAAGAGGTCAGAACCAGAGCTAGTAAAAGTGTTAGAGCTTAGAGTTAGAACAAACCCAGTTAGATGACCCAAAACCTGCTCACATGTTCACCACTTCCAGTACCACTTCCAGTACCCTTTTATTGCAGTGGCATTGCCGTGCCAAATATACAGCAACTAAGGAAGCCTTTGACCAATAGGTTGCCACTTCTCCTAGACGTAGTACTGTTTTTCCTGACATCTTGTCTAATTTTATTACTAAGTAATTGGAAGTGCTTGGAGTCACTGCCAACTCAGAACTAATCCTACCCTCTACATGTATAAGGTTACAAGCTGCTCACTTATATAACACTGATACAGACTTCCTCGCCTCTTAGAGGAAAATTAAATGTGCTTACAGAGGCACACTGTCCTTTTAAATGAAAACAAAACTAAGTAAGAAACCAAAACAATGCTAAATGTTGATCGTAACAGCTAAAATCCCACCTTTGATCCCAGCATGCCTGGTTTTCGACAAGTTTCAGTGAGGGAAGCGGGGCCTTCTGGCTCTGGTTCTATATCAGCACTTGAATTCCTCTCCTGACAAAGAACAAAAACACTCATCACAACCTAAACCAGAGATTTCCTGAAAATGTGTACATTCTGAATTAATGTGTAAGATGCTGCTGTTTTCATCCCACAGTAAAAGACCTGTATCAAACTGCATCAAGATTTAGATGAACCAGTAATTGTATGCTAAGACATAACGATAAGCTAAAAAGCATCAACAGAAGCACAGATCATGGCAACACAGAAAGCAGATACACCTGTGTCTGATCAGAGAAATACTCTGACTGCAGAATGCAATGAAATACTGAGAATAGTGCAAAACAAGTTTTCTTGTATTTAATCTGAACACTTGGATAGCATATATGGAGACTACAACACAGAGCTCAGCATGATCCAGAAGACATGTCTTGTAAATATTGATCAGGTGATAGCTGAGTTCTAAGCCTCGACCCTTTGATAGCGAATGGACTTGCATGAAGTGAATGCGATGATCCATAAAGCTGCTTTGTGGCTGAATGCTAATTGAGGAGCAATCCTCCCAGTCTGCTGGTATGCAAGAGGCTTGATGAAAAAAATACAAAAAACGCAAAGCCTTTTTTCAGTTTGTGTATCCTACTACATCCAACAATGCAACACAAACCTTTGGAAAGGTGTTTGGAACAGTATCAAGACTTCCTCCTCCAAACGGTCTCAGTATGCTTAGTGTCATTGTTTTGCCGTCTATTGAAACATGCTGCACCAAACAAGCTAAACAGAATAAACTTCTCACGTGTGAGAACACCCTTAGACACAGGGCTTAATGTTGGAGGTCTAACCAAGCTTCAAGAGCTCTATGAACGCTGGTAAAGGCAGTAGATGTGTTGGGAACTTACAGATGGAGTCTTCTTCTGGGAGGAGAAGGAGCATATGTATGGAAGGACTTCCTCTTCGTTGAAGGAAGTGGACTGGGACTGGGAAAAGTAAGCACTGTCCTGGGAGGGAGGAGAGTCTGGGGGGTAGTCCCCGTGTTCTGCTGTTATCTCAGGGGTAAACGAGTCTCTAGAAAGTTGGCAAGTTGTCTGAAGAGATGAGGAACTCGCTCTCTTATACTTAAACTGCAGCAGGGCGACCAGACCTGAGGGGGACTTTGCTGCTCTGGAAAAATCAGTGGAGGAGGAGCTGCCTGACCACTGGAACAACTTGAGACCCTTACTGGCGGAAGGAAGGGATGTACCATCAGGGGACACAGGAGGACTGGGGGTTTCTACAGGTGGGACATCAGGACCATTACTTTCACTGAGGGAATTGTCCTGAGAAGGGTCCTCAGCTGTCTGCTCCGATCCCCCAGTGGACTCCTTGGTGCTCACAGCGGTTGCTGAACTAGAGCTACTGAAGAATCTGTAAGTAAGAACAAATACATTTGTAACAAAACAACACAAAAATCTACATCACACATATGAGCCCTGTGCCCGACGGGACATGTGCAGCAGGAGACACGGTGGTCTCCCTGGAGGAGGATAGTGTGTCTGTCCAT
This sequence comes from Fundulus diaphanus, assembly GCA_037039145.1. Lineage (NCBI taxonomy): Eukaryota > Metazoa > Chordata > Actinopteri > Cyprinodontiformes > Fundulidae > Fundulus > Fundulus diaphanus. The sequence goes on along the minus strand of CM073121.1, from coordinate 1,374,902 downwards.
TTTATCAGTTGAGGATGTTGAAAATGCGTTCAAAATTGAATTTAAGACGAGAGGATTTCTGCTTTTTGGAGCTGGCGGTTACCTGTAGTGTAGAGAAATTCTGAAAACATCGGCAGCTGTTTCGGCCCATGTCAAGGCTGCCTGATCTATGTGAGGGATGTGTCCGCTACCAGCACTCAGACTGAAATGCTGTGTAAGCAGGACTGCAGGCCAGCTGCGGTTTATGAGATTGTTGGCAGGATCAGAACGATCTTGGAGAAAGCTGGAAGCTGGCAGAATGACCACAATTTTGGCTGTTTGGAATCGCCATTGAGATGTACCAGTGAGACTTTAAGGCAGACAGAAAAACAAGAGTCTGCCTGCCCAATCAGAATCTGACCTCCTCGTTGGCCTCGAAAGGCAAACAACCTTAATTTTCCCCTGGATGTTATGTAAACAAGATGCTCTGTGACCTGAACAGAGCGCTACTGGACTGCCTGATAACGTCAACACTATCAGACTTTAGCTGAGAGCGCTGTCACAGTTCACAGTCTAACACACACATGCGTGCGCACGCACACACACACACACAATTACACTAAAACACACAGGCACACACACCACCTCTACTGTGCTATCTTCCCTTACTCTGCTTGCCATTTTAGCTGTAGATTAGAAAGGTCAGAGCAGAGGCCTCAAGTTGTAGCTTTACTTTGTTAATGTATGAACAAACAATTAAGTGTAGAGTTTTTAGTGATGAACCTCATTCCAGTAGTTGTTGGTTTAGAAAAGTTGGACAAAATTACTTTAGATCAGAAATCCCCAAGAAAATACTTAGATTATTTCTTATTATGAATAGAAACAACTAAGTACTGTGATTTATGCTTTTTTATGTTTGTTAATGTTTGAAAGAAGTCTAGCTTATTCCTTTGTTAATGCAATGTTTGTCCTTTCTGTCATGATTTGTTGAGATGAACCCGAACACAAACACACACACAGAGCTTGTTTTGAGAGTTTATTGCAAATAATGAGTTGTGGAAGTAGAAAACCAGAGTCTGTTGCCGGGCTGAGCAGATGGAAGCTGAGTGCAGGAGTAGGCCGACGGGAGGAAGCTGGAGGACCGTGAGTGAGCCTTGGGGCGGAACCCAGGCTGGCAGGAAAGCGTCGGAGTGAGATCCGAGCTGGAGCTTGAGGTGGAAGACAAGGAGGTCCAAAGAGCTTCAGGGGAAGACACGGGGAGGGAGCCGTCTGTGTGGGAACACGAGGGGAGGCTGGAGGACCGCAGGTGAGCCTTGGGGCGGAACCCAAGGCAGCAGGTGAGCTTCGGGATGGGACCCGAGCAGGGCTTGGAACGGAATCTAAGCAGGAGCATAGGAAGGAGTGCGGTCAGACCAGACGACGAGGGAAGGGAAACGCTCATCTCAGGAAGACGAGGTTTGGGTGAAGACGAGGTTTGGGTGAAGACGAACCGGCAGGGAAGAGGAGACTGAAGAGAGCCTTTATAGTGGAGCTTGCAGGTGGATTGAGTCCAGGGATGATGAGAGACTGACAGGTGTGGGTGATTAAGGTGAGTGGAATCACAGCTGCACTGGAGGAGGAAGGAGCCAGGAAATGCTCAGGCAAAACTGCACCATGACACTTTCCTATATAATATTTCCCTCTAATGTTTTTCTGTTCATGTACAGCACTTTGAACCGCCTTGCTACTGAAAGGTGCTTTAAAAATAAACTTACCTTGCCTTAACTTGGGAGTACATGAGAACTGCCACAAAGAAATTAATTGAACGCTAGTCAACAAGATGACCTACATTGTCTAACTAAATCCTGACCCGACTTTAAAAGTTAAAAGTTTAAAAGTTGCAATAGGAATGGGATTTACAGTTACTGTCAGGATTTTGCAGGCTGTGCTGTACAGTTTCCTGTCAGCACTGCCTGCTCTCTTCTCTTTCCCTCTCACAGGTGATCGTAGTTGACAGGTGGGCGTGGTGCGCACCTGCGCCTGGAGCTTAAAAGTGGGTTGCAGTCAGCTGAAGGACGCCAGAGTGTTAAACCGTTGTGGTACGCTTTCGTGGCCACTGTCTCTCGACGGTTTCTTGTTCCAGCGCTAACTCGTGTCTCCTGTTTTCTCACAGATCGCCTTGTGTTCTGTATTACTCTCCAGACGCTCTTTCAAGTGCTGAAGCTTCAAGTCAAGTTCCTGGATCCACTTCGCTCAGATTTTGCTCTGGCATTCCCCTCGAGCCCCCTTGGTATTACCAAGCCGTAGAAGAGTTCCCTTCCCTGGATTCACCCTAGTTCCTTCGGCTGTTCTCTGCTCCCCGCTGCGGTGCTGCTCGGGCTCCCCGCCTCCGTTCCACCTGCCGGCTCACCTGTCACTCGGTCACCTAGTTCCACCTAGAGAAGAGTTCCACTGAACCTGTTCTTCCGCTCCACTCCCCCCGGCTAGGTTACCTGTTCCCGGCGGTAAGCGCACCCACCTTACGGTTAGATTCCCACATCTGCCTTGCTTAACCTGTTCTTTTTCTCCCACAGTGTTTCGAATCCGGCGTCTCGATCACTGTCGGCCGCTCACTCTGTGAGCCTTATTCTCAGTGTATCTCCGAGCCTGAAATAAACATCTTTAAACTGCTCTTGTCTCCCGATTGTGTTCTGCATGTGAGCCAAACACCTAAAAACCATGACAGTTACAAACTCCAAATTATTCTCAAAGCATTAACCCAACCAAAATCTACCAAAGGGGTGAATAACTTGGGGTTTAACAGCCACTGAACATTGATACTAAAATGAGAATTTGGTTTGTTATGCAAATCATTCAGGAAGCTGGATAAATACAGAGGTGAGAAACCTCTGCACAATAGGGTTAAGAATCGGTGCACGAAGACCCGGATGCAGCAGAGGGGTGCAGACGTGTATTCGTGAGCTCTCGGTGGTGGTACCTAGCATCTGCCTGTATCCTGATTCAACTTCTCATAACCTTTGATTTTATGAAAGAGGCGAAGCAATTAAGAACACCTTTGCATGGCAAGCTATAACTTTCGTCATACAAAGCAAAAGAAAACTGCACGCCGAAACCGCAAGAAACATGGCGGACGGGGAAAAGGAAATATCCTTCAGCAAACGTCTCGATGCAATTCAAGAAACTAAAGAGGACCTCACGAAACATATTGACAGAAAAACAGCTGGCATAGAAACATTACCGAAAATCGAGTCCTCACTCTCTACGCTGGCGGAACAGGTCGATGAGATACAGACACGAGTGAGTACAAACGAAGACGATATTAAAGATACGCGCGACCGTGTCGACAAAATGGAGAAACTAATAGCGCAACTCAAAGACAAAACTGATGATCTAGAAAATCGCAGCAGGAGATCTAACATCAGGATAATAAATGTGCCGGAACAAGCAGAAGGTCGTGATGCCGCAGGATTTTTGGAAAAGTTTATACCGCAAATTCGGGGTAGCGACAACTTCACTTCTCCTGTCATCCTGGAAAGAGCGCAACGCATTGTGAAGCAATCGGACAGACCGCGGCCTCTCATCGCCAAGTTCCTGAACTTCAGAGATAAAGAGAAAGTCCTTCGACTGGCCAGAAGTAAGGGAGAGATGACATATGAGAACAAAAGGCTATCGTTCTACCCAGACTACAGCGCAGATAAACAGCGCAAAAGAGATGCCTTTCGTGACGTGAAGCGGACGCTGCGAGAGATGGAGGTGGAATACACGCTTCTCTACCCCGCCCAGCTTCGCATCAAGCACCAGGGATCCGCTAAGTTTTTCTCCTCACCAGCCGAAGCACAGCGTTTTCTGAAAGATCTCCCAAGTGAGTAACCTAAAGCTGATCAAAATGACTGTAATGTCCAGTCCACTGTTGCAGACACTGATGAGAGGGGATGAGAGGGGTTGTGACTCAAAATGTGACGTTCAGGATAACTGGGACATTCCGACGATAAACCCGCACCTGTTTGCTGAAACATGTGTGTCCGTTCATTGCTTAACTATGACTGTGCACCCAGATATATAATATTGCAGCATGCAAACTTACGTATGATGTTATGGTATACATCCCAATTCTAGAATGGGATCACACCTTTCTTATCCTTTGCATATTTTTGCTTTAAAAAAAAAAAAAAAAAAAAAAAAGTTTAACTTTTCAAATGTTACGAGTGGCCAGATTTTAATTTCCTGCAGATGTTGGAGCCACCTCTGTTTAAGAGAGTTACCTACCTAATGTGGTTTTGTTTCAGGGGTTTTATTAGGCAGGTTTTTACTTTAATGTTTTGGGGTTACGTATGGTTTCTCACTAAAACCCGAATTTCTACTCACACACACGTCCAGACTATTCTCATGGTCAAATTTGGTCCTTTCATCACACTCATGTTTATTGTTTTACCACCTCTAAATGCAGGAGTACAACCAGACATCCTTAAAGTTGAAAGCAATCATAGATATCCTTCTGGGACATATAGCCAAAGAATTTAGATTATGGGCTAACTTGTATATCTTGGAATATAAGAGGGATAAATTCTCCAATTAATTTTCTTCCTCTTAATTGGAGATAAATTCTCCAATTAAGAGGAAGAAAATGTTGACATATTTAAAGAGGCAGAAGGCAGATATTGCCTTTATCCAGGAGAGCCAACTAACTGACACTGAACATTTAAAACTGTGTAGAGATTGGGTGGGTAATGTTTTCTACTCTTCTTTCTCTATGAAAGCAAGAGGTGTCGCCTTGCTCATTAACAAACGCCTGAACTTTAAATTAAATTCAGTTGAAAAGGATAAAAATGGCAGATTTTTGCTTGTAAACTGTGAAATAAATAGGAACAAGATAGCATTGGTGAACATATATGGACCTAATTATGATGACCCGTTATTCTTTAACAATTTGATTATGAAACTAGCTGCAATAGGTGGTCAGTACATTGTGGGCGGAGACTTCAATCTGGTCTTAAACCCTGTTCTGGATCGATCATCTCCCAAAACATTATCATTAACGAAGGCGGCAAAAGTACTAAAGCAAGGTATGAAACATATTTGCATAATTGACGTGTGGCGATATCCATCAATGCAGAATTCAAACAGTTTTACGAGGACTTATATAAAACTGGACAGGACACTGATAATATTGGAGCCAAAAAGTTTATGGATAGAATAACCCTTCCCAAACTGCAAGATGAAGATAGAGAGCTGCTTGACGCAGAAATATCATCAACAGAGGTACTCCAAGCCATTAAGTCTTTACAAAATAACAAGACTCCCAGGCCAGATGGCTTCCCTGTTGAGTATTATAAGGCCTTTTCAAAAAAGCTATTGACTCCCCTCAAATATGATTAAAGAAAATGAGAAATTACCAGACTCATTGAAAATTGCAACAATCACACTGCTTCCAAAACCGGGTAAAGACAAACAGAAGTGTGACTCATACAGACCCCTCAGCCTATTAAATGCAGATTATAAGATACTATCCAAACTAATTGCTCTTAGACTGGAAGATGTTATACCAAAAATAATACACGCTGACCAAACAGGTTTTGTTAAAAACAGGCACGGAGCAGATAATGTGCGCCGACTGCTCCACATACTGAACTCTGCTAAAAAAAAAATCAAAATCCTATGCTAATAATGTCTATGGATGCCAACAAAGCATTTGACAGGATTGAACCAAGCTTTCTGTTTCAGACTCTAGAGGTTATGGGCTTTGGAGAGAAATTTACTCAATATGTTAAAACACTTTTTAATGTCCCCAAAGCTAATATTTTAACAAATGATATTCTGTCTAACACTTTCTCATTAACCCATGGGTTAAAGCAAAAATAATCAGTTTGACTGAACATTTTTTCTAGCCAGCCCATATATTCCCGGGGCCGTGGACATAATGCCACATTAGTTACCGCACTTGCTTATTGTGCAAAGTCAACTTTAACCAAATCTGGTACTTTTAAAATATCCATTGAAAATTCCTGTATCTCTGCCACCTTTAAGCTTTAGAGCCTTTGCGTCATCCTGGACAGCCTCTCCATCACTTTCCACATCATCACCTGGTTAACTTTCATCTATGCAGCATCAAGTTCTTCCTTCACACTTTTGCCAAACTGGTCCACAGTCCACTTTACAGTTTCAGCTCCCTTCCCTCCCTGTCCTCCAGAAAACCTCCATAAACTGCAGCTTGCACAAAAGACAGCAGTTTGGATCATTACATCATCTACTTCACACCTGTACATTAACTCCACTGGCTCCCTGCCACATTCAATATAAACCAATCCTATGATCATACAAGGCCAACCACAATCTGGACAATGCAGGACACATAACCAACACTATGATGACGTCATATATTTTAATTTGACACAGATCGCACATTATAATAATCAGTCTCTGCTTTACCCATTATTGCTCACCAATTAATCATCACAGTTTATAAAAAGGCATGATTTAACTTTTTTAAAGTGTAATAAAACGGTTATAATTTAGCCCAGTGACTGGAGACCTGTCCAGGATGAACCCTGTGTCCGCGCCTGGAGAGAGTCACCCCCCCAACCCTGTGTTACGTCAGCCGCGTTTCCCCATCAGATACGGCTTGACGTAACACCTGTACGGAAAAGCAGGTATAGAAAATCGATGGATGGATGGGATGTTACATTTTTAAAAAGTTTAATAGAATTGCTCAAAGTTTATCAGAAAAAAAAACTTAACTTAAAGATGAACATAAAAAAATAAAATAAACCTTTTGCGTAAAGTAAAATATTGTTGAAGGTAATCGTGGCTGTTGTATCTTGTCTGTCTGGCAGGTGTTTTTGGGTTGGAGTAAAAATGAGTCCATAGATCCACAGACAGGAGGCTTTTTCAGCTGTTTCTGGTGCGACTCGCTTCTGTAATGTTTCACATCGCGCTCCACTCCTAATAAAAATAACAAATAACTAAAAAAACTGAGAATCGCCTTTCTCTGGCCTCACCCGGTTATAACCCGTTCTCAAGTCCATGTTGTAGCTGCAGTTTATCTGTTTTATCTTTTTGATGTAGTTTCCTTAATAATCTATAAGCATCAAAATCCTTGTCATTTTATTTAGAGTCCTGGAGCGCAGCGTCTCATCAGGTGGAGATGCTGCATATTTACTGACAGCCGATGAAGCTCTCAGTGATGACTGCAGCTCTGCCTTCTTTGTTTCAGAACAGCGCAGGGTTTATTTTTTTTTATTTTTTTACTTTTTCCAAATCGGACCCAGTCAAATGCGGGACACTGTTTCACATTCCGACCCTTCTTCTTCAATGGTCACGCTAAATTAGCCTGAGCTAGCGCGTTAGTCTTTGTGTTTTAAATAAAACGTAACAGCGAATCACGAGGAAATCCCTGGTTGGTCGCTGCGTTTATCAGCTAAATTTCTCGAAGCCAGGGAATAAACGCTGACAGGTGACATGGCCACAAGTGGAAATAACTCATCGATTAACTGCAGGAGCGGCGACAGACACACTTACCGAGGGAGTTGTTATCAGATGTTCATTCCACTGAACTTTCTGACCTGCTGGTTCGCATAAGTCTAAAGAAACCTTTGACCACCACAGCTTTCAATCATACCATCTGTAGCCAGTTAGAGACGCTCTCCCAAAAGTTAAAATGATTCAACACCGATAAACCTCAGACTGGAAATGTCCGCTTTGCAAAGACCTGCCCTACTCTCTTTCTGATTGGCTAATGTCCCGGCTCTGCCAGATTTCATTGGTTGAGAGCAGCTTCTGTTTAAAACCTTGAAAAAAAAGTCTAGACGGGACTTTTTGCGCTCAATTTTCAAATGACGGAAATGCGACAGAGAACTTTAACCCCTGCATTAACCAGAGGCTGCAGACAAGGCTGTCCAAGCTCTCCCCTGCTCTTTGCACTTGCAATTGAGCCATTAGCCATTGTCATTCGCTCTAACACTTCCATAGCAGGAATTAAATTTGGTACAAGTGAACATAACCGTTCTCTGTATGCAAATGATCTCCTATTATATATAGCTGATCCACACATATCACTCCCCCCTTTATTGAATTGTCTCAAAGAATATAGTGCTGTTTCAGGGTATAAATTGAATTACACTAAAAGCGAGATTCTACCACTAAATATACAGGACAGCAATATTAGAGCTCTTACTGACCCATTGAAATTGTGAAAACAGTGAGGTTAGGTGGGTCCCAATTGAACAACATGAGATGAAATCTATACCTTTAAAGCATGTTCCATTCTTGGGTACGAAAAAATGTTTAGCTACACTAACAAACAACCCAGTAAAACTGAATACATTTACTGCTTGGCAAGAATCTCATTCACTTCTCTACACAAACATCTCCTTTGTTAGAAGAACACCTTTGTGGGGTAATCCCAGCCTCTCACATCACATCGCTGACTCAGCATTGCGGGGGTGGAGGGATAGAGGAATCCAAACAGTTGCCGATTTATACATTAACGATATATTTTCTAATTTTCGTCAATTAAATGAAAAACTTTAACCTCAACAAAGATAGTTCCTTCAAATTTTTACAAATCAGAGACTGGGTCAAAGAGAAATCAAAAGAAACATTCCCAGACATCCCAAATGAAACTCCTCTTGAAACCCACCTCTGTAATAAATCGTGCAAATCAACAAAAGGAATAATATCTTCTATATATGGTATCATCAATGGAAAGTTACCCATTTATAATAAAACAGTTACAAAAGGGAAATAGGAAACAGACTTAGGGTGTGTTTATGATGAGGCATCATCTATTGGAACAGGCACAGACTGTGCTAACCTCCACAAAACACAGACGAATTCAGTTTAACATATTTCATAGGACATATTATAGTCCTTACAGGCTACATAAAATTGACAGTAAAATTTCCTCTAGATGTCAGAGATGTAAAGTGAGTGATGGGGATCTTATACACATGCTATGGAGTTGCCCAATGATAAAAGAATTTTGGAAATGTGTCATTGCGATAGCTTCAAGGGTAATAGGAATGCAAATTGAACAAGACCCAAAGCTATGGATTCTTGGGGACACGGGCTCTAGTAACGTGAATTATTACAAGAAATACTTTATCTTTTGAGCACTGCAGTGAAGAAATGTATCCTGGTTAACTGAAAATCTGAAAATTCACCTTCAGTAAGGCACTGGATCAATGAGCTTGTATCTTACTGCACACCTGAAAAGATACTCTATAATGTTAGAGGAAAACATGTGACCTTTGAAAGAATCTGGGGCCCGTTCATAGACATTCTGCAATCTCTGGACCTGGCTGCCTATGGTGGAGTGAGCACCCCTGGACCGGCCTCAAACTAGCCCCTTGCAGGCTGTTCTTATACAACTTCCTCATTTTTGTATCTGACATGAGTAGTGTGTTGAATTATGTAGATATGAATGTGCTCTGATGGATGTGTTGTGTACAGAAATGAAAGGATATCGAGAACCATACGAGAAAGGAGGGTGGGGGGTGGGAGGGGAAAAGTTTGTGTTACATTTGTTTTGCTGTTTTCTTTTTCCTTTTCTTTTTTTCTTTTGGTGTTAAAAAGTCAAAAACCATCTTCCTTGTATGGTGTGTCTGTAAGACTTTATATCAATAAGTTTGTTTCATAACATACAACTTTCAATATAACTGTAAATGCTTGCTATACACCATGAGCATCTTGTAAAAGCTTCTGTTAATAAACAAATCTTTAAAAAAAAAAGGAATCGGTGCACGTACAGTTGTGTTCGAAATAATAGCAGTGCCTCAACAGCAGCAAGAAAATCACTGGTGTTATTAACATTTCAAACTCTATACCCCAGATAAGTTTCTGGGGGGTAAAATAAAGGTATAGAAAACCAACAAACCCAACAGGACAGCCATGCATACTGTGGATTCTGTGAAATTGAATGATTAACTGAAAAGGGTGTGTTCAAAAAAATAGCAGTGGTGAGTTCAATTAGAGAGGGCATCAATTAGGGAGGGTATTCTGGGAAAAAAGGGGGTTAACAGGTGATCCGTATTTAAGGATCAAGACAACTGGCGTGCTGGCTGTGCATTTGTCCTGAAAAAACAAGGAAAATGGGTCGTTCAAAACACTGTTCTGAAGATGAGCGCTTCCTAATAAAAAAATTGATTAAAGAAGGGAAAACATACAAAGAGGTGCAGAAAATCATTGGCTGTTCAGCTAAAATGATCTCAAATGCCCTGAAATGGGAGCAAAAAACTGAAAAACGAGGAAGAAAAAGAAAGACAACCCCTCGAATGGACAGAAGAATAGCCAAACTGGCGAAGACTCAGCCAATGATGGGATCCAAGAGGATCAAGCAAGACCTTCAGTTGACAGTGAGTACTGTGACAATCAGAAGACGTCTTACTGAGGTTAACCTTCCAGCAAGAAGCCCCCGCAAAGTCCCACTGCTGAGAAAAAGACATGTGCAGAAGCGTTTACAATTTGCCAAAGAGCACATTGACTGGCCTGAAAAGAACTGGCATAATATCTTGTGGACAGATGAAAGCAAGATTGTTCTTTTTGGGTCTAAGGGTCACAGGCAGTATGTCAGACGCCCTGCAAACACAGAATTCAAGCCACAGTACTCACTGAAGACCATTAAGCATGGTGGTGCAAGCATCATGATATGGGGATGTTTTTCATACTATGGTGTTGGTCCGATTCACCGCATACAAGGGATCATGGATCAGTTCCAGTACATCAGGATCCTGGAAGAGGTCATGCTGCCATATGCTGAGGAGGAAATGCCTTTGAGGTGGACCTTTCAACAGGATAATGACCCCAAACACACCAGCAAGCGAGCAAAAGCATGGTTCCAGATGAACAAGATTCAACTGATGGAGTGGCCAGCACAATCCCCGGACCTTAATCCCATTGAAAACTTGTGGGCTGACATAAAAAGTGCAGTGCATGAGGCAAAACCAAGAAACGCTGAGGAATTGTGGAATACAGTGCAATTATCCTGGGCTGCAATACCTGTGGAACGATGCCAGAAGTTGGTTGACTCCATGCACCACAGATGTGAAGCAGTCATCAGAAACCGTGGTTTTGCAACAAAATATTAGTTTAGGATACTCAGCTAGGTTCACTTATCAAGAATTTCTTTGTTTGTACAGTACATTTTTGAGTTTCCAAGGAAAGATGGCAACACTGCTATTCTTTTGAACATGCCATTTCTTACTTTATTTGAAATATTATTATTATTATTTAAGTTTTGATGACTTTGCGCAATTGTTTTGCTTTGGAATAGAATGTACTGTGTCCCCAATGTATCTGTGTTCATTAAAGTACAATTTCTTTGAAGAATTTTGACATTTACTCATTTTTCTAAAGGCACTGCTATTATTTCGAACACAACTGTAAGATGGACTGCGGTGCAGTGATTTTTACGGAAATGTGGCTTGATGGGAATATATCTGAAGAAGCAGTGCAGTTAGCTGAGCGCTCTCTGTTCCGATCGGATCGCACAGCTATCGCAGAGAAGAGGAAAGCAGGAGGCCCGGCAATTTATATTCACATCAGGTGCACAAATACAAGGATCCTTCAGCTCCCCTGACCTGTAATATCTAGCAGTCAGGTGCAGACCATTAAAACTTGCTTGAGAGTTTAGCTCTGTTATCATAACTGCAGTTTACATTCAGCCGAAAGCTAATGCTAATTCAGCCCTTGAGGAGCTTTGTTGATTCATCACCATTCAAGTGAAAAAATGTCACCACGGTAACACACGGCGACAGTAAAAAAAAACTTCTTGAGTAGCAGTGAGAAAGGGGTGTGGTTAAAAATCTCAAGAGATTTCCATGAATACCTTGTCATGTTGAGTTTGTAGCCAAGCAACAAGCTGATGATGTCACATGTAGCATTAATATGCAACACAGATACATTTGGACTCCAGGCCAGTGATTCCCAACCGGGAGTACTCGTACCCCTAGTAGTCCACAAGTGCATTGCAGGGGGTATGTGAAAACATTTAATATTTTATTTCCCCAAATAAAAAGATAAAATAAAATATGCCAGGGATGTGTTTTGCTATTTAAGGACCCAAATGCAAAAATAAACCAAGCTTTTATTAACCAAAAAGATAAAAAAAAAAAAAGTCACAATCAACATCTACACTAAAGACGAGATCAGTGGTGTGCATCTGCATAAGCTCTGCGAGTGAAAGCAGAAGAGAGGGGCACAGACAAAGGTCACAAGAGAAGAATGCGCCGAAGCAGCTGCAATCATGGATAAATGGCTAAAACGTCCTGATGCTCAGGATTCAGGAGAGGGTTCAGCAGAATCCAAGAAAGGAAAAAAAAGAGAGGCCAAATCTAAACCTCTGTGGTACAGTGAAGACTATATTCTGTATGGATTCACCTCTTCTGCAGACCTGCCGCAACCCCAGTGCTTTTTTTGTGGTGAGTTGCGAAGAAAGAGATTGTCCAGATCCAGGTTTTAACTTGAAGTTATCTTTACTTCAGACATGAACTTTACATGTATGGAAGGTGAATCTGTCTCTGACAGTGCATCTTTTTCTTCAAAAGAAAAAAAACACTGCTGCTACCGCGCGCAAGAGCTGCAGTGGACGGCAGAGGCTTTGTTTCCCTCGCTTGCTTCTGAAGCCCTGAATTAGGCGGATGCACGGGGAAAAACATTGCAAAACAGTTGTGGTGGTCTGCACATTAGGCTAAAGACAAAAACACACAGACCAGCTCTGCCCAGACGATGGACAAAATAATAAGGCACATCACATGTGATATCCCTCCGCCCCTCTGGTCAGAAACCAAATATCCCCGCAAATTCTAAATTATAAAAAATAATAACCTACCGAAAATCCTCGCTCTCATGTCATGTTCAAAACATTCTTCTTTGAAAAAATCGCTGCATATGACGTGTTTTTTCTCTGGCCAGAAGTTAGATGGCAAATCCTCTCTCTTCTAGTTGGCTATCCAGCGATGAGCCCATGGTAGCTCATGAATCGGAAGGGTGAAATAAACAATTTTTTTTTCCACTTTTACCAGTTGTGTTGGAACATCCTACGGCCATGCACGTGGACATTGTTGCTTCAACAATAGCTCTTGTGAATGTCAATGGTGAAGTCCTCTGGAAAATCCGAAAAAAATGCTGATGATCGCAGCTGTGTAGAACGGCTCCTATTGAGTTTGCTTGGAAAGCGGGGAGAAATGCCGTCGGCGCTCCGCTTTCCCACGTCAAAGGATGTGATGTCAGGCGGCCCTTACTGCCCATATATGGCCAGTAATGTCCGCCCCCATACACAGTGATCCAGACGACAATTTCTGTTTTTATTTTCTTATTGATTAAAGCTAAGTTCATTAAATAACCACGAACGTATTAGTTTTAGTTATAGCTAATGATCCCCTGATTTTTCCCTGTTGACCGGACTTCTCCTTTAAAGCTCCTGGCTCAGTTGCAAGTAAAGTGTAAGACACGAATGACCTGTAAATTTGAAACCCTTTCCAGGCTTTTAAAAAAACTGTATGCGCGTGGATATAAACAGCATGCAAAAAATATGAAGAAATGGACTTCTGGTGACATCATGGATGCGCATGCAGCATTTTAATTGAGATGCGCTGGGCGTTATGTAAAATAACAGTGACAACTAAAATAATTCAACACTGAAATGTAAAAAATTCATTCACCAAACAAGAGTTCCTCTGCTGGACAAAGAAGAAAAGATAAATTGGAACTCTCGAGAGGAAAAGACGATAAGGCGAATCCACCAAGCCCGACTAGCAAAAACACGGCTAAGCCTAAAGATCCAACAGCACCCCCAAAATCGATAATAGGGAGATTGGACACAGCGGTAAAACAAAACAGAAACGGATGAGAGTCTACATAGTTATTAAACAGCTTAAAAAGAAGGACATACAGGCAAGGTGCCTATATTCAGCGCAAAATTAAAATAAAGCTGAACACCGGGGAGAAGACGTTTGCATCGTTAACGAGTGCCACAGCGCTGCTGAAGGAGCTGGGGATTGACGCGCGATGCGGGGAGAGGGAGCGCATCGAGGAGGACCTGAAGGATGGATGGAGGAGCCAAAGGAGGAGAAAAAGAGGAGCGCTTCTGTCATCAGCTGATCTCAAGGCCCTTTTGCAGGAGGAGGACTAAAGTGATTCTACCACGACATGGACAAAAACTTTGTTTCAACTAAACCAGTGATCTAACAGAACTAAACTAACAGATTCATAGGAACACAGTAAGCGTCCATGTTTTATGATCCTAATATATATTGTTACAAAATAAGTTCATGTGTTAGACAGCCCAAAGGAGGCTATGCTTGAGTTGATGAGTGGAATACTCACCCAGACCTTTTCTACATGTTAGTGTAATATTGGTTCAGAGTTCAGCTACTGTGTCAGATTGATGAAGTGGAAGTTCAGTTTTGTGTTATTTACACTGTTCTTTGTGTTTTATTTTTCCTGCATATGTAACGAACATTGCTTTGTTCGTGATTAGGTACTCTTTGACATCCAAATGTAAACAGCCAGGGAGTTATATTGGAAGATTCTATATGTACCATGACTGAGCTGATAATATAAGAGGAATTAATAATCTGATCAAAAGGAAAGAAATTCTGGGACAATTAAAGAAGCTGCATTCCTCTGTTGCTTTGATTCAGGAAACACACCTGTCAGAGACTGAACTAAAACTGAAGAGAGAGTGGGTTGACCAGGTTTATAGTTCATCATGTGGGAGCACAAAGAAAAGAGGGGTAGCTATGTCATTTAATAAATCTGTGTGTTACAATAATGAGAAAACCTTTCAAGATGATGAAGGTCGGTATGTTATGGTAATATAGGCACAATTGGAGGAGTAAAGATAACCATACGTAATATCTATGCCCCAAATGAAGGCTGTCCACGTTTTATTAAAAAGGTTGCAACTCTACTAGCAGATAAAAGCAAGGGGATTATACTAGTGGAGGGTGATTTCAACTGTGCCCTGAATTCAAAGTTGGACAGGTTGCCTATAATAAGAAAATCCCAATCTAAAATGTCTAAGGAACTATCAAATATGATGAAGGAACTGGGCCTAGTAGATTTGGCATCAACTCCACCCTATTTCACGTTTATGTCCCAAGTTCATGTGAGTTATTCGAGGATAGACCTTTTCTGCTTTACCAAAACTAAATTACATAGGGTAAAAAAGCCAGTCACTATTTCAGACCACGGCCCTGTGACCATAAAAATGAATTTAGGAATAGACAACCATTTCAGACATTGGAGGCTTAATATCTCATTATTGTGTCGCCGTTTGACTCTCCTGATTTTACTTTGTATTATGTTAATTTTAACATCTGTCACAAGGACCACTGACTCACTGTTGGTGTATAATCGCCTGGAGTTGCTAAAAATTAAGGAAAATGGGCGATCGTGTGTCATTTCCGATGCGAACAGATCAGAATCTTTTTTCCTAATTGATCTACCTGACTGCCTTTTTTAAGGCAAATGCGCCCCTGCCCAAAAAGCGCAAACGCTGTGGACGGCGAGCAGGCCGACTGGTAAAGTTGAAAGCCTTGCTGGCTTTTTCTCCTAACATAATGTGGG
Source organism: Fundulus diaphanus (assembly GCA_037039145.1). Lineage (NCBI taxonomy): Eukaryota > Metazoa > Chordata > Actinopteri > Cyprinodontiformes > Fundulidae > Fundulus > Fundulus diaphanus. Next base: position 1,359,401 of record CM073121.1, on the reverse strand, counting down.
CCACCTCTCTCCCTACGTATTAAAGGGATTGTTTTAGCCGCTTTATTTGCCGATGTTTTCTGGCTCCTGTGGGCGCTTGGTTGGTGCCTATTATTGGACAGCGGGAAGATATCTGAGCTGCGACGGACTGCCTCAGTACTATGTGCTGTTGTTTACAGACCGCCGAAATACAACAAAGACTTTATTGATGATTTTTTGAACTTTGTTGCTTTTACGTTGCCACGCTATGACAAGTTTTTAATTGTTGGTGATTTTAATATTCACGTCTGCTGCCTGTCAAAACCCATGGCCAGAGAGTTTTTAGATCTGGTTGAGGCTTTTAATTTGACATAGCATGTCACTTGCAGTACACATATTCATGGTCACACTTTGGACAATGTTTTAACTTATGGCTTTCCTGTTAAAAATTGTTAAAAATGTTATTGTTGAGGATGCAGTGTTCTCTGACCACACCCCAGTCATGTTTGATTTTAATTTGGCTTTTGGCATGAAAATGCCAGCAGTGCGTCAAGGTCGGCTTATAAAACCTGACACTGCCACTTCTTTTTCTCACCTTTTTTCAGAAACTGCACAGAATCTGTTAAATTCTGCTGCATTTGGCACAGAGCATTTGATGAACTATCTTATTTCAGCATGCTCCAGGGTATTGAACATTGTTGCTCCCTGTAAAGTCATGCGTCCAAAGCCAAAGCAGGATCAATGGCTCAACGACAATACGCGGGCAGCTCAGCGCGACTGTGGGAAGGCGGAGCGAAAGTGGAAGAAAGACTGTCTGGAGGTCTCGAACCAGATTCTTAAAGAAAGCTGGAAAAATTATCAGAGGGTGGTTAGGGTTCAAAGAAACAAGCATTTTTCTGATCTAATCTTAAAAAGAATGCGAGGCTTGCTGAGATTTTTTAAGACGATTGATTCTGTTTTTAATCCTATTCCATCCCCTCCACTGGAAATGACAAGCGAAAGTTATAGTAAATTCCTTAAATTTTTTTTATCAAAAAGGTGCATACTATTAGGGCAAATATATCAGGTTTTAAAATGAGTCCTTCTGCAGTCAATTGCTGCTCATCTGTTTTACACAGTTTCAGCCTGTCTCTCCAGCTGTTTTAACAGAAATTGTTTTAAAGCTAAAACCTTCGTCCTGTTCCACTGACCTGGTCCCTCCTCGCTTTTTTATGGAGGTTTGGGACACCATTAGCCCTGTTGTTGGTGAGATAATTGACAGTAGTCTGTCTTCTGGAACTTTCTGTAAAAAAGCAGCTGTTGAACCACTAATCAAAAAACCTAGTTTGGATCCCATGACTCCAATTATCGACCGATTTCCAAATTACCGCTTGTCTCAAAGATTTTGGAGAAATGTGTCTTGGCACAAGTACAACCTTTTTTAGACAAACAAGGCATTTTAGATGCTTTCAGTCAGGGTACAAAAAGTTTCACAGTACTGAATCAGCACTGTTAAAGTTTTTTAATGACTTGTTTTTAACAACTGATCCTGGCGTTCAGCCATTTTAGTGCTTTTAGATCTTACTGCTGCTTTTGACACAGTTAGACTTAGACTTAGACAACTTTGTCATTTTGTATGCTCAGAGTGCGTACAGAACGAAATTTCGTTTGCATACAGCTTGAAAAATTACAGTAAATTGCGTTAGATTACAGGATAAGGTGCATCAGTGATTTATAGTAAACAGTTTAAAGGTAAACAATGTAAACAATGCAGGAGAAATAGACAGTGTGCGATCACAATGTACAGGTGAGTATTATTTAAAAAAACGATTGTATGTGCAGAAATGATTGTGCAAAGGGCATCTGTGCAAGAATGCATTTTAGAAACTGAGAGTTCGGCAGCATTTGTAATGCTAGATAAGGATGCAATGACGCAAATGTGCAAATATACGAATGTGGTACAGAGTCCATTTTGTGGATTCAGCAGTTCAACAGTCTGATGGCATATGTGCAAATGTGCAAATATACAATTGTGGTACAGAGTCCATTTTGTGGCTTCAGCAGTTCAACAAAGTCAATTTTGTGGCTTCAGCAGTTCAACAGTCTGATGGCATATGTGCAAATGTGCAAATATACAAATGTGATACAGAGCCCATTTTGTGGCTTCAGCAGTTTAACAGTCTGATGGCAACAGGGAAAAAGCTTTTGCAGAACCTGGTGGACCTGCAGCGGATGCTGCGGAACCTCTTCCCAGAGGGCAGCAGGGAGAACAGTCCATGGTGGGGGTGTGAGGGGTCCCTGATGATGTTACGGGCTCGGGACACACAGCGCTGAGATGAGATGTCCTTGATGGAGGGAAGAGGAGCCCTGATGATCCCTTCTGCTGTCCTCACCACTCTCCTCGCGTTCCTCCAGTCGGACGCACTGCAGCCTCCACACCACACAGAGAGACAGCTGGTCAGAATGCTCTCTATGGTGCTTCTGTAGAAGGTCGTGAGGATGGGGGCAGGTGGGCTCTCCTCATCCTCCGCAGGAAGTACAGTCGTTTCTGTGCCCTCTTCACCAGTGACGTGGTGTTCACAGACCAGGTGAGGTTGTCCGTGATGTGCACCCCCAGGAACTTGGTGCTGCTGACCACCTCCACAGCTGAGCTGTTGATGAGCAGTGGAGCGTGGTGAGGCCGGTTCTTCCTGAAGTAGACGATGATCTCCTTCGTCTTCCCCACGTTCAGGATCAGGCTGTTTTCTCTGCACCAGCCCACCAGTTGCTCCACCTCCTCTCTGTAGTCCTGGTCGTTGTCGTCTCTGATCAGGCCTACCTCCGTTGTGTCGTCTGCAAACTTCACGATGTGATTGGTGGTGAACCTGGGGACGCAGTCGTGTGTCATCAGGGTGAACAGCAGGGGGCTCAGGACGCAGCCCTGAGGGGAGCCCGTGTTGAGGGTGATGACATCAGAGGTGTTCTGTCTGACCCGGACTGACTGAGGTCTGTTGGTGAGGAAGTCCAGCAGCCAGTTGTGAAGAGGTGTGCTGAAGCCCAGATGTTCTACTTTTCCTACCAGGTGCTGTGGGATGATGGTGTTAAACGCTGAACTGAAGTCCAGGAACAGCATCCGCACGTGCGTGTTCTTCTCCTCCAGGTGTGCCAGGCTCAGATGAAGAGCAGAGGAGATGGCGTCCTCAGTGGAGCGGTTCCGTCGGTAGGCAAACTGGAACGGGTCGAGTGTTGGGGGAAGACTGGAGACGATGTGTTGTTTCACCAGCCTTTCAAAGCACTTCATCATGATGGGAGTCAGTGCAACAGGCCGGTAGTCGTTGAAACAGGTGACTTGAGGTTTCTTCGGCACCTGAATGATGGAGGCAGACTTGAAGCATGCAGGCACTGTGGCTTGGTCCAGCGAGGTGTTAAAAATGTCTGTGAGAACACCAGCCAGCTGACCTGCACACTCCTTGAGCACCCGCCCAGGTATGTTGTTGGGACCTGGAGCCTTCCGCGGGTTGACTCTCCTGAAAGTCTTCCACACGTCGGCGGTGTCAAGGCAGAGGACCTCCTCTTCCTGATGGGGGACTGATTTCACTGCTGGAGTGCTGTTCAGTGCCTCAAACCTCCCAAAGAAGTAATTTAGTCCATTGAGGAAGTCAGCATCAACTTCACCCACCGGGGGGGAGGGCGTGTTGTATTCCCGTATGCCTTTCCACATGCTCCTGGTGTTGCTTGCGTCATGGAAAAGCTCCTGGATTTTCTTAGTGTGGTTCCGCTTCGCTAGCCTGATGGCACGTTCAAGTTGGCTCCCGCTGTCCTCAGTGCCTCCTTGTCACCAGACTTGAAGGCTGAGTTCCGTGCTTTTACCGCTTGACGGACCTCTGCAGTAATCCAAGGTCGTTGGTTGGCTCGAGTGATGATGGTCTTGGTGGTGCTGACGTCCTCAATGCATTTGTTGATGTAGGCTGACAGTGATGGCGTACTCATCAATGTTGATCTTGTCCTCATAAGTTGCTGCAGCTTTGAACATGTTCCAGTCAGAGCACTCAAAACAGTCCTGAAGCGCCTCCATTGCTCCCTCAGTCCACACCCTCACCTGCCTCACTGTAGGTTTAGCTCTGATCAGCAGGGGCCTGTATGCAGGGATTAGCATCACGGAAAGGTGATCTGAAGAGCCGAGGTGGGGGCGGGGGGCTGCCTTGAATGCGCCTTTAATATTTGTGCAAGCTAAGTCTAGAGTGTTCTCTCCCCGAGTAGCAAAATCCACGTGTTGGTAGAAATGAGGGAGAACAGTTTTCATATTTGCCTGGTTAAAATCCCCAGCAATAATGAAAACCCCCTCTGTGTGTGCAGATTGCAACTCAGAGATAGTCCGATATAGAACACTCATAGCCTCTTTTGTATTAGCGCTGGGGGGCACATAAACCGCTGTGATATTAACAACAGTGAACTCTCTAGGCAGGTAAAAAGGTCTGCAGCTAATAATCATCAGCTCGATGTCCGGAGAGCAAAAATTTGTGACTATTCTAGCATTTTTACACCAGTTGTTATTGATGTAAACGCAGAGTCCGCCTCCTCTGGTCTTACCGTTGAGTTCTTTGTTTCTGTTGGCGCGGAAAGTAGCTAGCCCCTCCAGGCTAACGGCGTGGTTTGGGATTGCTAAGGTGAGCCATGTCTTGGTCAGGATGAGAGCGCAGCAGTCTCTGAACTCCCTGTTTGCAGATAGTTCGAGTTGTAGATGGTCAATTTTGTTGTCAAGTGAGCGGACGTTGGAAAGCAAGATGGTTGGGAGCGGCGATTTGAACGGGTTAGCCTTTAGCTTATCTGCTAACCCTCCACGGCAGCCGCGTTTGTTCGGCCGGCTATACCGCTTACGCTTCGCTCTCCACCGGCATGGGTTGCTCGTCGAGTCCGCCGCCTCACAGGCCCCGGGACTGGAACCCGTAGTAATCCGGAGCCCGCGTAAACAGTCGAGCGTAGTAGTGGTTACAAGTCCAAAAACACTGCATGACCGCAAGTCCAGCAGGCGCTGGCGGTCAAGTACTGATCGGCTGGGTAGATGAGTGGTTTCCAGCGAGTTTGGCGGCATTTTTTATGAAAATATCCACGAGTTTGTACGGAGCTGTACGCCGCGGCTGCTGCCCGGAAGCGCAGCCGGAAGGTGCCACACAGTTCTTTTGGACCGACTGAGGGATTGGATGGGCAGTGGTTTAGGTCCTACCTGTCAGAGAGGTGTTTCTCTGTCGGGCTGGGAGACTCCACGTCATCGTCTGCCCCCCTTTATTGTGGAGTCCCTCAGGGTTCTATCCTGGGACCTTTATTGTTTGCGCTATACCTCCTTCTTCTCAGAGATTTTTACTAAATATGGTATAGAATACCATTTCTATGCAGACGATTGTCAAATTTATTTGCCAATTGCTAAAAACAGCCACTGCCCCCTGACACCCCTACTAAACTGTCTGGGTGACGTCAAGGCTTGGTTATCAAAAACATTTCTGAAACTTAGTGAAAGCAAGACAGACGTGATGGTGTTTGGCAGTGCCATCTCTGACTTGGTACCCTTCAAGGATTTTGTACGTTCCAAAGTAACCAGCCTTGGTGTCACCATAGACAGCGATTTTAAACTGAACAAACAAATAAATAGCGTTTTAAAATTACGTTTTTATCATCTCCGTCTTTTATCTAAAGTAAAACCGTTTTTATCTTTTAACCTCTTTGAGCAGGTTTTACACTCTTATTTCTAGCTGTCTGGACTACTGCAATGCACTTTATTCAGGTATTAGCCAACGAGCTCTCTCCCGTCTGCAGCTAGTCCAAAACACAGCGGCTCGTCTTTTAACGGGAACCAGAAAACATCAACACATTACACCAATTCTTGAGTCTCTGCACTGGCTCCCTGTTTGTTTTAGAATTGATTTTAAGATTTTGTTGTTTGTGTTTGGAGCCTTGAATGGGATGGCTCCTCAATACATCACCGACCTCCTCCGGATTTATTCTCCGGCACGTGCTCTGAGGTCTGAGGGCCATCTTCAGCTAATAGTGCCTAAAACAAGGCTTAAAACCAGAGGGGACACAGCCTTTTCTGTAGTTGGCCCCAGACTTCGGAATGCTCTCTTTTCTCTGATTCCTGCTTGCTTGCATTTTCCTGCCTTTTTATCTCTTAGCCAAAATTAAAGAAAGTTGGATTTAGTTATTTTATTTATTTTTGATTTTGATTTTTTCCCCATGTGGACTATTTTAGTTTTCAGCTAATCCACACAAGATGCCTCTTTACAACAGCCCAGAGGAGGCAGTTCTCAGGAAAAACGCTCTTATGGAAAGAATTCAACATGAAGTGGATATGGAGAAGAACCACCCGATTCAAAGGATGCCTACCTTCAGCACAGACGACTTTGACACGCTTCTACAGAAAATAGCTGTTATGGAGCTGAAAATCCGCTGACTCGAAGTGAATTATGATGTAAACGCCACATATGGAAACGAAACAACCCTGCCTGTGATTCTGAATGGTGACCACCAGCCCAGCAACTCGGCGAACAAACAGTTCCCTGAGGAAAATGAGAGTCCCTGGACCACTCTGGGTGTAAGACCAAAGGATCAACGAACCCCCCACCTAGACAAAGAAAACTGGCCGAGACTACAGAGAGGTGTCCCAAGACAAGTGAAACAAAAACGGGCTATTCTCACAACAAATGATAGGAGTAAACCTGCTGGAAATGTTGAAATTCTGTTACTAAACAGATTCGCTCCGCTCCAAGATGTGACCCAGGAGGATCATGACAACAATCAAAGGTATGTCAACAATCGTCGCTCTAAGCTACCAGAGAAAAAACACGCCACAGGGCCAAGGACCCTGATATTATGCAATGGATCTGTAAGTGGGATTAAACATTTCTGTAACAAGAAAAACACAGAGGTGTTGATTTATAACCCTTTGAACTATGGCCTGGTGTCTAATGTATCAGACATCCTACCAAAGATCATGAAAAAATGCCCGACCCTGGTAAAACTCATGATACAAGCTGAAGCCCTGGGCGACACCACCCGGAGAAAATCAGAAGTATTGAAAGAGGATTACATTCGTCTGCTGAATTTAGTTGATGTACTTAATGTCAAGGTGTTTCTTAGCGGCCCTCACGTGCCCATTAAGTGTGGAGATGAGATTTTTTCCAGAGTTCTGATGCTAAACAAATGGCTGAAAAAAACATGCAAACAAACAACTGTAACCTTCATAGACAACTTTAACATCTTTTGGGAGAGGAGACATCTGTTCAACAGAGATGGTTTCTCTCTAAATAGGTCCAGTGCAAAACGGTTGATTTCAAACATCTTCTATTCTGTGAACCATGAACCATCAGCTTTGTCCCAAAACAAAGCTCAACCAGTGCCAAAACAAATGATAAGCCCAGTACAGCCCGAACAAGCCAAGATAAAGATAGCCAGAAAGATGACACAGAAAGAGGCTACATCAGAATTACAGGAGGATTCCCAGATCTCAAAAGAAGGACAAAAAGAGGACTCCGCTTTATCCTCCAAAAAGAACCAAAAACCTCCATCCCCACGAACACCGATCCAGACTGCACCCACCTCCCCCTCTTCTCCACAAAGCCCAGATGTTCCTTTTCTGGAATTTTCTCACAACATGAACAAAGTTTTTAAGATTGGTCTACAGCTGACATCCTCTCCACATAGCCATTCTGACAACCGCAGATCTGTGACTAAACCCGCATCTTCTAAAAGCCTCAGAGCCCCAGATCCTCCTCAATGTATCACACAGCATTCCTGTGTTCAGGACCTTCAGATAACTTCTCTGTGATACAGACCGGGCCCTGGCAGCACATTTATCAGAGATGACAGTTTCCAGCATCAGCCTGGGCCTCTTGTCAGAGAATATGGAATACCTGTGATGATACGTGGTAGAAATAAGAAAAACAAAAGCTTAACAAACAGGACCAAACACTTAAAAGTCATAAACTGTCAAATGCACCCTGCCACAGAGACATCATCAACCACTAAGTCATATAAACTGGGTTTATTAAACATTAGATCTCTGTCAGGAAAATCCCTTTTAATTAATGACTTCATTATTGACAATAATCTTGATGTTATGTTTCTAACAGAAACATGGTTACATGAACTTAATGAAGCGGCTATTCTGTTGGAATCGACTCCTCCAAACTACAATTTTCTTTGTGAGAGCAGACAGCAAAGGAAAGTTGGAGGAGTGGCCACATTGTTTAATGAGTCACTAAAGTGTAAAAAGGTGTTTTTGGGAAAATTTGACTCTTTTGAACATTTGGCTCTCCAGGTAAAGAGCCCGGTACAAACTATGTTTCTGAATGTTTACAGGCCTCCTAAGTCCACATCAAACTTTTTTAATGATCTCAGTGACCTCCTATCTGTGATATGCGTTGACTATGACTGTTTAATTATTGTGGGAGACTTTAACTTTCACGTTGACAACCCTGAAGACAGAAGTGCAAAAGAACTGTGTGACACACTTAGAAACTTTGGTTTAACTCAACATGTCAAACAGCCAACACACAAACGGGGACATATTTTAGACCTGATCATCACTAAAGGTCTAAAGATTTCAAAGGTCAATGTAACTGATGTTGCCCTATCTGATCACTTTTCAGTTACCTTTGAATGCATAATTTCCAGTGACTCATTTAGCCAAAGGGACATCGTAAGAAAACGCACCTTTAAGGACAATGCCACGGAAACTTTTATTCAAGCTTACTCTGCTACTTCAACCTTGGCTGCAACTAAGTAGATGAGATAGTAGATAACTTTCATTCTAAAGTCTCAGACATCATTGACTGCATTGCTCCAGTTAAAGTGAAAGTTTATTTCCGGGAAGAAAAAATCTCCTTGGAGAAATGCTCCAGCAGTTAGAAGTGAAAAAAGGGAGTGTCGAAAAGCTGAACGCAGGTGGAGAAAGACGAGACTCCAGGTTCACTATGACATCTATAAAGAGAGACTTTACAGATATAACTTACAACTGAAAAATGCAAGGTAATCTTTCTTCTCTGAGTTCATCAACAAGAACATTAATAATGCTCGTGTCTTATTTGCCACAGTCGACAGGTTAACAAATCCTCCCGTGTCCGTGGCTTCTGAACTCCACTGCACCAGGGCCTGCAATGAATTTGCTAACTTCTTTACTGAGAAAATCCTAAAGATCAGAGGATCAGTTTGTACATCCATATCAACTCCAGAACCAAAGTTGTCTCCAACTAGAATTGATCTTGACCAAATGTCCCAATTCAGCCAAATAAACTACAAAAGCTTACAGGAGATCATGCAGCAGCTAAGTTCCTCCTCCTGCTGCCTTGATGTTCTACCCACAGCTTTCTTTAAGAAAGTTTTGCCTGTCATAGCGTCTGATTTGACTCAGATACTAAACACCTCCCTTCTGTCAGGTGTTTTCCCGCAGTCCCTAAAAACAGCAATTATCAAATACTGCTGAAAAAGAACAATTTAGACAAACTACTACTCCAGAACTACAGGCCCATCTCAAACCTCCCCTTTATCAGTAAGATTATTGAAAAAGCTGAGTTTCAACAATTAAACACCTTCTTAACAACGACCAACCGCTTTGACGTTTTCCAGTCTGGCTTCCATGCTCACTACAGTACAGAGACCGCCCTTATCAAGGTGTTTAATGACATCCATATAAGTACAGACTGTGGAAAAACCACCGTGCTGGTTCTATTGCACCTCAGTGCAGCATTCGATACTGTCGATCACTCCATTCTGTTAGAACACCTGGAGAACTGGATTGGCCTCTCTGGTACAGCTCTCAACTGGTTTAAATCCTACTTAAAGGACAGGGAATTTTTTGCATCAGTAGGTAACTTTACATCAGAGAGGACAAAAATCACATGTGGGGTTCCCCAAGGGTCCATCCTGGGTCACCTCCTCTTCAATATCTACATGCTCCCTCTAGCTCAGATCATAAAAAACAACATCAGCTACCATAACTACCCAAACTACACACAGCTCTACATCACCATGTCACAAGGTGACTATGAACCAGTTCAAGCACTGAGGAAATGTCTAGAAGAAATCAATGCCTGGATGTGCCAAAATTTTCTTCAATTGAATAAAAACAAAACTGAAGTAATAAGTTTTGGACCATTACAGGAGAGATCAAAAGTTAGCACACAGCTTCAGTCGCTTCAGCTAGGAACCACTGATCAGGCCCGCAATCTGGGTGTAGTGATGGACTCAGACCTGAACCTCCAAAAGCATCTAAAAACAATTTCAAGGTCGGCTTTCTATCACCTGAAGAACATTTCCAGGATTAAAGGACTAATGTCTCAGCATGATCTGGAAAAACTAATCCATGCGTTTATTTTTAGTCGAATTGATTACTGCAACTGTGTTTTCACAGGTCTGCCTAAAAAGTGGATCAGACAGCTGCAGCTAATCCAGAACGCTGCTGCCCGTGACCTCACTAAGACTAAGAAAGTAGAGCACATCACCCCAGTTCTAAAGTCCTTACACTGGCTCCCTGTATCTCAGAGAATAGACTTTAAAATACTTCTGTTAGTTTATAAATCTCTGAATGGTTTAGCACCTTGTTATCAGTGTATCAACCCTCCAGACCCCTAAGGTCTTCTGGCTCCAGCCTACTCTGCATACCTAGAACCAGAACCAAACACGGAGAAGCAGCATTTAGTTCCTATGCTCCACTTATCTGGAACAAACTTCCAGAAAACTGTAAAAGTGCGGAAAGCCTGAGTTCCTTAAAATCAAGATTAAAAACACATTTGTTTAGGACTGCCTTCGACTGTTCTAGTTAAATAGTTCTACTGAAACATCACTAGTTCAACTTTTTTAGTCCAACTGTTTTTAATGTTCTATTTTTGTTTCTACATTTTATTCCTACTTGCTTTTATTCTTTTATTTTCCTATATTTTAATCATGTAAAGCACTTTGCATTGTCTCTGTACTGAATTGTGCTATACAAATAAATTTGCCTGCCTGCCTACTTTGCCCCTCCATATACAAACAGCTTCCACAGTGGAGTGTTTCAAGTCTCGTCTTAAGCCCCACTTTTAGTCTTTGGCTTTTAACACCCTGTAGTTGTGTGGTCCTCTGTGTCCTTTTTAGTTTATTTTTTTTGTTATGTACAGCACATTGGAAACTTTTTCTGTTGTTAAATGTGCTATATAAATAAAGGGGATTGGATTGATTGGATTATTAGCAGATTTAAACATTAGGCAAGAAATACAAGGAGCCCTGACTGAATACTTCACTATAAATGACGATGGTAGTGTCTCCCCCTTAGTTGTATGGGATGCCGGTATGGCACAATAAAAGGGAAGATTATTTTAGGCCAGTCTAGTTGTGCAGTTCCCAAGATAAGGAACTCCGAAACCCATCAGATTGAGATAGACCCAACTAAAATCTCAGACTTTTTTTCAACTTGTTACAAACAGCTATATACAGCTGAAGAACTAGAATTTAAAGAAGAGAAAATTACAGTTTTTAGGCCTCCTTAAACTAAAATGATCAAGTGATGACTCAGCATAACAGTGGAAATTTATTTATCCATAAATCCTGATGAATCCAATCAATTACTTCGACTGCAGTCATGTCTTGATGACATTAAAAGCTGGATGACTTTAAATCTCCTGCATTTAAATTCTGACAAGACAGAAGTTGTAATCTTTCAAAAGCTCAAGTCCTCAAAAAATAAACTTCTTAATCAATCATTTAATCTGGATGGTATTAACTTGGCCTCTGGTAATAAAGTAAAAAATGTTGGTGTTATGTTTGACCAAGACATGTCATTTAAATCCCATATTAAACAGGTTTCCAGAGTTTCCTTTTTTCACTTCTGGAATATTGCCAAAATTAGAAATATTCTGTCCAGGGGTGATGCTGAAAAACTAATCCATGCATTTGTTACTTCAAGACTGGACTATTGTAATTATTTACTATCAGGAAGTCCACAAAATGCAGTTCAAAGTCTTCAGCTGATCCAAAATGCTGCAGCAAGAGTTCTGATGAAAATCAACAAGAGGGATCATGTTTCTGCAATTTTAGCTTCCCTTCATTGGCTTCCTGTTAAATCAAGAATAGAATTTAAAATTCTCCTCCTCACGTATAAAGCCCTTAATAATCAAGCTCCATCATATATCAGAGCTCTGATTATCCCCTATGTTCCTAACAGAGCACTTCTCTCTCAGACTGCAGGTCTGCTGGTGGTTCCTAGAGTCTCTAAAAGTAGAATGGGAGGCAGATCCTTTAGCTATCAGGCTTGCAGATGAAGGGGGGGGGGTCAGTCCATAAGATAGCTATGTTCGCGGGTGATATTTTACTCTTTGAAAAAAAATACTTCTTTCCATCCCTGCACTTATGAAATGCCTTTATGAACATGGGTCAGTGTCTGGATACAAAATTAACAAGACTAAGTCAGAAGCCATGATGATTTCAGGTACTTGGCCTATACAGCTCAACAACAGTGTCTCCTTTAACTGGTCCAAACAAGGATTTAGATATCTGGGAATTATTATCACACCTAACCCCACACAGCTGTTCAAGGCCAATTATAGGAAATTAATTAGACAAATAAAAATTATGCGACACAATGGGACGTCCTTCCCCTTTCTTTACCGGGTAGAGTTGAGACTATAAAAAGGAACCTGTTGCCTAGACTTCTTTTTTTGTTTCAGTTCATTCCTGTAAAAGTACCTGCTTCCATTTTAAAAATGTTAGACAAACTAATCTCAACATTTATCTGGCAAGGGAAAAGGCCAAGGGTAAGACTGAAATGCCTTCAACTACCTAAGGACAGAGGAGGCAAAGTTGCTCCCTCTGCATTTACTCCCATCGGCTCCTATGCGAGTCTAGAGTAGAAAAGAAGACTCAGCCAAAATGGCGGCGACGCAGGATGCGCTACAGAATGTACTGAGGCGTCTAGTATATTTTGTCTATCGGTATGAGTGTGTGTGAACGCAGAGAGGCAGAGGGAAATTTCAACTGGTTATACTCACGGTGTCTGTAGCGCAGCAGTGCAAGCGGGTCTCTTTATAACTCGTGTTTATCGTCGCTTTTTTTAAAGCCCAAATAAGCAACTTCACTTTCAGAAACAAGGCCAAAAAACGCAACCCGCGACTCATAGAATTTACAAACGATTTAGAAAAAAAGCCTAAAGTTGCTTATAATAAGCGGACTTGATAACAGTGCTTCTTATGCCGTATCCCTGTTTGTTGCTGAAACACAAAAGCCTCATCCAATTGTTGAAGAGCTGCTTCTCCCTGCAGCGACTGTTATGGCTGAAATTATGATGGACAAGAAAGCAGTTGACACACTCGAGAAAGTTCCCCTGTCAAACAACACTGTGTCCCGTCGGATCAATGATATGTCTTCAGTGGACAAGTAGTGAACAAACTAGTCAGTCAGTTCGTTTTGCAGCTGGATGAGATGAGATGTGACTGGAGATGCTCAGCTCCTGGGCTTCGTTCGTTATAAAGATGTGCCGGACATAAACGAGCAAATGCTGCGTAGATACTGTTTGGGATGATGATTGTCTAGTATAGACTGTCTTTGTTTTGTCTCATGCCAAGGCCACTGTGCAGTATTAGGGAGAGCCGAAAAGCGAGACAGGGCAGAGACAGGGCAGACGCAGACTGCAGCGGGACCGTGGGGTGCGATTACTCATCCATCTCTGCTCTGTTTCTCAATAAAAGTGCTGGAACTTCATCACCGCCGTCTCTCCATTCAGTAACGATGGGAATTCAGTTATTATTGTTTAGAATTCCATCCACAGGATGCCAAGTGGGTGGCACGCCTGGCATATCTCACTGATATGTTTGTCAAACTTGAGCTCAATCTGCCACTTCAGGGGAGGAAGTCACAAATCCTTAAAAATGTATGAAAAAAATTTAAGGATTCACTAAAAAGCTCAAACTATGGGAAAGAAAAGTGAAGAGGGAGATGTGAGTTGTTTCCCATTACTTGATCCCCATCTTGCTACCTCTGATGTTGCCAGGGATCCAATCGTCAGACTGTGCAAGCACATCTATCCAACCTCTGCACTGATTTCAGTCAGTATTTTAAGGACACTGAAGAAAAATCAGAGAGACTGTATTGGGTGAGGGACCCATTCATTGTGATTGAGAGTAGCAACAGCCTTACCGCAAGGCTGCAAGAACATCTGATGGATTTATCATCTGATCGTGGACTGAAAAGACATTTGCTGAAAAGACATTGACAGAGTTTTCGTGTGACGTGGAGAAAGAATATCCTGAACTGTGGAAGCATGCACTGTTTGAACTTTTACCTTTTGGTTCCACTGATATGTGTGAGGTGACCTTCTCAGCTTGGCACACATCAAAACCAAGCAGAAGAACGGACTAGATGTGGAGAACAGCCTGGTAAGAGATGTTTCCACCCTGGCCCCAGACCTATCAGAGCTCAAGGACAAGCAAGCTCAGGTGTCTCATTAAAGCTCAGTTGAAAGATGAAAACAAAGTAAAACTGATATAGTGAATCTGAATATTAATTTCGTTCAGCGTTTTGTCTCTGATTTGTCAAGTTTAGATGAGTTTATAGGGGACTTATACAGAAGAGCTCCAGTTTTTGTTAAAAAAGGTAGATTTATAATTTAATTTGATTTTGTATTTATTTTGCTTATTCACTTTCCAGGCAACATATTTATCTCATTGTTTAATTTTAATCAAAAAGAATAAAATGTCTGAGAATTAAGTGTTCACGTTAAGGAGATTAAATAAATACATTTTATTTAATCAGTTGTTCGTTCTACTTTTGAGAATCATGTTTGACTGAGGGATACTCATGGTATGACAAAATAGCTAAGGGGTACACAAGTCAAAAAGGGCTGGGAACCACTGCTCTAGACAACGAGAAAGCTTTCAGCCAGCGGTTCAATATGCAGACCGAGCCAACAGACACTCTGATAAAACCATTTAGTGGGAGCTCAGTTAGTTAAGTTTAGTCCTTGTTAATTGCAAAAGACAGTTCTCGTCTCATCAGTGGAAAAAACACAGACTTGATTATGAAGCAAATTAACACAAGTGTTTCCCTTACCTCTGGGTGAGTGGAATATTTCCAGTATTCAAGTATTTTAACAGTGTTACTAGTGAGTAACACTATTCAAAGTGCAGCCTTTTTAAGAATAGCAAAGATATGCTTATGTTTGTGGGAGCCTTTTAACATTTAAAAACCTTCAATTGACCAAAATAAAACAAAAGTACAGAGTAAACCACATCGATGATTACACAATTCTTTGACATTATCTACCAAGAGATGGACACGACCCATGTACGGACACTTCAGTCCTTGATGCGGCTGACACGTGTTCACATCCGGCCTGAGGTCCTTTGCCGCATGTCTTCCCCCCCTTCTCTCAAACCCCCTTTGCTGTCAGCCTACTTTGTAAAAAGAAATGAGCTACTAGTGCAACAAAAACCCAGAAAAAGAATATTAAAAAAGTAGCTAATCTAAAAGGTTTATTATTTTATCACTCAAAGACCTGCAACAGTAGGGCAGATCTAAAATCAACTAATGAATAATTTTGTTTGGCCATTATGTTCAGTGTTATTTAACCAACTGAAGGGCTAACTCACTTTAAAGGTATTTATGTAGCACTTTAAAGGCTCTCAGTTTTTATGGAAATTTAAGATGCTACCAGGGGTTGCTGACAGTCATGGTTTCAGCTCTTCTGTGGTGAAAGCAAGTATTTAAAGATCTGTCTGAATGTTTAAGTTGAAATGCACATCTCTAATGATTCAGAGAATTGAAACAGTCTGTATTAAAATTAGTACAACATTCAGCCAATCAGATGTCGCGGCTTGACAGTGACATCACCTGCTGTGGGTGGCCTGATTCTTGTTCTCCTCTGACTCGTGGTTTCTCCGCTGCAGCAGTGTGGTAGAGGCGAAGCAGTTGCGTAGCCGAGGCTGGCTGCTCAACACCTGCTTGTCTGGTTCCAGCTCTAACTTGGATCGTTTCGGCCCTGAAGCCGAGTACTGCTGCAGTATCTCTTGATCAGATGTACAAGAATCTAACAGAAACACAGATATTTCAGATTAAGGTCTAAGTTTGTGTGCTATGTTTATTTCTTTGGCTTTGTTTGGTTTTTGGATCATTCATTTACTAAACAGGATGTATCAAAGGGAGCAACTTTTGTATAAAAGACCTAGGGTTACCTTTTCAGGTGAAGATGATATAATCAAGTTAGAAGGATAAATAGCAATAAAATGTTTCATTTTAATACCAAACTACAAAGGAAATCTGACAACACCCAGTCCCAGTGTATTATGCGGTTAGGGTGGAGCCAGACTTAACTCCCCCCTGCCTGAGTCTGACTCCATCCACTGCTTTGTGCTTCAGGGCAGAGACAACGCCTACCCCCAGTGGATTTTCACCTTTCAGGGCAGTGTCGGACATTTAGTGCACTCATAGCCACTGCATTGTATTTTAATTCAGGGAAGAGTCAAAACATCTGACTTTCTGCATTATTTGCTTGAAGGTGTAGCCAAAATCTGGCAACACATCTTCCCCTGTGTTGACTCCACCCCTGAATAAGTTTATTCTATTATGCATTTCAGGGCACAGTTAAACATTCTACCCCACCTACTCCCCATGGAGTTTTGTTTCAGGGTGGAGTTAAACATTTAAATTCAATTCACAGTTATTTACAACATAAATCTCCACAGCACTATACATTTCACGCTCAAACATTTAACCCCATCCATCCTAACCGCATTGTGAATTTAAAGCAGCATCTTATAAGTTTTGACCCAAGTATTAGCTCAATATGAGATATATTAAATGACTTTTCAGGTCAATATGCAGTACTTGCGCGTATCAGTGCTCAGTGTGGACTCCCCTTCTCAAAAACACACCTATGTAACCGGAGAAGGGGATCCATCACAGAATGGATCATGTGACCCAGAATGCCATTCTAGGTCACATGACCTATTCTAGGTTACAGCAGACTGAGCTCAAACTGCCCTAACAACAAAACAAAACAGCTATGGCACCTGATCAGACATATTTGTGGTTCTCTGATGTAGGATTTCATCTAGAGGGGTGAAAATGGCCTTGTCTTTATAAACAATCTGCTGATCTAAAGTCGTCTGCTATCAGATTACAATGATTGAAACAGTTTCATTTTGCAACAGTGCAGGGTTGTTAGTGACCTTCAGGGGCACGAAACCCGAAAGCTACAGGTCTAGCTCTGCTAGTGGCTAAAGGGTAGACGGAAATATTTAAAGTTACCCACCCCTAATGTGTTATGCATTTAATCCCACTGGATCAGAATGTTGTGAGTTTATCCAAATACAAAATCCAGATTTTTCATTTTAAATCATAAGTGGAGGTAGAGTCAAATGTTTGACTGACCCCATCTTTGCTGCATTATGCTTTTTAGGGCAAAGTCAAACATCTGACACCAACAAACCTCTCTGTATCCAAAGCTTTTGGGTGGAGGCCAGCATTTGACTACACTCCTCATTACATTATGAGTTTCCTTGTGGAGTCAAAAATGTATCCCCACACATCCTCACTGCATTATATGTAGTCAAACATTTAATGATCCCTCTAACAGTGGGTCAAACAGTCAACTTGACTTGACTTGGAGGGTCTGGTGGTTTAATGGGGCAGAGTCTGTTCCTTTGCCTCAGGCTCCGCTCTCTGGTGGGTGTGCCCAGGGTCCTGCTGACTGGGGGAGCTGTGACCTATGGTGGCCCATTAGTCCATGCTGTTTTGGTCTTGAAGGCTGGGTGTTTTGGTGATCTTGTCAACAAATTCTCACTCACAAGACACACACAATGTATATTTTCATGATGTTATAACATTAACTATCTCTTTTTTCCTCATAAAGTCTCTGTTGTTTAATGTTTGCCTTAGTTTGTCTTTTTGCAGTATGCAGTTCTGGATGAAGGCCAGATGACTGACTGTACCACTGACAACATTTAACCCATTTGTGGGTATTTTCAAATATTTGTATGCCCACATTAAAACTGCTTACTGGCGTTAGAAAACAGTTTACCTTCCCTCAGCCTCTTCACTGACTGCTCTCTGTATTGAAGCCTCAGGTTATGGAGGCCGATGACTCTCTCCTTCCCCCTGGTGGAGGGCGGTTTATCTGGGTGAGCAGCAGGACTGGTAGGACCAGCAGAAGCTGACGTGAAGCTCTTGCTCCAGATGCTGATTCCTGCTGAAGCTGGGGAGTTGTTCCAGCTGTTATTGCGAGCTTTGCACGACTGGAAAGACATTTCCCAAAGTAAAGTTAGACGTGACAGTTTCTTTTCTGCAATTTCTGTCATTAGCTGTGAAACAATACCTGGGAATGGGGATTGTCTGGACTGAAGTCATCAACCCTCTCCAAGGTGTTGATGTCAAGGTTTCCCAAGGCCATGTCCAAGCCTTTGTCATCTCCTAGATTTCTGAATTCATGGCCACTAAGGAATAAATCTTATGTAATAAAAGTAGAATCATTTTTTTTTAGAATCATGCCTGAAAGTAAAACTGCGGTGATGTTGAAAAAAGATACATTCCAGCATAGCTCAGAGAAGCTGGATCTATGTGTTCTGGGTAGGGATTAAGGGGCACAACCTTCCTCATCCCAGGATCGAACACCAGCTGGTAAAGGAAGGTGTTATTGGCTCTGATGAATCCCTCAATGTACTGGTCAGGAACGACTAAATTCATTTTCAGGAACTGGCCCATCTTTCTGATCACCTGTTCGGAGAAGAACTCACAATAAAATCTGCCCGAGCAGTCATACATTCATTTAAAATCTAGGTTTCCATTTTGCTGCTTCAAGCTTCCTAATCTGGGTATTTTCATCTTTTCTGTATTATGTTATTAAACATCTTCATGTCTGCTTGATAACTTACCATCGCATGGCAAAAGATGGGGGTTCACAAAAACACAACAGTCCCCTTTCAGGGAAGTTCTAATCTCCATTTGCCCTCTGGTGGCTGAATGTAGTAACCACATCCTTTTTTAACATTCTTATTTCTTGCTATGAATTTTTTATAACAAAAACGCAAACTTTCAATGCACAATTCACACTAATGTCAAGTGGCTGCAAATACTTTGTTGTCCCTCCAGGAATCACAGCTGGAATTGAGTTTGCCTTTTTAATGGCTGCTTTCACAGAATCTGGTACATGGGCCCTCATGCTGTCCAACACAAGCAATGCTTTTTTTCGTTGTTTGCCATAACACTGTCAGCCACTCCTTCGTTAGGCTCTCCATCATCCACCCTTTCTTGTTAACTTTCACAACAATTTCTTTTGAAAGTTTTTCTTTTGGCATCGTCATCCACTTAAAAATCACCATTGGTGGCAGCTTTTGTCCGGATGCTGTGCAGCCCAGAACGCAGGTGAAATGCATTCTCTCATGGCCGGTTGTTTTCAGCGTGATGGAGGATTCACCTTTTTTGTCAACTGTCCTGTTGAGAGGCAGGTCAAACGTCAAAGGGACTTCATCCATGTTTATGATATCGCCTGGTCCCATGGAATTCTCAGCTATCTTTGAGTGAATTGGTGGAAGTTTGTAACTTTTTCCTCGCAGTCGGGAGGGGGTTGCTGACACAGAGTTGTCTGCGCTCTGATAGACAGACCCTCTCATCTCATGAATCTGAGATACCATGATGGTCCACTTCTAAAATCTTTATTTTATTTTCGGTGGCGATGGTTTTGGCTTTCAGTCGGATCTGCACCGCGGAAACATCTCTGCTGTTTTTTGCGCTCTGTGAGTTCACCCAGTCTTCAAGAACGTTTTCAAGTTCGGGCCATCTGCATTTCTCACCTCTGAAAGCTTTTGTCATCTTTTTGCATTGATTCAGTTTTTCATGCTGCTGTTTCCAACGTCTCACCATTGATTCATTACAAAATGGCTATAAAACATCACAAAGCTCCAGCTGAACGCTTGTTAGTATGAAAGATATTCCTATCAGGAAGTCCACAAAATGCAGTTCAAAGTCTTCAGCTGATCCAAAATGCTGCAGCAAGAGTTCTGATGAAAATCAACCAGAGGGATCATATTTCTCCAATTTTAGATTCCCTTCATTGGCTTCCTGTTAAGTCAAGAATAGAATTTAAAATTCTTCTTCTAACGTATAAAGCCCTTAATAATCAAGCTCCATCATATATCAGAGCTCTGATTACCCCGTATGTTCCTAACAGAGCACTTCGCTCTCAGACTGCAGGTCTGCTGGTGGTTCCTAGAGTCTCTAAAAGTAGAATGGGAGGCAGATCCTTTAGCTATCAGGCTCCTCTCCTGTGAAACCAACTCCCAGTTTTGGTCCGTGAGGCAGACACCCTGTCTATTTTTAAGACTAATCTTAAAACTTTCCTTTTTGACAAAGCTTATAGTTAGAGTGGCTCATGTTACCCTGAGCTACCTCTATAGTTATGCTGCTATAGGATTAGGCTACTGGAGGACATCAGGGTCTATTTTTCTCACTCTGTAGAGTTCTCCTACTGTTCTCCAGTTTGCATTGCTTGTCGTCATTTCAGCTTTTAACTCTTTGTTCTCTCTTCTTTTTTCTTCATAGTAGGTACATCTGGTCTGGCGTTCTGTTAACTGTGACATCATCCAGGGAAGACAGATCACCGCTATTACCATCTAATGTAGAACAGATTACTGGATCAATGTTTGCTTCTGTGCTTGTTTGTCTCTCTTGTTGTGTCTCTGCTCTGTCTTCTGTAACCCCCAGTCAGTCGAGGCAGATGACCGTTCATACTGAGCCCGGTTCTGATGGAGGTTTTTCCTTCCCGTTAATTGGTGTTTTTTCTTTCCACTGTCGCTTCATGCTTGCTCAGTATGAGGGATTGCTGCAAAGCCATGGACAATGCAGACGACTCTCCCTGTAGCTCTACGCTTCTCCAGGAGGGAATGCTGCTTGTCAAGACTTTGATGCAATCAACTGGTCGCTTAGATAGGAAATTTTTGACCAATCTGTATAATGTGCTTGAATTTGACTTTGTAAAGTGCCTTGAGATGACATGTTTCATGAATTGCCGCTATTTAAATAAAATTTAATTGAGCAACAACTTATAGTATTTATTTATTTTTTGTTATGGTTGATCTCTAAAGATGCGTTCACATTGGTGCCACAAAGTCAGTACTTTTGCTTACTGTAGCTCGTCTGACATTATCACCAGCCATTGGCACAGCACACAACAGTGATCGCACAGCGGGCGACAAGCCAGAAATACAGCAGTACAATGGCGCCATCTAGTGACGCTTTTACTTAACTGCCACGCCAGCCTCGCCACTCACTTTTCTCCAGGCTGGCTCTGTTCTGGACTTGTCCCGGAAGTAATAATTGATTGAGTCATACAACTCAGCCCGAACGCAGAACGCCACTATCGGCTTGTCTTCCGTGTTGAATAAAAACAGCTTTGTCTCCGCTACAGTCCTTTGCGTCGCTAGAATTGCCTCTGTGGCCACGGTTTGCCACACCTGTGCACAGTGGCGTAGCCAGAAATTGCTTTTTGGCCGGGCCAAATAATTATAGTTGAAAGTAAGTTTATTTGTAAATTGCATGTTTGCAAGTTCATGATGGAGAAGATACAGGCTGAGGAGGAGAAAAGACCTTCTCTGTTCAAGTGAACATCCTTGAACTGACAGCAGAAAAAAATAATCAGGACCCATCACCTATAAGATGATTTAGAGCCACAAAAACAGCAGAGCAGCTTCTAGATAATTTAAACTGCAGTCATTATTTCCATTTCTGAACACAAAGTCACTCAGAAACTGTTGCCATCGCATCATCGATCCAGACACCTGGGACACACAAAACTGTTTTTTTATGCAATTTTCTTTTCTTTTTTACAGCACATTAGTGCTATGGCACTTGAAGCATGTAACGGTTGTTATGCTGTCATTACGCATGATCCTGCTGCTGAGTTTACCCCTCGATCTCCTCCTGCTCTTGTAGATTGTTACATTTCATAACCTGTCGTCACCTTTCACAGCGACAGGTTTGTCATCTCATCCTTCACCCTGACCAGACATTATTTCACCTCTATTGCTGAGGGCGCCTCTACATTCATAAGTATGCGTGCAAAAGGCTGAGTTTGAAGTTGTTCCCCGAGCTGATGTTTCATGTTTGTGCTCCAAACAGAACCGGTGAGGCATGGACTCCTGCGTGCCTTAAACCCACTAGCATTAGTCTTAAGCCTATAGGAAATAGCAATATAGGAAATAGCACTTTTATTTAACTATTGTAACCCCAAATTCTATGAGTATAGGCACAGCCTTTTAGGCGCTATGCGTCACTGCATTTCACTTTTCTACACAGCTGAGATGGCTATAGAAAAAAAAAAAACAATAGGCTATTTGGGAAATGATTGTCCGGTCCCAGCATAATTTATTGTCAATGAAATCCGGATGAGGTGGTGAGGAACAATTCTTCTTTTCAGTCCTGTGCTTAAAGTGCTCTTTTTAAAGAGGGAAGAAGAGGTATGAGGGGTCGGGGCTGAAGCTCCCAATGTTACCGTGTATACCCCTGAATTCAAGCACAAGGTGATGCAACAGCCCATCAGTTCGCCGACCCCATTATAATCCGGTGCTCTTCTATTTCTCTTTGCTCCCTAAGAGGAATTTCTCTTCTGGCACACATCATGACAATATCCAACACCACCTTTACACGCTGACGGTTTCTAAACAATTATGATGTTTCCGGCATCTCCTTGCATTTGGCTTATCACAGTCCCACGGCTCTTATTATGAATGACTTTCTCTGTGCTGCCGGTTTACTGAGAACTAGAACGTGAAGCTTGCCATTTTCCAGTTTGGGACATGCATAAATCCAAATATTCTTCTTCATTCTACTTTATGATAATTTTATGAATACTTTAGGTGACACCCTTAAAAAAAATTTCAAAGGAAAGCCATTTCATTGAGTGGGCCCTGATGCAAAGTGGGTGGGCCTAGGCCCACCCACTTTGTTACTGCGGTGTTAGCTGAGCTCAACCAAAGCTATCCATACTTTGCATGTATCTTGAGGACTTTATGTTTATATTCATCTATTATGTGTCAAGTCCTCTAGGCCAGTAGGAAAATAGAGGATATACCATGAAGCTGCAAAATGCATTAAAATCATCGTCAGAATTTCCATGAATACAATTACTCAATTCCACAGGTCTTTGATTCTTTTAAATTTCCACAGCTGTGTAAAACTCTACTTGACATTAAGGTTTTTCACCACTTGGACCATGAATGGACTTTAATTC
Source organism: Fundulus diaphanus (assembly GCA_037039145.1). NCBI lineage: Eukaryota > Metazoa > Chordata > Actinopteri > Cyprinodontiformes > Fundulidae > Fundulus > Fundulus diaphanus. Next base: position 1,336,246 of record CM073121.1, on the reverse strand, counting down.
TCTATCATGTCCAAAACTGATATTGATTTTTGATACCAAGGTCCAAAAGTTTACGGAGGGTGGTTGTAAGATTTGGATTATGGAAAAAAATTAAGTTGTGAGAAAAATGTAGGTTCAACCATGTTAATACTGTTTCATGTTTTTCTAATATCATAAAAACCATTTATAAAAGATGCATCACCTATGCTGTGCTGGAAAGAATGAGAATGTTTTGAACCCCATAAATGGATTATATATCAACAAACGTTTTGTTTTGACAAATTAAAAAGGTTAACAATTTTTAAATGAGGTAGTTTTGGTCATTATGCAAGTACTCCACTTCTGTACCAACCTTAAGAATGTCGGGGTTTTTGGCAAGCCGGAGCAGTTTGCAGGCCTTTCCCAGGCCAATGCCATGCAGGGAGGGTAAATAATCACAGCCAGCAAGGATGCACATATACCGGAACTTCTCCTCTGTGAAAACATTCCCCAGGGAGCGACAGCGGCCCAAGTTGTTCTGATCTATTTCCATTCCGTTGCCGTGCTTGTCCATTTTGAGAATTACCTAAAAAAGTTAAGTGAAAAGATTGATCAGCCAAACCTTGTTTCTTTATATCAACACAGTGCATTTTAGAATATCTCCTTGGATGGAAAATGTCTGAAGTAATCCAAGGAAATTTAATTTCTTAGGAAATATCAAGCACAGGTTTGACACAAATAGCACAGTTCAGATACTGATAATGTTCCAAAGTTTAAAATGTACGCCTTAGCTCTACAGCATTCGTTTCAGCATTTAGAGCTAGTATTCTCGCATCAGTACATCTGGTGGCAAACTTAAACATTTGACTTCTTCCCTATCTAACCTGGTCCTGAAACTGATAGAACTGCTTTCAGCAGTCCAACATATTACAGTACAGAAATCTGTAGTGATCGTCCAGGGGCCGCTGGTACAGAGGAAGAGCTATTTATACTGATGCTTGAGATGCGCTCCACTCCCTGCAATCATAAACAGAAGGAATAACTAGAGAGACATCTGTGATAAAAGTTTTGGCCCCCAGAGCACCGAGGCAGACGCCAGGGGAACCAAAACCCCTGATGCCCAAAGTGACCACCCGAGTAATGGTGCACAAGAGGGCCCAACATAGGGAAAGTTGCCTCCCCCATTTGAGGGAAGAGCAAAGAGGAGCCCCAGGAATCCCCCAAACAGCCACAACGCCGAAGCCCCTAACCCTAACAGAAAACCACATACACAGTCACATGTTCCCACCCTAGTGCCCCCACATGTGAACATTCCGACAAGAAAAAAAAAACAGGGGACGGAGTACACACAGTTGCACTCACCACACACATCCTACGCTCCCAGCTCCTGGCACCGGTATCCAGCCCCCAGACTCGGGAGGATTAAGATGTTGGGGTTTACCCACCCCGAGCCCAGACGACCCATGGGCCCATCCACCTGGAGATGAGGCCAACATGAACCCAACGGGTCAACCAACCAGAGCCCACCCTATAAACCCTGAGGTGCTACCTCCCCCACACCATGCCCTCCATACTTAAGCCCTACCTCCATATTCCAGGGAAGAGCAAAAGCGCCAGCCCTAGCCGGCCCTAGACCCAGCTCCAGAGACAAATTAAAGGGGGGGGGGGGGGGGGGGGGCATTACATTTTTTCAGGGGGGCACACTTTTTCAAATAACATTTTATTCTTCAGGCTGAACAGTGGCTCTGTGACTACTCCTACAGTGCTGAGAAAGAAATTCTCAATAAAATTCAAAATCTAAAAAAATAAAATAGAACAAACAAAAAGCAATATAGTGTAGTCAGTGTTGCCAAATTAGGCAGGTTTCCACCCAATTAGGCTTCTTTGTCTTTGTACTGAAATGTGCTATATAAATAAATTTGCCTTGTCTTGCCAGCGTAACCCCCACCCCGCAATGCACCCAGAACCTTCAATGTCTAAATGCAAATGGGGGCAGAGAAAGCCACCAGGGGTGAGGCCTACACAACACAATCAGCCCCCACCCCCAGATGCCTTACCCCCCAAATAATGCCCTACATATATGTGTGTTGTGAGAATGTTTTAAATGAACATCTCTAAGACGTATAATAAAATTGGGGCCAAGGACATCAGCAGACAGCGGGGCTGGAAAATCCTCCCCTCTCCCCAGGGATACCCCCACCTCCCAAGGTCTTACATGTGTGGCAGCGTGATGGAGCAGGCAGAGGGAGGTGCCTGGGGATGGGGGAGGAATGACTGGGGAGCAACATGCCCTCCCAGGAAGCAAGCTCCACCACTGACTACATTAGGCACCCCTGTTCTCCGAAAACCCACCCAGAGAGGGAGGCTCCGCCAGCCGCACCACCATAGCCTGCGGTGCCAGAGAGAGGCGGCAGAGTCCGAGAGCCAACCGCAATCAGAGACGGACACCAGCCCTCCCCAAACCGCCTACCCACCCACACACACACACACGTTAGCCAGCCAGCCAGCTCGCCCACCCAAACCATGCAGACCCCTGTTCCCCAGAAGGAAACAGCACCGAGACAAGGAGCCGGACATGGAGGAACCACCCACCACAGAGGAAAGAAAAATATAATGAAACCCACCCCAACATTAACATTCAAACAACTCCCACAATAAGACGATAGACACCCAGGCTGGGATCACAAAAGGAGACAAAAGCTGGTAGATGTTTGGTTATTTGTCCTGACACATGCTGTTGAGAAACTGTAGAAAACATTTAACCAATTTATTAAAAAAAGTTCCAAAACCAAATTTATGTAGAGTAGCAAATAAAATGCCCAAGTCTATCAAACGCTTTTTCTGCATATAAACACAATATATTGGATTCAATGTTTTTACTATAGGAATAATCTATTAAATTAAGAAATCTGCATGCATTTGTGGATGACTGCCTTCCTTTAATGAAACTAGTTTGATCAGGGTGCATTATGAAAGGAGTGACTTTAATCACTTTTGTTTTGAAAGCATACTTAACCAACCGGAACAGCTGTTCATGGCCAGTGTTCCCCCTTAATTTTTCATGTGTCTGAGCACACACAAACTCCCTGAGTGTTCACTTGACCTCTGTGAGCAGCATCGCACGTGCACACTGAGGCTACATTACGCCTGTCCAAAACCTGAGATTATAACAAGCTACATGGCTTACTAAAAGAATCAAATAACAGCAATAATTTATTTTGGATTACCTAGTTTAGATACAACTGATTTAGCCCAATTACATGAAAAAGACAAACATCTTGGATTTTTAAGAGCTGTGTGGTATGCTTTATTTCAGAGTAGGGGGTCCTGCTAAGGAAGAACTGAGAGACATGCGCATCTTTCAGAGTTCAAATTTATTGCCATTAAATTATTTACATTTTCTGCAGTGATTTTTAGCAGTAGCATGTTGTATTGTGCAGCCTGGTCCAGGGCAGCTGTGGCTACAAACATAGCTCACCACCATCAGGGTGTGAATGTGTGCATGACTGGGTGAACGACTGACCAGTGTAAAGCGTTTTGGGGTCATCAGACTTGATAAAACGCTATTCAAGTATGAGCCATTTACCAAGCCAAACATATATTGCTGTAGTCCTCAGGCATGTGCTCATATAGAAACGTATAAACAGTTGCTTTTCAAAAACAGAGGTAGAACAACAAGGCTGGTCAGAAACCAGAACTTCAACTGCAGCTGATAACACCAGCGAAGCAACAGCGCTCCAGAAACAAACAGCAGGTGTAGCGCTCAAAAACCAACCAACTTTATGAAGCGCCAAAGTACAAATTGGTTGAAAAATGGCACTTAAGGTCTCAGATAAGCAGATCCCACACAGCCACACAAACAGCTGACATGCAGCAGGGCCCTGTTTCAGAAAGCTGGGTTAATGGATATTCAGAGTAATTTCTGGGCTAAATTCCTTCATACCCTGGCTTGTCCATGTCAGAAAGCTCAAAAGCCTTGACCCTGAGTCAAATTATGACAACAAATTACGCCGTGAAACAAGTCCGCTACCGTGCAGCGTTGTTTGGACTGACTGAGTTTTTCCTTATTTTTAGCTGAGATCTGCACAAAGAAGTGTTGGGAAAGGTGTGTCCTTTTCTGGAGGAGCCTGTATGCTGGAGGGAAAATACTCAACAGAAATTTCTGTCGGGAGAGGCTGATCAGACCATGATTAAATGTCTAATCACTTCTGGATTAATACATTTTCAAGCGTTACCGTTTTCTGCCCCTGTCAATGATTTATTTCAATATTCTCAGCTCGCACATCACTTTTACGAGGGGACGCTCTCAGTTCTTTGATAAAAATATTTATAAATGATCTATCACTTGTGTTGTGCTGGAAAGACAACATATCTGTGTTGTTTCAAATGTCTAATACTAAATTTTTAACTCTTGCCTTTGAAACAAAACCATAATTTGTTTGTTTTTTCACAAGAATTTGTTAAGGAAAAAAAAATTCAATCAGAATGAAGACAAAATATTATCAGTTAAATAAAAATATAAAAATAAAGGCGTACCTAAATATTTAATGACTTTAGGCCAGTTTTTAGTAGCTGTATCTTTGGCTGCAACGACAGCACTGTGTGAAGAAATGTCTCCATAAGGCTGGCAGATCTGGACACTGATGCTTTTCTCCGTTCTGCTTTACTAAAGAGCTCAAGCATTGTCAGGTTGTGCAGGGATCAGGTGTGAAGATCTCTATTCAATCTCTACTGCAAATTCTGCACAGGCTTGAAATCAAGGCTTTGATTAGGCCACACCAGATCATTGACCTTGTTGACTTGAACAATTTCTTTGAGGCTTTTGCTAGATTAGCCTTCAGGATTCACCATGCTTGACGGAGGAGATGGTGTGTTGCCGTCAACATAGTGTTAAACATTGTGAATATTTGTCTCAGACCAAAGAACCTTTTTTTTACTGACCTCTGAATCTTCCACATGCTTTTGGGTGATTTACTGAGATTTTATGTGTGATTTTGTTTTAAACTATGTCTTTGTTTGCCTTTCTCCCATTTAGATTGGACAGGAAGAACCCAGGAAACAGCCCCTACCATCTGAGCCACTAAAGCGTTTAACTCCTTCATAGTGGTGGTAGGTATCTTGGAAGTGTCCTTCAGATGTCTTCTTACTCAGTCACTCAGTTTTGGAACACTGCTGTGTTCAGATCAAGATCAGTACCACAATCCTTCTATTTCTTCATGCTGGATAAAACTAAACTGTATGAGAAAGCTGTTATGGTAGAAATCTTTTGGGATTTTTTTCCCTGCTTTTGTCAAAAAGCCAAATTATATTGACCTGCTTCCACAAAATCAACAACAGGAGAAGACATGCAAGAGGAGTAAAGACTTTTTGTAGGAATTGTAAAAGGCTGAGAGAAAAACATGGCTTGCATCCAGGAACATGTTCTTTCAAAACAATTCATTAAGTTCTACTTACCGTTTTGCAGCCAAATGCCAACAGGTCAGAGTCCTCGGTGATGACAGCTTGAGCAAACCCAGATTTGGTGAGATAAGCTAGCTGAGCATCTGCTTCATAGGGAGCCACGATACAGTCCACCCCTCTCTCCCTCGCAGCCTGGTTCAAGAAAACATTTCATGTTAGACCACATTACCATATCTGTACAAAGACTTATAGGCTCGACACAGGGGTAGCGACAAACGACAGTGACTAATGGCTTTCACTGCCACTGCGGTGAAGACCCAACACATGGGACGCAACGGCAGCATTTCATATCGCACTGCTGGATCACTTGTTTCCCAGAAGTTTTATTGGGTATGAAATTGGAGGGGTTTTGATATTTTCAAAGCAGTCCGTGACCATGAAGAGTCAGAAGATTTAGCTGGAATTGACTGAAATCTTGCTTTTATGTCTACTCTACAAAAGAAAAATACAACGAGGTTCATCCTATATTACAGACAAGGAAACAGCAGGGGGATATGATTTTAAGGGCAGACCTCACAGCTGATCCAGATAAATGGCTTTAGTGCCATGCAACGATGACAAAAGTTGAACATTGTTCAACTTTTTCAAGTCGCGTGCATGTCTATGAGCTTGAAATTTCACGTGCACAAATTTTGCCGCTCGCTTTGCTTGATGAGGGCAAGTGACTGTCACCTCATTGCACAAGTTCCATAGGAAATGAATGGAGAGGGAGCGTCGTTGCTCCCCGTGTGTCAAGCCCATAAGAGTCAGATGCCCAAAACTACAAGTGAAACACCTTTATATAGTAATGCAATGTTTTAACAAATTACTTGTATAAGACTTTTCTATGCACACATACAATTTCCATGTTATCTAGATTAGATTTCCATTTTATCAGTAGATGTATAAACATGTTAATTGCCACAGCAAGACAGAAGCCACACCTTAATAAGCTTATGAGCCATAGCAGGGGTGATATTAACACAGCGTCCAAAACAGTCTCTGGCCTCTGACAGTTTGCCTTCACGCAGCAGCTGTCGGCCTTTTTGAAGGTTGGCTTCCCTGCGCCTGAGGACACATAAGAAATCCAAAACGAACAATGAACTTAATGCACTGGAAGAATTATCCAGAGTCGTAAAAGAGAGGCCTAGGAGGTTAGTGGTGTGACCAGAAATTCAGTTTGCTTCAGAACCAGAGCTACACAAAATGCAATCCACATTGCCGTATCAGGGTGTGGAATATCACAATTGCAAAATTGACTGGGTCCAATACTTGGTGGACTCTTATAGTTCAAGTAAGATGTTTTACATTCTTTTTTTCTTTTTTTCTTCCCAGTGTCCTGTCTAGCAATTTGGCAATAAGAATTGATGTCTTAATGCCAAATAGAGCTCAACAGATTTTGCTTTCAAAAGTGGAGCAAACAGCTTTCGCCATAGTGCTCCGCTTGATTTATGTATGTAAATAGTTTTATTGTGATTCCTGCGGGGAGTATTTCAAATTATGTGAACACTACAATGGGAAAGTAGGAGAGTAAAGGAAGAACAAGAAAAGAAAAAAAGAAAGAGAAGAGGTGAAAGAAAGAAGAGATAAAAGGGAAAGAATGATAAAACGTCTTCAGTCTGCTTCATCACCTGGAAAGAGAGATGTAAAAAGAAAAGCACAACCAACAGACATAAAGCAACAGATACAATAAAGTAACACCTTGATACCATTGCTAAATCATATGTATTATTATTTAAACTGACATGTATAATGTGATCCGCACCTAGCGGAGACTTGAGATGTTCTTGGGAGAGGGAGCGGTTCGGACCCGAACCTGGCAAAAAAAAATCTCATCCACACCTTCCCACCAGGGTCCGAAATTAACACTCGCCACTCGCCAAATGCGAGTAAATTTCCCGTTTGGCGAGTGAATTTCAGAGGGCTAGCTGCCACATGGCGAGTAAATCTTTGTACCAAATAAATTAAAAATAAAATAAAAATAAAGCCCATCTGGGCTGCGGATGATCCGTTCACAGAGCTCAGTCTAGACCCGCCTTCTGCGGAGCTGGTTCAGCTTCTTTCACATCTTATTTCTAGGGAGAGCGGCTCCCAGATAAAGCCTTCATTCAAAACCAGTCATGGCTGCACGCTGGATCAGAAAACAGTTCTGCTAACCAGATACAGTCTAAAACGCCCATTAGTCTGTTTATAAGTTTCGTTTTTATTAATTCTGCATTTAACTACGTGCGCTCCGAGGGAAGGGAGGAGAGAGGCGCTGTTTCTGTGCCTCAGCGCCGTAACTGTGCCTCTCTCCTCCCTTCCCTCAGAGCCAGGTGCTTTTGTCAGCGACCAGCTTTCAAAACCTGAATCACTGCGTTTAATGTCCTTCCACTCGTACCAAAATGTCCCAATTAAAATCAATAGGAGAGTCAGTAGCTGTGTTTAATGCTCTTTTGTATTTAACGACACAGAGCCAGTGGTGCTTTGGTGGGCTGCTGCCTTGCGCTTGAATTCAGGTGCCCAAAATTACATTACAAGTAATATAGGTGCGGACTTTTTAAGGATCTTGTAAAATCAGGGGCTTCAGCTCAGACCCATTATTCATTCTCTTCCCTCTAAAGGAGCCCTTTACAGTCTTTATTTATGCATTTTCCCCACTGTATAAAAAAATCCAGCAGCTGGATCAGCGTAAAGACGCAGCGTGAACCCCTGCGTGCTTTAAGTGTGGCAGTTGAGAGAAAAATGTTGAACCGTATAGGCTTGATGAAACTCTGCCTCATTCACAAATTAGACCAACACGGATAGAATAATGATGATCTGTAGTGTTTTTTATTGCCTGGATGTAAATGTGATAATTCTTATTGTGCCTTTTATAATCAACTACAATATTTTCTTATTAAAGTCAGGAAACAAAGATTTCTCTTCCAGGGTCCAGACAGCCACGCCCCCTGAAAATTAACATAACCTCACTCTTAATTTTTGATAAAAATTGAGGTCTGGTCAGGATTAATATTTTGGCCGGTAAAAAATATGCCTGGCCGGTTGATTTTTACATCTACCGGCCAATTTGGCCTGGTGAATCAGGAAGTTAATTTCGGACACTGCTTCCCACCCCGACTGCCCGTTCCCGACCCCCCATCCCGCACCCGGACCAGACGCCCCCCGGCCCAGGCCCCCCAGGGAGGGGGCCAACATGACCCGTACTGGCCACCCAACCACAACCCCCCTCCCCCCCTAAATACCTAATAAGCCCACTCCCTCCCCCTCCTTACCCTAGCCACCCCTCCCCCCCACCCCTTTTTGTGGAGAGCAGAGGCGCCAGCCCCAGTCCCGGCAAGCCACCCGGGCCCCACAGCAACCCTCCACCAAGACCCCGGACCCGGTGGCCCGCTCCTCCTCCAGGCCCCAGACTCCGTGTCGCAATCGGAGAACGAGGTGTGGAAAAGACCCCGATCCTCCCTACGCCCGCTCAGATGTTGTGTTGTTGCATGTTGTTCTCAAGTATGTTTAAAACTGGGGGCACCGAAGGGGGTGCCCGGCACAGTCCACCCCCCCTCCGGAAGGTAGCACCCCCTCCAAGCAACTGCCCAGAACCCTCAATGTCTAAATGCGAGAGGGGGTGAAGGGAGCCATCCGAGGCGAGGCTCACACAACATAGAGAGGGAGAGGCGGCAGGGCCCGTAAGCCAACCACCCACCAGGACTAACACCTCCACCCCCCCCAGCCCACCCACCAAGCCTCCTGGCTTTCCTGGAAAAAAATAAAAAAGACCCACCAGGCGCCCCACACCGAGTGCCCCCCAGAGCCCCAGGGACCCCCCTAGCCAGCCCCTGCGCCCCGCAGGACGCAACCCACCAAGCTCTTATCTGCAAGCAGAATGTATTTACATTCTGCTTGCAGATAAGAGCTTTGGCCAGTTGAGTGGATGTAAACCATCCTTGCTGCAAACACCTGATACAGAGGGAAGCGGCTGAAAGGAGAGCACTGGGAAAACTGTGGGATGATATGGACATAGGTGAGGGATAATGGAGATTAATTGCAACTCGTACTGAAAAATCACAGAATAGTGCAACTACATACGTTCCGAGTTTTTAACAACCATAGTTGGAATACATCTGTAATGTAAACAGAGAGTGACGCAGTCAGGGGTGAATACTCACTCTCTGCGAGTCTTTTCCACTTCTTGTTTAGACGGCAGATTGCGTCCATCAAACACCAGAATGGGTTTAACGGAGAAATTTAGCAACATATCCACAAACTTCATGCAGTACCACACATACCTAGAATGATGAGCAACATGCATACGGTCAGAGATTATAAGATGGAACATTTGACATATATCTTGAATATCTGTTTTTATTTCACTGAAAGCGGTGGAACTAAGTGCTTACTGGTCAGTTGGTTCCCCTTTAGCTAGTTTCTCAGCGCAGGAGAACGCTCCTTTATGTAGCCAACAGTAAGTGTCCACAGCCACAGTCTGGCCCTTATACTTCTTAACGTTGATGGGCTCTGCTGCATCTTTGATGAACTGCAACAGTCCAGAGATTCCCATTCTCAGCCCCCCACAGATGCCAAACCTGGGAAAACGCAAGAAGTCAGTTAAACCTCTGACCCTTCCGGGGTGTGATCACGGTTATTCCCCATAATTTTGTATGCACTAAAACCATTGGAGGTCTAATATTAAATACAACTTTCAGCTCAGCTTTCGGACAAGTGAGGAAAACATTTGAAGACCGACATTCAAAAGAAGCTCAAATGTTTTGTAGGATTTTTCGCCGCACGGTATCAGACCTACCGGTACTAATGCAGGTTAACGGTGAGATACACACAACACAGCGGTTATCACAATTGTCTGGTGAGCGCACTAAGCAATATCATTTCTAAATAAAACATTTTGAAAGCTCCTACTTACCTTTCTATTCCTAAAACCACAAAATATAATCGCTTGGACAGCACAAAGCTGGAGCGAGTTTTGGTTTTAGCGGTAAAAGACGTGATTCAGTAAGAGCTACTACAATTGGCTACTTGGAAGAGGTGGGCGTGTCGTTGAAAAATCTTCCAATAGAAAGCGTAAAAGTACCGGAAGAGAAAAAAAATCATTGGATCCTCCCACAGACATGAATACGTAGACGCCGCGTCCTCGGTTGAGAGGCGTGCCGACAGAGCGGCCATCTTAGGTCAGACCAAGCTGCGCTCAGAGAGAATACACGTCAATACAGGAAAATGTACTTTATGTTTTCAGACACTCTGAATCCGGTGAATTCTCACCCGATTTCCAGATAAATCAACTGACTGAAAACGTCACCCCTTTAGGGGCTACATGGGACCAATTGATTGAATTAAATTATTGTCTAACTTAATAAATAATTTCGATTTTGTATTGAAAGTAAGCAAACTTCCAGATCTACGTCCCAGGAAGCCCGACTTTTACTCCGCTTATGGGTGCGCAAATAAAAGGACACTAGGAACCAGATACTGGGGAATTACCTTCCATAAGTAAGATTTTATGATAGATCATCCTCATGCTTTACAGTTACAGTTTTCCGGCATAAACACAATATGTGCTAATGGGTAGCAGGGATGGAAGTAGAGAAAAGTACATTAAACACCAAAAAAAAACAAAATGGTTGTTTGTCCTGTTTGTCTCTCTGTGTTGCCCTGCGACAGACTGGCGACCTGTCCAGGGTGTACCCCGCCTCTCGCCCAGTGAACGCTGGAGATAGGCACCAGCAACCCCCGCGACCCCATGAGGGATTAAGCGGTTTGGAAAATTGATGGATGGAAAAAACAAAATGGTCCTAAATTACTGGACAGACATGATTTGTGGGGGGGGGGGGGGGGGGGGGGGTAAAATATTGTACAGTTTTTACTATGATTTTGTAATGTATTTGATTCTAAGATGCGTTATTAGGTTTTTTGTTGATTTTTTTTCCCCAGATTGCGGTTTGTATTATATAATTTTTAAATGCTGTTATGAGCACCTCTGCTCTCACTTGTCTTTATATAGTTTTGCTCCTATTTAGATCAGTGCTGTTGTCTGTAGATCAGTGTCTGTGTATATAGCCTATATATACAGTATATATATATATATATATATATATATATATATATATATATATATATATATATATATATATAATATATATATGTATATATATATATATGTATATATATATATATATATATATATATATATATATATATATATATATATATATATATATATATATATTGGAAGAAAGAGAGAGAGATTTATGTGTGTATAATCTGTGTGTATATTAGATTAATATGTAACTGCAAAATGTGTAAGTGCGTGTACATTTTTCATCCAGTTTGACTTGAGTTTAAATAGTTTTGGTTCTGAATAAATATGTGTAATCTGTCTGAAAGGTCACGAGCATTGTGAACATATGATTAAAATGAGATCTGAACTGCCTCCTATTCATTTTGACAGCAGCTGTCTGATCTGTGGTCTGACCCAAGATGGCCGCCCTGTAGGCACTTCGGCCTGTCACTACCCGATCCGTACAGGAAGCACGATCCGTACAATCAGCTCATTTGCGCGTGCGCAAACATATTAACTTCCGGTTGGCAATATTTCGTTTTTCTTACTTTTTTATTCTTTCGTATTTTTTTGAAGCGGGGGTTTCTTTTAGTATATCTTTGTATTTGCGTCAATATTGCAGATTCTAAAAATGAAAAACAGAAAAACATTAAAAAAGTTAAATCGCCGTGGGTACTAATGACGAGGTCTTCTCTTGTTTTTGTACACCAGAGGGCGCTAAAATGTCAACTGATAACTTTAACGTTCTAATAAAACTATTTTATACAGATTAATTGTGTTCAAGTTAATTATACAACTTTATGTAATGTAAAACATTACAATATGGAGTATATATATATATATATTAATAATACAGATTAATTGTGTTCAAGTTAATTATACAACTATATATATATATATATATATATATATACACATACTCCATATTGTAATGTTTTACATTACATAAAGTTGTATAATTAACGTGAACACAATTAATCTTGTATATTAGAATCTTGTATATTAGTTTTATTAGAACATGTATATATATATATATATATATATATATATATATATATATATATATATGTGTGTGTGTGTGTGTGTGTATATGTAAACAAAATTGATCCCATTATTAAGGAATAAAATATGTTTTTTTCTCAAATAAAGCAATAAGAGTGCATTCAGACAATACGGATAAACGTTACGCAATAACGGACTGCTCTTAGCATGTCTGATGATGACGTCAAGCAATACAATGGATAGAATTTAAAAAGCATCCATTTCTTCCAGAAAAGTCTTCAATATTGACTTTACGATGCAGTTCAGTATTCTTTAATGATTTAAGGATATAAATAAAGGTTTTTCAGTAACATAATTACATTATTTTTTGGCGACCCGGAAGTTATTCTGTTTGCGCACGCGCAAATGAGCTGATTGTACGGATCGTGCTTCCTGTACGGATCGGGTAGTGACACGTGTCGTTTCTCAATTCACGAGAACGCGAGAACGGACTCCCGTTCTCGTCAAGTCTGTTCTCGGTAAGAACACAGGAAGATCGGACTTGACGAGAACGCGAGCACGCAGCACGTATTGTGCATTGGAACAGAAGTATACTCGTGACGTCATCACACCCACAGCGCTTGAGCATTTCTTTAACGTTCAAAACTGTTTATACACTACACCATCATATCTTATTGAAAACGTTTTTTTATTAATTTCTAAAAAGTATAAAAAAAATATCTAAAATAATTACAGAACTGTGGGTTTAAAACCAGCAATAGCGGGAATTTCTTTGTGGGGAGTTGTAATTGTTGTAGTTGTAGAGGCGATTGAATCTTCTTTAAAAATCAGCACTTTATAGAACCAAAATGAGCGATACGAGCAATATAGCTGTTGCTTCGGTCGTTGGTCAGCTTTACCAGCAGGCTGAAGAGGAGGTGATGCAGTTGAGAAGGCAAATCCGAGCAAGGAGAAGATAGATGCAGCAGAGGAGGCTCAGAAGGCAGGCTTTGCTCACCCATCTATTGCCAACTGGTAGGCATTTTAAGATTGACAGCCTATTTCCTACTTTTATCTTTAAAAAAACATTGAGGATGGTATTAAAAACGTGATCAGGTTGAAATTGTGACTATTTTTCAATAAATAATTAAAATGAAGACCCAATTTTAACATTAATAACAGTAGGGTTAAGCTACTTTATTGCACCTACTGACCTTCACAGCATTGATTAAGAAAGGAAAAAACATATTTTTATGTCTGTCCACCTTTACAATGATTAATCTATAAATTATGTGCAGTTAGTTCAGCCCATTTTTTCAGTGAAATGGTAAAAATACCAGAGAAGGGAAGCCATTTGCTACATTTACTTTACATTTTACCTTTTCTTTCTTGAGAACTATAATAATCTGCATGTTAAGCAAATATAGTTTTATGCTGTGAAAAGGTGAGAATTGAAAAAAACAATTCTGGTAACATTTAGCATTTTTTCTTTACAGGAAGAAACAGAAACCAAATATGTGAGGATAAACACCTCTGTGCCGATCCTCCAAATATTTTTTAATGAAGGGGACCTGAAACCAGCCTTCAGGCTAAACAGGTCCACCATCGTCCTCCTCCTTCAGCTGCTGTCCATCCAGAAGGTCCATGGATGGCCACAGGAGATAGAGGTGCTGGTGACCCTCTACTGGCTGGCCTGTGGAGCATCCTATAGGGAAACAGCTTGCCAGTAAGATTTCTTACCTTCTTGTCCTTAAATAGAGCCAACAATGACACACAATTGATACATAGATTATATTAATTGGATAGAAGATTAAGACATATCAGCATATTACCTAAATTACAAGTTAATTTTATATTTGGTGCAGGTCTAGTGGAGGAATGCTAGGCACCACGCCAAGGCTGATAAACATCATTGAGCGTGTCTTTGGTGGTCTGAAGACACGGTGGCGTTTCATCTTCTTAAGGGCGCTGTAGGTCTGCCTGACGTTTGCCCCAAAAGTAATCACCGCCTGCTGCATCCTCTACAATATTAGTATAGAGGCAGGGGACCAGCTGGACGTGGAGGACGAGACGGTGGACCCAGAGGAGGATGACCATCCGGCGGCTGAAGACAGGGAGCTGCTCCAGCTGGCTGCATGTTTAAGTGAACATGACTACACCTGACCTAATGTAGATCAGTTCTAGTCATGTTCACATGCTGCTTCATTTCTTTTTTTTTTCACCACCTGGAAAAATACATTAAATAATCATTAAATTAATTTCCATTCCAACTATTTTTAATTGTAAGTTTATAGGCGTTGTCTATTTGTATAAGATCTTAATATGAGTTATTTCTTTGTTTTAAACCATGTTAGTAACTGTTAATAATTTGTTGAATATATTACACCTTCATTCTGTTCCAAAGATTAAACATTTGTATAAAATAAATGTCTGTTTTTTCATATACTATTATTACTATTGTTTTCTTTCCCTCTTTCTCCTCTCAATTATTCGTGTCCTGACTCAAAAGAAACTCACTTAGATAGGAAAAACATTTATAGAATTTATTTATTTATTTTATATGCTGCTGTCGTCCTAGGGGGAGATTTTCAATTTATTCCAGCAAGTATTGAGTTAATAAAGCAACACATGTCAGTCAGATAAACACAAAACAAATAAATCATAACCAGCGGTATTATGCACACTACTTTTTTTAATTACGCACTAACTCTGTAAACAGGCCACATAGGGAAGCTTAAAAGTATAATATTCTCACCTCAAACGATCTGAAAACGTACTTTTGAAGAACAACAGCAGCAGAAAAGAGAATTTTTTTACTTACCGCTGTGAGCTCTGTTTGCGCTGTCTGGAATCAAGCTGCGGCCGCGGTGCATTCTGGGCAAGCGGTCAGTCTGAAGAACGCACAAGTCTGCTCTGATGCATGCTCGATAAAGAGGGCGGGGCGAGAACAACATCCGGGGAATTCGGCGCGTTCTCGATTTGGCGTTCTCTGGATTGGAACAGTGCTCGGGCTGAGGCTGATGACGTGTCACGAGCACACAAGCACACGAGAACGCTCAAGAACGCATATTGAGAAACGGCCAATATAAGAGTAGACGCGTCATTGGGCGGGTTCTGCCTATGCTGCGATGCGTCAGATCGTCCGCCATCTTAAATGTGGCAAATCTGCAGTTACTCAGTCACTTAAACAGAATCAGAGGGACTTTAATCTCTGAATATACTTTGTATTTGTAGTATTTTTTTGTAATATTACAAGTTTATTTTCGTATCCCTTTAGCTTCATTCTCCTGAATTTATTCTCCTAAAGAATAAAAATATTTAAAATTATCTAACCTGGCCCTATTACTCCAGGAGTGAAATAATTCTGCAAACTGTGATTATCCTGGAAATGTTTGTTTATTTTTACTTTATTGACCTAGGACTTTTTTTCCTCATATTATTGATTTTACCTCTTTAATACTCACCCAAAAAGTCTGTCCCTAAAGGTTCACATGTGACACGGTTTTATGAAATAATGAAGACCACAATGTTTAGATTTAACAAATTGATCCTTATATTCATAACACATACACACACACATACATATATATATATATATATATATATATATATATATATATATATATATATATATATATATATATATATATAAGTATATATATATATATATATATATATATATATGTGTGTGTGTGTGTGTGTGTGTGTGTGTGTGTGTGTGTGTGTGTGTGTGTGTGTGTGTGTGTGTGTGTGTGTGTGTGTGTGTATTTATTGCAGCACAGGAATGAGGCATCTTCTCTGATCCACGTTCACAATAACAGAACTCAACTTTTTTCTGCCACATACAATATGGCGGTGACGTTGACGTGCGAACCTGCGCCCTAGTACGCGTCTACGTATATATGTCTGTGGCACCACAGACATGAATACGTAGACGCCGCATCCTCGGTTGAGAGGCGTGCCGACAGAGCGGCCATCTTAGGTCAGACCAAGCTGCAGTCAGACAGAATACAAGTCAATACAGGAAAATGTACTTTATGTTTTCAGACACTGTGAATCCGGTGAATTCTCACCCGATTTCCAGATAAATCAACTGACTGAAAACGTCACCCCTTTAGGGGCTACATGGGACCAATTGATTGAATTAAATTATTGTCTAACTTAATAAATAATTTCGATTTTGTATTGAAAGTAAGCAAACTTCCAGAGCTACGTCCCAGGAAGCCCGACTTTTACTCCGCTTATGGGTGCGCAAATAAAAGGACACTAGGAACCAGATCCTGAGGAATTACCTTCCATAAGTAAGATTTTATGATAGATCATCCTCATGCTTTACAGTTACAGTTTTCCGGCATAACACAATATGTGCTAATGGGTAGCAGGGATGGAAGTAGAGAAAAGTACATTAAACACCAAAAAACAAAACAAAATGGTCCTAAATTACTGGACAGACATGATTTACAAAATATTGTACAGTTTTTACTATTTTTTTTAATGTATTTGATTCTAAGATGCGTTATTAGGTTTTTTGTTGATTTTTTTTTTCCCAGATTGCGGGTTGTATTATATAATTTTTAAATGCTGTTATAGGCACCTCTGCTCTCACTTGTCTGTATATAGTTTTGCTCCTATTTAGATCAGTGCTGTTGTCTGTAGATCAGTGTCTGTGTATATAGCCTATATATACAGTATATATATATATATATATATATATATATATATATATATATATATATATATATATATATATATATATATATATATATATATATATATATTGGAAGAAAGAGAGAGAGATTTATGTGTGTATAATCTGTGTGTATATTAGATTAATATGTAACTGCAAAATATGTAAGTGCGTGTACATTTTTCATCCAGTTTGACTTGAGTTTAAATAGTTTTGGTTCTGAATAAATATGTGTAATCTGTCTGAAAGGTCACGACCATTGTGAACATATGATTAAAATGAGATCTGAACTGCCTCCTATTCATTTTGACAGCAGCTGTCTGATCTGTGGTCTGACCCAAGATGGCCGCCCTGTAGGCACGTCGGCCTAGCGGCCGGCAGCATACAATGGGGCGTCTACGTATATGATGTCTATGTGTGGCACGATCCGTACCATCAGCTCATTTGCGCATGCGCGAACAGAATAACTTCCGGTAGGCAATATTTCGTTTTTCTTACATTTTTATTCTTTTGTCTTTTTTCGGGCCGCGTGTTTCTTTTTATATATCTTTGTATTTGCGTAAATATTGCATATTTTAAAAATAGAGAAAAACGTAAATATATATAAAGCCTACATATATATTTTTAATTTTTTTTTAATAAGAATATATACACCATTACTTAAAGTACATAAACACCCCAGCCATGAACACGTTTAGGAGTATAGAAACGTATTTTATTTCGAATATTCTTCAGGTTTTTTTTATCATCTATTTGATTTGCATATGTATTTGTGTATTTTGTACTTAAAAAATGCATTTAAAAAAAAGTATGCCTTGTCTTTGTTATGTGCTCTTTGTTCTATTCTCTGTTCGGTTTTTGTAAAAAATAAACAATGCGGGTACTACGGGGTCTTCTCTTGTTTATGATTTGTACACCAGAGGGCGCTAAACTCTTAATATATGGTTTTAACTTTCTAATAAAACTACTTTTTAGTACAAGATTATTTAAATAACTAAATTCACCTTATAATTAAGGAGACAAATATTTTTTCCAGTCCTGTTTGAACAAATAATATAACTTATAGAATGTATTCAGACAAATGTTGCGCAATAATATATTCCCGGACTTCTGAGCATATCCGATGATCACGTCTGGCATTGCAACGTACAGAATGTAAAACGCATCAATTTCTTCCAGAAAAATCTTAAATATTTTCTATACAATATAGTTTAGCATTCTTTAATGATTTAAGTATAGAAATAAGTATTTTCAGTACCGTAATTACATTATTTTTTTGGCGACCCGGAAGTTATTCTGTTCGCGCGTGCGCAAATGAGCTGATGGTACGGATCGTGCTACCCATAGATATCCATAATAAAGTATTATGGATATCTATGGTGCTACCGGCATCGACATATATGGCTACCGGTACGGATCGGGTAGTGACAGGGCGTCTACGTATATGATGTCTATGGGATCCTCCTGTCCCGCACATATACGTAGAGGCCCTCGTTGGGCGCGGGTTCGTACTCTCTCTATAGAGAGAGTACGAACCCGCGCCCAACGAGGGCCTCTAGAGAGAGAGAGAGAGATAGATATATATAGATATATATAGATATATAGATATATATAGATATATATATATATAGATATACATACATATGTATATATATATGTACATATGTATATATATATATACATATGTACATATATATGTGTGTGTGTGTATGTGTGTGTGTGTGTGTATGTATATATATTATGTCTATGGTGTCCGCAGCTGCAGCTGGTCCGATTTTCAGCAGAGCTATTTCCGCTTTACCAGTGTTAGAAATAGAAAGACTGACATAATTATCACAGACACAAAGAAATCAAAACGATCAAATCAAGTAAAGTGACTGATTATTAGATTACTGGTGAATTACAAGTGAGAGAAATCAACCAATTATATAGAATGAGGATTTGTGAAAACGCAGTCATGTAAATGATAACCAGGGAAACACTGGAGATATATGCATATAGTTAAGGAGAAAGGTAAAATTATTACATGAATTATTATTCATGAAAGCATCAGCTTTAAGATGACAAATAAACATAAATTTAAAAAACTGACAGAATAGTAAAGATAAAATGTATGTTTTGAAAACAATTGCAATAAGTAAGAGAAGAAATAAAATAAAATAAAAACTTGAACTAATTTTGTACAATGATGCCTGTACTTCCACTCAAGATAATATTTTACTTACCATGGAGGAAATTACTAGACAACAGATTTTAAGTGGGATTAAAACAAGGAAACAAATAAAGTGCAATGAATGAAACGCAAAAACGAGGAGTGTAATACAGAACGACTCATCCTATAAAGTGCTGTTAGAATAAGACTTATTTTTTGTGCTCTTGACAGATGTATTTGTTTGATCTGACATGACACGCTTTGTTTTCCTGAGGAAGATTCATTGGGAGCTCATCAAAACCAAAATTGCTCAAAGTCTGCAGAACTTCTACATATCTCTGCAAAATCTCAGTTATCTGGGTCATCACAACAGCAAACATGCTTAAATCGCAGGCAACCAGACATTTGCTCAGTGGTTTTCTGAAAACGTTTCAACACCTTTCTAGGAGTCTGTCTGTACTGGTGGCTCGCACTGAGCAACCTGTAGTTGGAGCGCTGCTGTTTTTAAGGACATGGAGGCCCATCCTCGTAGGTGCATTCTAAGTGAGATGCACATATATGTCCCACCCGTCACTGTCCTGGGTCGTTAGAGGCTACTGCTTTTGATGTGAGAGGAGTTCTTGGTCTCTAACGACCCAGCTAAATACTTTTTGTATTAGGACAGAATGTGACAGCCTGAACGTAGGATCATTTCTCTTTCTCACTTTGTTGCTGACAGGAGGCAAGATAGAGTGGAACTATCTCCCTGATTTTTAAGAAATGGGGAAACAAAATAATGTTCAAAATACAGCACAAATGAGCTCCAAATAGTACCGAAGCATGCATTAAAAAAAATAACGGCAAATGTGGGGCGACTGTGACTCAATGGGTAGAGTAGTTGTCTTGGGAGGCAACTTGAGTTGTCTCCCAAGTTGCCTACCGATCTGCATATCGGTTTATGAATGTGTGCGCTATGTATGACTGGAAAAGCGCTATATACGTTCAACCATTTACCATGAGGCAGAAATGGCGTTTATGGTAGAGGTCCAAGACAAAAACCACTGCTGAGCAAAAATAACATTAAAGGCACACTATGCAACATTTTTCAGTTAATTAATGTGTTCCATACTGTTTTGGATGATTAAATGAGTCATTTCAGGTTGAACAAAGGTTTTCTCGGCCGCCCTGGTGGTCTGTGGGGGAAATACCGCACTTGCAACTGCAGGAGCCCTCGGCCCGCGCCCACAGGCTCAGAATCTCGTGCAAGATCGCGAGAGTCGGTCTTGCTTTACGGCGAGAACATGTTTGTTGCTAGCGCAGTGGCGATATCTGTGCAGTTATCATGGCGGAACCAGCGATAAAACAGCGAAAGCCCATGTCGGAGCAGGCAAGAAAGAGGAAAAGGGCTCTGGAAAGAGAGAGGAGTCGTACACGGGTGAACATCGGGCAAGCTTTTTCCGAATGGCGAGAGCTAAAAGAAAGAGAAGGCTGCAAGGCTGACGCAGACCTCGCGTTTCTGCTGATGCGATTGTAAGTAACATTGTAGGGTTTCCCTCACGCTACCGCCTCCCAACATTCCAAAAAAGCTTGTCTCTTTCCCCCGCCCGCCCGCCCGCTCCGCCGGTCGCTCCGCCGGTCGCTCCGCCGGTCGCGCAAAGCTTGTCTCTTTCCACCGCCCGACCGCCCTCCCGCCCGCCCGGTCGCTCCGCCGGTCGCTCCGCCGGTCGCGCAAAGCTTGTCTCTTTCCCCCGCCCGCCCACCCGCCCGCTCTGCCGGTGGCTCCGCCGGTCGCTCCGCCGGTGGCGCAAAGCTTGTCTCTTTCCCCCGCCCGCCCGCTCCGCCGGTCGCTCCGCCGGTCGCTTCGCCGGTCGCTCCGCCGGTCGCGCAAAGCTTGTCTCTTTCCCCCGCCCGCCCGCCCGCTCCGCCGGTCGCTCCGCCGGTCGCGCAAAGCTTGTCTCTTTCGCCCCCCCCGCCCACCCGCTCGCTCCGCGGGTCATCGGCGTAAAGCTTGTCTCTACACCCCCCCCCACCCCCGCTCCGCCGGTCGTCCGGTAAGCAAATTCCTAGGGGAAACACTGCATTGGAATGGTTTCTCTCTCTCTGTGTGCATGTTCATACTTTCACTGTGTTAGTCATTGTTTGTACTGCCGTTTTTTCGACTTTTGTATTCGTTGCGTTCGCCTGTCTGCTAAGCCCAAAACAGCCGCGCCTGGCTTGACGGAGAAACCAGTACAACAGCTGAGCATCTTTACGACAGTGCACTTTTACTTTCGCCCTCTGGGAGGGAGCCTCGCTGGAAAATCAACCCCAGTTGCATAGTATACCTTTAAGACTCGTCTTAATTTGTCCAGTACACATCTTGGTGATCCTCTTTTGGGAAAATAGTCTGTGGACTGACAAGACAAAAGTTGAACGTTTCAGAAGGTCTGTGTTCTATCTGGTGTAAAAGTAACACCACATTTCAGAAAAAGATCATCAACATTAAAAACTGGTGGTGGTAGTGCGATCGTCTGCGTCTGTTTTGCTGCTGCAGAACCTGGAATTCTTGCTGTGATAAATGGAACCATGTATTCTGCTGTGTAATAAAAAATCCTGAAGGAGAAGTTATCGCAAACACTTGATTGCAGCTATCGCTGCTAAGGGTGGACCAAGAAGTTATTATGTTTAGGAGGCAATTACTGTTCCACCCAGGGCCATGCAGGTTTGGATTTCGGGAGCTCAGAAGGGAGGCACAAGGAGCTTGAGACCACATGCTTGATTAAAGAGACACGGAACATGGGATCTGCGATAGACTGGCGACCTGTCCAGGGTGTACCCCGCCTCTCACTCATTGACAGCTGGAGACAGGCACCAGCACCCCTCACGACCCCCAAGGGATCCCACAAGGGATAGACGAGTTAGAAAATGGATGGATGGATGGAACATGGGATGGGTTCTATAGCCCCATTTCAACCACCTCGGTTTGGCAGGCCCTTATGGATAGGCCATAAGGGCCTGCCCTTTTGATGTGAACACACTGCCTTTCAGTGAGTGGCTAAGCAGTGAGGAGAAATGTGAGAAGGTTTTCCTTCAAGGAAGTCCAGAAAAACTGATCCTAGTGGTCCCTAATATTAAGGACCACTATGAACAGAGTGGGTCAAACCGAAATTTCTAAATTTACTATTTACAAACCATGATCCAAGACTGAAAGGAAAAAATAGAAAAGGGACACTTCAGGTTTTCTATTCAAAGACGCACTGTGTCATTTACCGATTCTTTCTCTTGGTTTAAGCAAACTGAACCACCCACCGTATGCTGTAGAAGGCAGAGCTGCTGTCTGCTTTTCAGACTGAGAGCAGCCCACCGCTGACAATGAGGACTGAGAGCAGGTCACAAAACCCTTCTATCTCTCTCTCTTTCTCTCTCTCTCTCTTTCTCTCTCTCTTTCTCTCTCTCTCTCTCTCTCTTTCTCTCTCTCTCTTTCTCTCTCTCTCTCTCTCTCTCTCTCTCTCTCTCTCTCTCTTTCTCTCTCTCTCTCTCTCTCTCTCTCTCTCTCTTTCTCTCTCTCTCTCTCTCTCTCTCTCTCTCTCTCTCTCCCTCTCTCAGATATTTATTCCGGTGGATTATTTTATTCTTAAAAAATATGAATAAAAAAAGATTTTTTTTATTACTGTTTAACATTTCTCGCAGTGTCAATGTCGCAAACTAGACATAAGGCATGGGGTGTCGGACGGGGGCTAAAGCCACCCCCTGGAGGTTTTACTAGAAAAAAAACGAGCGAGGCAGGGCCAAGTGAGGTGCGTCAAGTTGAGTAGGGTCAGTGGAAACAGAGGCCAATGACTCTAACAATCATGCCAAAATATTTTCTCATATCTTTGGAGAAAGACTTAAGTTATGGTTAGATACTATTAGAGATAACTGTCAATCAGGCTTTATGCAAGGAAGACAGGTAACGATATTAGGTTTATTCTAGCAGATGATACAACCATTTTCTTGAAAGATAAATTTCAGGTTAAAAAGATTTTAGATTGCATTGATGCTTTCTATAAAATATCTGGGCTCACTTCAAATCTTAAAAAATGTGTTCCGTTTCCTCTTTATTTTTCTTTGTGCTCATCAAGAAATTGGAGGCATTCCTGTCAAACAAGAAGCAACGTATTTGGGAATCAAGGTGTGCCAGGATCAGTCTGAGAGAGTAATAATCAACTTTCAACATTTATCTCTAAAAATCAAGAACAGATTTGATTTGTGGCACATGAAAGGCAAAATCCTTTTATCCAAAAGTGATAGATGTTCCTAAACACTTCATAAAAAAGTAGATTTTGCTCTTTATAACTTTATCTGGAAAAATAAGTTTTGTTACCTAACTAGATCAGTACTTAATAATCGTTATAATCCATCCATCCAATTTCCGTCACGCTTATCCCTGTTGGGGTCACTAGGGGCAAGCATTCAATGGGCGAGAGGCGGGGTGTACACCCTGGACAGGTCGCCAGTCTGTTGCAGGGCATCCTTATAATCAAGGGGGCTTAAATATGCTAGATTTCAATTCATCAAATATGAGCTGGATCAAACATTTTACTAGAGATAAGCATAAATAGTGGTTCTCAATATCAAACCTTCTTAATATCAAACCTCATCTAAAACATGACTGTTAATTTAGAGAGGTTAACTGGCCTCTCTAAATTCTCCTTAGGTGTGAGTGTGTGCAAGAATGGTTGTTTGTCTCTGTGTTGCCCTGCAATAGACTGGCAACCTGTCCAGGGTGTACCATGCCTCTTGCCCATTGACAGCTGGAGATAGGCACCAGCACCCCTCATGACCTCAAGGGATAAGCATGTTGGAAGATGGATAATAATAATTTTTATTTGTAGTGCACTTTACATTTCCAACAAATCTCAAAGTGATGCAGTCAATAGAAAACAGATAATAAAATAACAAAGCAAAGCATTTAAAGGAGACTATTAAAAACATTGTGTAAAAAGGAAGGTTTTAAGGCCTGTTTTAAAATGAACAGGGTCTAGAACCCTCAGATGTAGAGGCAGATTGTTCCACAGACGTGGGGCGACACAGGAAAAGGCCCAATCTCCCATGATGCGGGATTAAGTTCTGGGAATGTATAAAAGGTCAGTGTTAAAACGGACAGTGTGTGAGGGACAGTAAAGGGTGAGAAGGTATTTTAAATAAGATGGTGCATTACTATGCAGGAACTGTAAGGTAAGCAAAGAGATTTTGTAGATGATCCGGGCAGAGATGGGAAGCCAGTGAGGAGAACAGATAATATCTTGGACAAAAAACTGTAACAACAATTTTTTTAGGCTTATAATTGAATCGCCTACAACTCCATATTGTAAATTTTTCTGGAACAATAACTTTCATATTGTTAGTTGGTCATTCACCTGGACTTATGCTAGTAAGTATTTGGTTTCCAATAAGATAAAGGAAGTACATTTTAAAATAATCCATCGGATATATCCAACTAATTAATTTATTAACAAATATAGAAATGTCTTAAATGACTCCTGTACCGTCTGTAAAACACTTTGCAAAACAATTTGTCATATTTTCTACGACTGTATTTACGCTCAACAAAAATATAAATGCAACACTTTTGGTTTTGCTCCCATTTTTTATGAGATGAACTCAAAGATCTAAAACTTTTTCAACATACACAATATCATTTCCCTCAAATATTGTTCACAAACCAGTCTAAATCTGTGATAGCGAGCACTTCTCCTTTGCTGAGCTAATCCATCCCACCTCACAGGTGTGCCATATCAAGATGCTGATTCGACACCATGATTGCTGCACCATGAAGACATGTGTGCTTTAGACTGCCCACAATGAAAGACCACTCTGAAAGGTGCAGTTTTGTTTTATTGGGGGGCACGGAACTCAGAAAACCAGTCAGTATCTGGTGTGACCACCATTTGCCTCATACATTGCAACACATCTCCTTCGCATAGAGTTGACTAGGTTGTCAACTGTGGCCTGTGGAATGTTGGTCCACTCCTCTTCAATGGCTGTGCGAAGTTGCTGGATATTGGCAGGAACTGGTACACGCTGTCGTATACGCCAATCCAGAACATCCCAAACATGCTCAATGGGTGACATGTCCAGTGAGTATGCCGGCCATGCATGAACTGGGACGTTTTCAGCTTCCAAGAATTGTGTACAGATCCTTGCAACATGGGGCCGTGCATTATCCTACTGCAACATGAGGTGATGTTCTTGAATGTATGGCACAACAATGGGCTTCAGGATCTCGTCACGGTATCTCTGTGAATTAAAAATTCCATCAATAAAATGCACCTGTGTTCGTCATCCATAACAGACGCCTGCCCATACCATAACCCCACCACCACCATGGGTCATTCGATCCACAACATTGACATCAGAAAACCGTTCACCCACACGACGCCACACACGCTGTCTGCCATCTGCCCTGAACACTGTAAACCGGGATTCATCCGTGAAGAGAACACCTCTCCAACACGCCAGACGCCAGTGAATGTGAGCATTTGCCCACACAAGTTGGTTACAACGACGAACTGGAGTCAGGTGGAGACCTCGATGAGGACGACAAGCATGCAGATGAGCTTCCCTGAGACGGTCTCTGACAGTTTGTGCAGAAATTCTTTGGTTATGTTAACTGATTGTTTCAGCAGCTGCCCGAGTGGCTCGTCTCAGATAATCGACCCTTTTCACGGTGACGTCAGGCAACTTCCGTTCTGCGGAGGAACAGGGTATCTTTATTTACGCTTTCTCCAAGAGCTGTGTTTTTACAAATTTCGTTTGAGAGACGTGCACAGACTGGCACAAAAGCTTTCGACCACACCAGCCTCCAAACTCGACAAAGGTTACAAGTTCTTTGTGGAACAATACCTTTTTGATTATGAAGGTAAGATCTTTGTCTTCTTAGCTCTGTTGTTAGCATAGATGCTAGGATTATGATAGCTACGCTACCAACAGGACTTTTGTCATTTATTAGTTTTCTATTTCTCCATTAAGTTGCTACGCTAGCTTTATTATATTAAACTATTGCTATATCAGCTATTCTGTTTCGCAGCTTTTAGTCAATGAGTCACACCAGGGATATAGTTGATGACGTATAATGTTGAGCCTTTACATACTTCGTTTTGGAACAGTGTCAATGCTGTTGACCACTTGGTCACAGTTAGAGCACGCTGTCACACCTCTATGAATAAAAATGAGGAGCCTCATTCCCTTCAGGTTTTTCTTTTTGTATAGTATTTTACTGAGGTTGCAGACTTTGCAGTATCCCACAAAATTCCTCTATGGGTTCAGTGTGTTTCTCAGTCTCGTCAGTAGATTTGGAGCCTCAATTAAGAAAATAATTTTGCCCATTCCTGTTAAAACTGCGATAGTTTAGTACATCAAAGACTGAGAAAGATGCTGTCAATAATGTTGAATGCACACTGCATGCACACTAATAATCAGTTCATTATAGTATTTATGGATTATGCTGCTGTCCGGGCAAACCCCTTGTGTCCTATACTGTTATTTTTCGGGAAGTGACAAAAAAACGTGGATTTTCAAATTTATTACATAGATAGGCATTCCTCTTTTTTTTTATATTTTGACTAAATCTTGCTCACATGAATTAGCGTTCTTGACTAATGTCAAATGGAGGATTGAGCCTGAGAGTGCCATAAAAACAAGACCTGGTGTCTTATCAGATTTTTATAGCTTTCAGTGCAAATAGCGGTGTCCCATAGGGGTAATTTGATTCTGATAACACTGATTATTATTCTGCACATGTAAATGTAGTCAGTGAGTGAAAAATAAACTTCTTTGCATCTGCTGTTTCCAACAGTCATAATTTTCATGTTGCTGCTTTGATAAATTAAACATTAGCTAAATCCACCTAAAGCAGCATGTCTCTATTTCTAGTTTACACTGGACAACAAAGAGGACCCCGTGGCTCTGGAGTGCCTGTCGTGTTCTTGTGCTGCAGGTAAAGCTCTATGTAATCACATAGTAGCCGTGCTATTTCAGACGGCACACTACAGTACCATTGGCTTCAACACTGTGGCATCCACCAGCTCGCTGCGGACATGGCATCGGCCAAGGACACAGGTTAATTAGTATTTACTACTCTTGATAATGTATTTCCTATATTGTTGTCATTATTAATGTTGATATTTTTATTGCTTTTGGGGGGAATTTCACCAGAGGCAACAAATGAGATGAAGGTGTTTAAGCCACAGAAAAAAAGAAGTGTTGGAACTGGTGCTAAGTGCACACTTTACAGAGCATATACTGGTGAGTTTAAATTAGTTTTCCTCTCCACTCATTTAACCATCAATGCCTTTTTTTATGCATACCTCCTTTTTGTTTTGTTTTATCTGTTAAAATCAGTCCACCAACATTCACCATTGTTCTTAGTCATCGCTCATTATTTATTATGACTTCACATTTGATATTAAGATTTATGCAATATTTCCTGTCTGGCAATGTGTTTATTTGTGGTCTTTTCTGCTCGCCTTCTGACTGAACACCACACGCTGCAAGAGCAAACCTGTTATATCTATAATTTTAACCCAAATCGTAACTAAAAAAAAAATAATTGTACCTACAAAAAACATTTTAAGAAGGAGATGGTCGCTGAGAGCTGCCTGGAAGTGAATGTAGACGCACCTGCACGCTGTTGGAGAGCGGCATTTCAGCACCTGAGTGGTGTCATGGTTTTAATATGTTTAGCCCACATGCAGACACGTTATGGACGACAGAACGTAGTTTAAAGATGATTTATTAAAGTTCAGGCTACAGAAATAACAATGTGATGTGATCGATCGAGGTCTGAATGTCAGTGCAGGAGGAAACTGCGGAGAGAAAGAAGGGAGTTGTTAAGCACGAAGAACCAGGGGAAAAATCTCCAGAAGCCAAGCTGCTTACCATTTAGTTCGAGTGGACCTAACTGGGGAGGGACAGTGAGGGAAACACTGCGGCCGAGTGCTCTCGAGGACGGGTGGTGGTTAGCAGCTGGAGGGCGGACTGATGGTTTGTCGGCGAGGGATCCGAGACGAGCCACGACTGACGGTGAGGCAGATGGTTTGACCAGAGGATTCGAAGGAACCAGTAGAATCCGGGAAGGGGAACCTCGAGCCCGGCTTGGTAATATCAAGGGAGCAAGAGGAGGAGCGCCAGAGCAACATCTGAGCCTAGGATTCTTCTGGTGCAGGCTCGTCGAGCAAGACGTCAAAAACGGGTGAGTAATCCAAAAACACAAAACTGCAAAAAGGCAGGAGATCCAGAGTTAGACAAATTCCAATGTACGAAAAGACCCACAAACAGTGATGTTACGTGATGTGCCGAGGCGTGTGTCGAGTAATGGAGGGGGCGTTTCCGTAATGCGCGTATCGAAGCTTGCTTCATTTAGGGGAGGAGCCGAAAACGATGACGTCCGAAGCCTCGCTGCCCGGCTGTACCACGTGACTGCTTCAGGAAGTGGTTCAGATTTTGCCGGGGGTTTGACAGCTTTAGAAACCCCACAGGCTCCATTCAAAATGTGGGTTGTTGTAGGTGAGTTGCGGTCAGTTGAGAGAGTGGATAGAGTTTTGATAGTTTGGATAGCAGAGTTTGGATAGTGGTTATTTAGTTTGAGAAAGTTAGTTTGGTGTTTGGAGAGTTTAGGAAAGAGATAGATAGATAGGAGATTTAGGAGTGCGAGGACAGAATAGGAGTAGGATGGAGGCGGCGAGAAAGAGGAGGATGTCCCCTATGTTGGCAAAATTATCAGACAGCATGGGATTAATTTCCACTGTTATGCTGATGACACTCAGCTATATTTATCCATAAATCCTGATGAATCCAATCAGTTACTTCGACTGCAGTCATGTCTTGATGACATCAAAAGGTGGATGACTTTAAATTTCCTGCATTTAAATTCTGACAAGACAGAAGTTGTAATCTTTGGGCCAGAGTCCTCAAAAAATAAACTTCTTAATCAATCACTGAATCTGGATGGCATTAACTTGGCCTCTGGTAATAAAGTTAAAAACCTTGGTGTTGTTTTCGACCAAGACATGTCATTTAAATCCCATATTAAACAGGTTTCCAGAGTTTCCTTTTTTCACCTCCGGAATATCGCCAAAATTAGAAACATTCTGTCCAGGGGTGATGCTGAAAAACTAGTGCATGCATTTGTTACTTCAAGGCTGGACTATTGTAATTCTTTACTATCAGGAAGTCCACAAAATGCAGTTCGAAGTCTTCAGCTGATCCAAAATGCTGCGGCAAGAGTTCTGATGAAAATCAACAAGAGGGATCATATTTCTCCAATTTTAGCTTCCCTTCATTGGCTTCCTGTTAAATCAAGAATAGAATTTAAAATTCTTCTTCTAACGTATAAAGCCCTTAATAATCAAGCTCCATCATATATCAGAGCTCTGATTACCCCGTATGTTCCTAACAGAGCACTTCGCTCTCAGACTGCAGGTCTGCTGGTGGTTCCTAGAGTCTCTAAAAGTAGAATGGGAGGCAGATCCTTTAGCTATCAGGCTCCTCTCCTGTGGAACCAACTCCCAGTTTTGGTCCGTGAGGCAGACACCCTATCTATTTTTAAGACTAATCTTAAAACATTCCTTTTTGACAAAGCTTATAGTTAGAGTGGCTCATGTTACCCTGAGCTACCTCTATAGTTATGCTGCTATAGGCTTAGGCTACTGGAGGACATCAGGGTCTAATTTTCTCACTCTACTGATTTCTACTGTTCTTCATTCTACGGTTCTCCAGTTTTGCATTGTATTACATTGAAATGACTGTCGTCATTTCAGCTTTTAACTTTTTGCTCTCTCTCTTTTTCTTCATAGTAGGTATACCTGGTCTGGCGTTCTGTTAACTTTGACATCATCCAGAGAAGACGGCTCACCCGTTACTACCATCTAATGTAGAACAGATTACTAGATCAATGTGTGCTTCTGTGCTTTTTTGTCTCTCTTGTTGTGTCTCTGCTCTGTCTTCTGTAACCCCCAGTCAGTCGAGGCAGATGACCGTTCATACTGAGCCTGGTTCTGCCGGAGGTTTTTTTTCCCGTTAATGGGTGGTTTTTCTTCCCACTGTCGCTTCATGCTTGCTCAGTATGAGGGATTGCAGCAAAGCCATGTACAATGCAGACGACTCTCCCTGTGGCTCTACGGTTCCCCAGGAGTGAATGCTGCTTGTCGGGACTTTGATGCAATCAACTGGTTCCCTTATATAGGACATTTTGACCAATCTGTATAATCTGACCCAATCTGTATAATATCATTGAACTTGATTTTGTAAAGTGCCTTGAGATGACATGTTTCATGATTTGGCGCTATATAAATAAAATTGAATTGAATTGAATTGAATATGTGGGAACATTTCGATTTGATAAGCCCTAACAAGGTAAGGTGAACTGAACATTTGCAGATGCATTAGGTTTGCTTATGAGGAACTGTATTTTTCACTGTTTCTTATTTTCTGTAAAGGTGAGGTGTTTATTGTGCTCCAAGGAGTTGGGGTACAATAATAACACCACATCCATGCTAAGGCACTAATGTGCCTTGCATGAGAATAGGGAGGAAACTGGAGCTTCACCCAGCCAAGGTATTTCATTACTATATTACAAACACACTATCACAATTTTTGCATGCTGATGTTTGCTTGCTGTGCAAATAAAGACAGGTAACAGACACTGTATTTATTCCCTTTTAACCAGCCACCAGAAAAGCAGAGCTGGATGAAGCTCTAGTCTCCATGATAGTGAAGGATACCCAGCCTTTCACTATTGTGGATGACGTAGGATTCAGGACATTTGTGTCTAAGCTGGATCCCAATTATGTTCTCCCTACAAGGCAGGTATGTGTGGGTCCATACATGAAATGAATGACTACATTATTGTATGTGTCACAATTCAGCAATATATATATATATTTCTTCCTTTAGGCTCTGAAGGCCATGGTGGAGGCCAAATATGAGTCTGCTAAGGAGCACGCTAAGGCTAAAGTAGAGAAGGTAGCTGCTGTTAGCCTTACATCAGATATGTGGACATCCATCAACATGGATGCCTACCTGGCAGTGACATGCCACTTTGTGGAGGAGAACCAAAAGCTGAGCTCGGTGTTGTTGGGAGTGCAGGCATTCCCCCAGTCTCACACTGCGGAAAATATTGCTTGTGTGAAAGCCTCCCTGATGGAGGAATGGGGAATCTCAGGCAAGGTGACATGCATGGTCACCGATGGTGCTCCTAATATGGTGGCATGCGTGAGAGACCTGAAGCTTCGCCACCACATTTGTGTTGCTCACACCCTCAATCTTATTGTGAAGAGGGCGCTTGACCACCAACCTGCGCTCTCTGGCCTCCGGGCCAAAGCAAGGAAGCTGGTTGGCTACTTTAGAAGCAGCACCACTGCTAAGGTATGCTCTTTTCTTTTATTCCAATATATAATGTTAATAGTTTGTCTGTACTCCTACTGCAGTGACTTAATGGCCTACTCTTCTGTATCTTTAAAGGAGAAGCTTACACAAGTGCAGCTTCAGCTGGGCATGCAAGCAACCAAGCTGATGCAGGAGGTGGAAACAAGATGGAACAGCACCTACTTGATGCTGCAACGTCTGGTGGAGTTGAGGGAGCCAGTAGGAGTGGCATTGGCTGGATTACACACTGACATTCCCTTTTTCACTGCCAGTGAGTTTGACATTGTTGTAGCGTGCCTTTCTTTACTCTCTCCTTTCTATGACGCCACCACGGAGCTCTCTGCAGAAGAACACGTGTCGGCATCAAAACTTATCCCCCTCCTGAAGATGATAGAGAATGCCCTTCAGGAGGAAGACACCAAGTCGGCACCTGCAGTAGCAGTGGAAATAGGAGAGCAGCTCATCAGACAGCTCAGGGAGAAGCTGCACATGCTCCAGTCAATGAGCATCTTGTCGCTGGCTACACTCCTGGACCCATGATTTAAACTTATAGCATTTTTCAGCAACACAAAAGCTGCTGAAGCAGTGAAGCGCTTGACTTGAGAGTGTGCCACCGTCATCCGACGGAACACAGAAGAGAACACTCACGAGATTAACCCAGACTTCCACCTCTCAAGAATTCACTGGAGGTAATCTTAAGCCTCCCTGGTAAGGTCTATTCAGGGGTTCTGGAAAGGAGGGTCCGTCGGATAGTCGAATCTCGGATTCAGGAAGAGCAGTGTGGTTTTCGTCCTGGCCGTGGAACACTGGACCAGCTCTATACCCTCAGCAGGGTTCTTGAGGGGGCATGGGAGTTTGCCCAACCAGTCTACATGTGTTTTGTGGATCTGGAGAAGGCATTCGACCATGTCCCCCGGGGGATCCTGTGGGGGGTACTCCGGGAGTATGGAGTACCGGACCCTTTAATAAGGGCTGTCAGGTCTCTGTACGACCGGTGTCAGAGTCTGGTCCGCATTGCCGGCAGTAAGTCGGACTCGTTTCCGGTGAGAGTTGGACTCCGCCAAGGTTGCCCTTTGTCACCGATTCTGTTCATAACTTTTATGGACAGAATTTCTAGGCGCAGCCAAGGTGTTGAGGGGATCCGTTTTGGTGGCCTTAGGATTGCGTCTCTGCTATTCGCGGATGACGTGGTCCTATTGGCTTCATCAGGGCGTGATCTACAGCTCTCACTGGAGCGGTTCGCAGCCGAGTGCGAAGCGGCCAGGATGAAAATCAGTGCCTCCAAATCCGAGACCATGGTCTTGAACCGGAAAAGGGTAGAGTGCCTTCTCCGGGTTGGGGAGGATGTCCTGCCCCTAGTGGAGGAGTTCAAGTATCTTGGGGTCTTGTTCACGAATGAGGGGAGGATGGAGCGGGAGATCGACAGGCGGATTGGTGCAGCGTCTGCTGTGAAGCGGGCGCTGTACCGATCCGTTGTGGTGAAGAGAGAGCTGAGCCAAAAGGCGAAGCTCTCGATTTACCGGTCGATCTACGTTCCTACCCTTATCTATGGTCACGAGCTTTGGGTCGTGACCGAAAGAACGAGATCCCGGATACAAGCGACTAAAATGAGTTTTCTCCGTAGTGTGTCTGGGCTCTCCGTTAGAGATAGGGTGAGGAGCTCAGTCATCCGGGGAGGACTCAGAGTAGAGCCGCTGCTCCTCCACGTCGAGAGGAGCCAGTTGAGGTGGCTCGGGCCTCTGGTCAGGATGCCTCCTGGACGCCTCCCTGGTGAGGTGTTCCGGGCACGTCCCACCGGGAGGAGGCCCAGGGGAAGACCCAGGACACGCTGGAGGGACTATGTCTCCCGGCTGGCCTGGGAACGCCTTGGGATTCCTCCTGAGGAGCTGGCCCAAGTGGCTGGGGAGAGGGACGTCTGGGCCTCCCTACTGAAGCTGCTACCCCCGCGACCCGACCCCGGATAAGCGGAAGAAGACGGACGGACGGACGGTAATCTTTTATATTACATTTTGAGATTATTTATTCAGATTACTTATTCCTATTACAACACTTACTAACATGACCTGTGGTTTCCATTTAGGTAGCAGACTTTGGCAAAGATTGGACACTAGTGTCATGGAGGCAAAGAGGACCCAAAATGTGTCAGCAGATGCCACCGTAGAGGTCCAGCGCTACCTGTCAGAGGCAAACATAAGCAGGCTGGAGAACCCCCTGGAGTACTGGGCTAATCATCGGTCACTGTACCCCAATCTGTACAAACTTATTTATTTATGCACCCCGGCATCATCTGTGCCATGTGAGCGTGTCTTTTCAAAGGCTGGAGAAGTAGTCAAAAAAGAGAAATTGTTTGAAACCAAAAACTGTGGAGAAATTGTTGTTTCTTAATAAAAAATAAATGAAATCATCCAAGTTACACAAGCATTAGCCTATTCATTACCCCCTCCCTAGTTCCATAAGCACTTTCACTGTCCTCTGCCTGATTAAGCCCATGCCATTTTTCTAGAGTCACAGAAAAACATGACACTACTATTTTGCCATAGTAAATCAAAATGACAAAAGGTACTACTTTATAATCAGTAGAAAGAGAAACAGGTGGGGTATATGTGAGACATTTCAAATACAAGGAGTTATCTTAAGGCATTAAAAAGTTTTTAAAGTCTTCATTACTTTCAGATTTGTTGAGCTTTCCAGGGATCTTAAGTAGGTTTTCAGTTCAACTTTAAATTGAAAAATATTGGATTTTGCATTTGACCACATTTATGAATATAGTATCCATCCATCCATCCATCCATCCATCCATCCATCCATCCATCCATCCGGGGTCGGGTCGCGGGGGTAGCAGCTTCAGTAGGGAGGCCTCTCCCCAGCCACTTGGGCCAGCTACTCCGGGGGAATCCCAAGGCGTTCCCAGGCCAGCCGAGAGACATAGTCCTTCCAGCGTGTCCTGGGTCTTCCCTCTGGGCCTCCTCCCGGTGGGACGTGCCCGGAACACCTCACCAGGGAGGCGTCCAGGAGGCATCCTAACCAGATGCCCGAGCCACCTCAACTGGCTCCTCTCGACGTGGAGGAGCAGCGGCTCTACTCTGAGTCCTCCCCGGATGACTGAGCTCCTCACCCTATCTCTAAGGGAGAGCCCAGACACACTACGGAGAAAACTCATTTCGGACGGTTGTATCCGGGACCTCGTTCTTTCGGTCACGACCCAAAGCTCATGACCATAGATGAGGGTAGGAATGTAGATCGACCGGTAAATCGAGAGCTTCGCCTTTTGGCTCAGCTCTCTCTTCACCACAACGGATCGGTACGGTGCCCGCTTCACAGCAGACGCCGCACCAATCCGCCTGTCGATCTCTCGCTCCATCTTCCCCTCATTCGTGAACAAGACCCCAAGATACTTCAACTCCTCCACTAGGGGTAGCACATCCTCCCCAACCCGGAGAAGGCACTCTACCCTTTTCCGGTTCAAGACCATGGTCTCGGATTTGGAGGCACTGATTCTCATCCCGGCCGCTTCACACTCGGCTGCGAACCGCTCTAGTGAGAGCTGTAGATCACGCCCTGATGAAGCCAATAGGACCACGTCATCTGCGAATAGCAGAGACGCAATCCTAAGGCCACCAAAATGGATCCCCTCAATACATTGGCTGCGCCTAGAAATTCTCTCCATAAAAGTTATGAACAGAATCGGTGACAAAGGGCAACCTTGGCGGAGTCCAACTCCCACCGGAAACGAGTCCGACTTACTGGCGGCTATGCGGACCAGACTATGACACCAGTCATACAGAAACCTGACAGCCCTTATTAAAGGGCCCGGTACTCCATACTCCCGGAATACCCCCCACAGGACCCCCCGAGGGACACGATCGAATGCCTTCTCCAGATCCACAAAACACATGTAAACTGGTTGGGCAAACTCCCATGCCCCCTCCAGGATCCTGCTAAGGGTGTAGAGCTGATCCGGTGTTCCACGGCCAGGACGAAAACAACACTGCTCTTCCTGAATCCGAGATTCGACTATCTGACGGATCCTCCTTTCCAGAACCCCGGAATAGACCTTACCAGGGAGGCTTAAGAGTGTGATTCCTCTGTAGTTGGAACACACCTTCCGGTCCCCCTTTTTGAATAGGGGTTAATAGTGGGGGTGGTGTGCTGCTGACCTCAACTCGGGACGTCGTGCATCGGTGGGTGGAATACTTCGAAGACCTCCTTAATCCCACCCGAGAAGCAGAGCCTGGGGACTATGCATCCGCAATGGAAGACGTGTCTGGGTCGGGTTCTCCCATCTCTGGTGCTGAGGTCGCCGAGGTTGTTAAAAAGCAAATCTGTTGCAAGGCTCCGGGGGTGGATGAGATTCGCCCTGAGTACCTTAAGGCTCTGGATGTTGGTTAACGTGGCTCTGCAGCATTGCGTGGACATCGGGGGCAGTTCCCCTGGATTGGCAAACTGGGGTGGTGGTCTCCCTATTTAAAACGGGGGACCGGACGGTGTGAATATAGTATTTTCCAAATAAAATAAAAAAAGCATGGGACTGGCAGTCTTTCTTCTCACTAAAGAAGAGTATGTCCTTATAGTGTAGCTTTAGTTGAATGCCACAATATAACTTACTTGAAATGAGAGTTCAATTTCAGTCCAAAAAAAATTCACATACATTCAACAAAAATATAAAAGCAACACTTTTGGCTTTGCTCCCATTTTTTACGAGATGAACTCCCACCTCACAGGTGTGCCATATCAAGATGCTGATTAGACACAATGATTAGTGCACAGGTGTGCCTTAGACTGCCCACAATAAAAGGCCACTCTAAAAGGTGCAGTTTTATCACACAGCACAATGCCACAGATGTCGCAAGATTTGAGGGAGCGTACAATTGGTTTGCTGACAGCAGGAATGTCAACCAGAGCTTTTGCTTGTGCATTCAATGTTCATTTCTCTACCATAAGCCGTCTCCAAAGGCGTTTCAGAGAATTTGGCAGTACAAAAAAGAGGAATCCAAGTATCGTAAATCCGAATAAGTAGATATCTTCGATGTCCTCCACGGTGTGCCTCTCAATTCTTTCTGTTGAGGACGTCGAAGATCAGGGACCGCGGAATGGGTAGGGCCAGTAGGGCCGCGGCCCTACCTACTTTTGATGATCAAACATGTAAAATAATATATATAAATAAAATTAAAATATTCAATAGCTATTTTTTTCAAATGCACAGTAGTCTATGGCAGCAGCATCATTCTCCAATGAGAAAGCGATAAATCATCCCATCTAAAAATGTATTGGCTGATTGTGTCATGTGATGTAAAAAAAAGTTTTCCCACCTCTGCGCTGCTTATGACCGCTACTTCGTTAGCTTCGTTTGCTTCGTTAGCTTAGTTAACTGTGTCCACTGCAAGTGCTGAGAGGTATTTCTCATCTCTCCGTCATATCAAGACCTATCTGAGATCAACAATGACCCAGAAAAGACTAAATAGCTTGATGTGCGCCCACACACACACACACAGGGATCTTTTGACCACAGTGGATGCTTTGAGGATAGCCAGGGACTTTATCCAGCATAATGACAGACGGAGACACTTTTTCGGGAATATTTAGAGCAGGGGTGAGTTTGACTTTTCTTTTTAAAGTATTTTTATTCTGTAAATATTGTGTTAGCTGTAATATAATGATTGTAAGTGGAAATAAATCCGGGGCGTATGTGCTGGAACGTCAGAAAAAAGTTAAATAAAAATTCGGTGCCGATTTTAATTATAACATGGCAGACACATTTATCATGCTCAGGGACCACAGCCTATGAGAAAGCAATAAATTCTGGTGTCTAAAAATGGATTGGCTTGTCTTGTGTCATGTGACGCAAATCAGTTGCGTGATCAAGGGGATGCTGGTGTTTTATGTGTATGCGGGCGCGTGCGTATGTGATGGGTAGTGGTATTGTGAATATTGCCTGATGGGCCCGACCAATTTGAAATGCGTTCCGCGGTCCATGTCGAAGATGTCTACTTATTCGGATTTACGATACTTGGATTCCTCTTTTTTGGCCTCGGAGGATATTTAATGTATCAACACCTTCAGAAGCTGCTGGCGGTCAATATGGCCTTGATGAGACTGTCAGCGGCAGTCGACGTCATCACAAGGTCATTGAATGAACAAAATGGACGGCTTGATAAGCTGACCGCGGTTGTGGTACAGAGATGAATGGGATAAAACCTGGAAGTGTGGACGTTACTAGCCCATCGATTGGATTATTGGAATATTGGATCCTGGAGCCAGCGGCGAAAAGACTCTAAGGCTGACAGAAAAGTTGTTGTCAGCTTGTTCTCACAACAAATTCTTTTTTTTCTAATCGGACTCCCCGCTATCAAATTTTCCCTGAGTTGTTATGGCGACATCGCACAAATCCCCTGCCCCCCCACCTTCCTTGCTGACATCTGTGGAGGAGTCAAGCTGGAGCTGGATAGTGATAGACTTTCCATCAAGGACACTTGCCTGCCGGAGGGACGGCCTTCATGGACATACAGATTTCCACACAACATGCACCCAGACACACATATGCTCACAAATACAGATGACTTTACCCGACCAGCACTCAAATGTTTACCTTCTGCATACATGTTGTATTGTGTTATTTGTGCTTTCGTGCTATGAGGGTTTTTTTTGTGTCGGTTGTTTGTCTCTTTATCGGTGAGAGCATAAATAGGCAAACATCTGTCTCTTTCCCCCCCCCCCCCCTTTCCGCCATGTTGTTGCTTTTCCTTCAGTTTCCTGATGGCGCCGCGAACGGCTGCCACGGTGTGTTGGTGCGCTGTCTGCACCATCATCACCAAGTCAAATTCCTTGTATGTGCAAACCTACTTGGCGATTAAACTTGATTCTGATTCTGATTCTGATTCTGATCCAACCAGCCCACAACCGCAGACCACATGTAACCACACCAGCCCAGGACATCCAGCATGTTCACCTCCAAGATAGACCCTTTTCACATGACGTCACTCAACTTCCGTTTTGAAGCGGAGCAGGGTATCGCTACATCCGGCTACATGCTTTTATATAGAAAATTCGGGAGTTCAAGACGTGTTTCACTGAAAATCAGCCCGATTTCATAAGGTAAGACTGAGACCACAATATTAAACGTGTCGTATTGACTATCTTTATTTTCCTTAGTATTGGTAGCGATCATTGCTGTTATATAGATGCTTTGATCGGGACAGTAACATGAAGATCAAAGCTAACATGCAGCAGCTTGTTAGCTTATTTTACCTATCAGAGATCAGCGCAATTTCATTAGGCACCCAAGTACATCACTGACCTCCTCCACCCGCTCACCCAGTCACGGTCCCTGTGCTCCACCAGCAAGGACTTACTCTCCATTCCCCGCACCAGACTCAAGACCTTTGGTGACAGGGCTTTCTGTGCACGTGACGTCACACGCGCACGTGACGTCACCGTCTCAAGAGCAACGCCCCTTTTGCCGCTTAGGTAGGACAAACAGATAGAGAACGCACGTAGCAACCAGCAACAGAACCAGCGATATGACAGACTTTGCAGCCATTAAACTTTCCCAAGACGATGTCCCATGCGCACGGTTTACTGGTCGCACTGTCGAAGAACACACCAACCTTCAGCTCAAACGATGGCTTGAGTGTCGAGGGCTTAAAAAGACCGGAAAACGGGCCGAGTTGATCGAACGGTAAGCTTTGGGGTTTTTTTTCCTGCGCGGTGTTCATTGTGTCGTCGGCCGTTTTTTTGTTTGTAATCACCGTCCAGGAATCGGTATATGTGGCCAATTGGTAGCTACAAAACAACTGTTTACATCTCAGAATCTTTCCCTTAAGAGATTCATGGCGAATTGTTTGTTTAATGTTTGTCTTATTTGAAATGTTTTTGAGTAGGCTATCCTGGTGCCCCTACTCTTTGGAACACCCTGCCCCCTCCTATCCATTCCGCCACTTCCCTGACACAGTTCCAAAAGCACCTCAAAACACACCTTTTCTCTCTTGCTTACCCTCCCTAAACCCCCACCCTGCCCCTACCCCCCTACTCCCACTCTTGTAAAGCGACCTTGGGTATCCTGAAAGGCGCTATATAAATTGAAGTTATTATTATTATTATTATTAGGTAAGACTGAGAGCACAATATTAAACTACTCTTAGTCAGATCAACCTTTGAAAAAAAAGAGATCTTAATCTCAATGGGAGTTTATCTGGTTAAATAAAAGGTTTAAAAAAATATTATAATGAATCTAATTTTTCTCCCCTTGTCCTACTTGTGTCCATCTCTCAGCAGCATCATATCCACCAAGCATGGCACAATCACAGAGAAACTGCTACTGCAGTGTCCCACAGTGCTCGAACAACAAAAAAAACTTTCCATATCTCATTTTCACGACTTCCCGGCTGATGCTGAGATTCGTGCCCGTTGGGTGACCTACGTTTCTGCAAGTGGTCGAAAGAAGTTAAAGAAGGGAGCAGTACCATCTAAATTCCCGTGGAATGATTGGGGCAAAGGTAAGGGTACAGTATTTAAATTGGTAATAAATTACTAGATAACTTTTACTCAGAACTCAAGAACACACCTTAAGGGGTTCATGCTAACTCTTTCTTTTAAAACAGCGGTTGCTGTTTTAAGTATGGCAATCACATTGCTTGTTTGAAATGACATCAAAACAATAACAACATTTTGTATTGTAGGAAGAGGTGAGCAATCTGCAAGGCGATGCCTGTTCCAGGGAGCAGCACAGAGGATTGGTCCCACCTGGCGGCAGTGCAAAATGATCATGACTACAGCTGCCATCCCTCTCCTGGTGATTTTTTTTTTACAAATTAAACTACATTTTTCTTTCTTAAAGATAATTGAGTTATAATAAGTGTATTTAGCTTTTCCCAAGTGGGTCACCACATACATTTTTATTAGAGCTGTCAAAATCAATTTGTTAATTAAAGGAAATTAATCTGAGAAATTAATGTTTCTAAACTAAATTATATCAACCATCATATTTGGCACAATTTAGCAATAAAGACCTTAATGTTCATTTCTTCACCTCATGAAAATTAAGAATTATTGTTAAGTTTACTGATAGCATCCAATTATGTGGATGAACCAAAAATGGATAAGTGATGCTAAAGTCTCCTCTTTTCTCTAAAGGTAAAATGGACAGAGCTGCTAGGAAGATTCAGCAGTTGGAGGTGCAAATCTTGACACTTGAACACAAAATCCAGCAGCTGACCCTTAAAAATCAGGAGCCATTAATTTATAAATTTTGTGTGACCGATGAAGACTACCGGTACTACACAAGATTCAGCTCCAAGAAGGTCTTCACTCTGTTTTGGGTGTCCGTTAACCCGTCTGCATCAAGGCTTATCTATTGGTCCAAAGCACAGCGTGCAGCAGAAGTGACGGCAAGTCCACAGCGAAAGCTTGAACTGATTGATGAACTGTTCATGTTTCTCTGTCGTGTTGCAGCTGGGCTTCAGGAGAGGACATTGTCATCTCTCTTTGAGGTCAGCGTGTCGACTGTTAGTCGCATCATCCTTACATGGACAAGCTACCTTTATCAGGTTTTGGCCTCATTACCATCTTGGATGACAAGAGAGCAGGTACAGGCCACGATGCCTGACAAGTTCAGGCTCTATTGTCCTCAGCTGAGAGTCATCATAGACTGCACTGAGATCCGCTGTGAAACCGCAACTTCCCTCTCCTTACAGTCAGAGACTTTTTCAAGCTACAAAAACCACACTACATTTAAAGGACTGATTGGTGTTGCTCCATGTGGTGTTATCACATTTGTTTCTACACTATACACAGGCTCTATTTCAGACATAGAAATAACAAAGAAATCCCAGCTTCTACAGCTACTCCAGCCAGGGGATGAAGTAATGGCTGACAAGGGTTTCCTAATTGAGAAAATGCTGTCAGAGGTGGGGGTAAAACTCATCATCCCACCATTAAAGAAATCAACCCAGCTCAGCAAACCAGACACTCAGAAGACCCAGGCCATCGCCCGTTTGAGGATTCTAGTGGAGAGGGCCATACGCTCTCCATGGTAGGATCAGTGAATCAGCTGTGGGCCATCTGCTGCCTGATGTCAAATTTCCAGGGACCTCTTGATATAAAGGGGGACAAGCCCGTCTGAGGCCCGCTAGCTTGGATGTTATCTTACTGCAAAAGGCTTTGCAGCTATGACACTGTAAGATTGTAATTTGTTAGATGTAAATGCTAAATGGTTGTTTTGAAAATGACATTTGTGTCTTGCTTTGAAGTTGAGAACTAAAATAAAGTAAAAAGAAAAAAGAATGCATTATTCATTAAATGGTTACTTTAATTCACAGATATGTCCACTGTTTACAAGTTTTGAAGTAACCCAGAAAATTGCTCACACCAAAATCAACAAATATCCATAGATGCTGCAAATGTCTTTTATAACAAATTTAAACCAAATTTTTTCATTTCTATACATCTGTTGCTGTGGACGAACGTCTTTAAGTTTTTCACCAATGGCCATCACATGAAGATCTGGAAGAGGCCCTGTCAAAAATTGAGAAACAAATAAGTTTGATTTAATTTACATTACAATGTCATCTATAAAAAATAACTCATCTAATAAAAATATTTGTTAAGGAAGATGAAAATAGAGCAGAGGAAAGATAGGAGAGAAAGAGTCAGCTGAGGACCCGGTGTCACATCACAGAGGGGGCTTCAGACTCATTGTCTTCTGCTGCCACCAGCAGGGGAGATTTATGACCCTCCCACTTGTCAGGGTTCTCTGTTGGTCGGTGCTCTAATGCGGTACCGCGCGCGAGCTATTTTTAGAAACACAACGTCACGATGACGTCACATCACGTGGTACGCAGTAGGGCAAACTCCCAAACGCGCCGCTGTTTTGCTGTGGAAGAGACGTGCGTTAGCCTAGGTTTTACTCGGTAAACGACTGCTTTTTCCAACATCTAAGACCATGGTTTATAAACATTGTTGCTATGGGACGTGCAACAGCGACTCGAGGTACGCTGATCGGCCGCATATGAAGGATGTTTTCTTCATTAATTTCCCGAAACTCAAGAGTGCCAAGGAGAAGTGTGTGCGTTGGGTACACTTGTGCGGGCGGCCTACACAACATTTCAACCCGGAAAAAGTTACCAAATTCACCTACATATGTAGCAAGCATTTTGTCGGTGGAAAGGGTGATGATAGCATATAGGCTAGCATGTTAGCAGGCGCTAACATGGTACCCTGCTACCGGGATAGCTTACTCAAAAACAAACGCCCTGAATCTCTTAAGCGAAAGATTCTGAGATGTGAACAATCGTTTTGTAGCTACCTATTGGCAAGATATACAGATTCCTGGACGTTGATTGCAAACAAACAAAAAAGGCCGACGTGAACGGAGCACGGTGGAAATCATAACAAAGGCATGAACGCCGAGCAGGGAAAAAAACAAAGCTTACCGTTGAATCAACTCGGCCCGTCTTCCGGTTTTTTTGAGCCCTCGACACTCAAGCCACCGTTTCAGCTGAAGGTTGGTGTGCTCTTCCACACTGCGACCAGTAAACCGTGCGCCTGGGACATTGTCTTGGGTAAGTTTAATGGCTGCAAAGTCGGTCATATCGCTGGTTCTGTTGCGCTTGTAATGGCTGGTTTGTATGTGCGTTCTACGACTGTTTGCCCTACCGGTGCGGCAAAAGGGGCGTTACTCCTAAGGCCGTGACGTCACGTGCGCGGTACCGCATTCTGCTCCACAGGTGGTTTGAGTTGGCTGGGGGGCGTAACCCACACCTGCGGCTCATCGGGAGTGCTCAGCACTGGCTTCTTAAGGAAGGCGCAGGCAGATGGAAGACGCCGGAGCCTTACCCAGTCGTGGTACGACGTGGCCTTCGACCCGAACCTGTAAACCCGAACCTGTGGGTCTAGTGATGGTGAGATGAAGCCTCATGAGGCATTGAACCACTTGAGCCAACTGGTTCGAGAAAG
Source organism: Fundulus diaphanus (assembly GCA_037039145.1). NCBI lineage: Eukaryota > Metazoa > Chordata > Actinopteri > Cyprinodontiformes > Fundulidae > Fundulus > Fundulus diaphanus. Next base: position 1,292,671 of record CM073121.1, on the reverse strand, counting down.
GGTTCATTTCTTGAAGCTTCATGTGCACACGAAACCACCTACTGGCCAGGTATATAATCACAGCCAGCTGTATCTTAACACGTGTGATGCATTGATTTTTTGTCTATTATGGCTCTTGGGAATGATTTCACAAAATGTGTAGGACGAAATCATTTGTCTACATAAATTATGTATGCACATATGTGTATAATAAAATATTGTTTGAATGTATTCTCTGTGTGTAATTAATCCCAAAATAGTAGTGTCATGTGATTGACACCAAATTTATTTATTTTTGCAAATGTGAGCAGGGCCACGGGAGTGGTTGACCTCTGATGACCTCTGATGACCTCTGGAGAACATTTTTCTTTATATCTTTAGAATGATAGGAGCACAAATGAAACGTTTTGCTGCACAAACCAGCACAAACATAGCCGAGGTGATTGACACCAATTTTGTCTGATTTCATAAAAGTGGGGGGCTGGTTGACCTTTGATGACCTCTAGAAACATTTCTTTAAAACGATAGTGGCACAAACGAAAATTTTTGCTGCACAAACCAGCACAAACGTAGCACAAATGTTTGACACCAATTTTGTCTGATTTCATAAAAGTGTGTGTGGGGGGGGGGGGGGCTGGTTGACCTTCTGACCTTTACCTTTTCATTAATATCTTCAAAGCCAAAGCAGCACAAACGACAATTTTTGCTGCATAAACCAGCCCAAACGGCGTTGAGTTAATTGACACCCATTACGTCTGATTTGAAGCAGGTTGGGAGGCTGCTTGACCTTTGATGACCTCTAGAAACATTTCTTTATATCTTTAAAATGATAGCGGCACAAACGAAAAATTTTGCTGCACAAACGTAGCACAAACGTTTGACACCAATTTTGTCTGATTTGAAAAAGGTGTTGGGGGGGTAACTTCACTCAGGTCCAGTACACCTGCAGTCTGAGAGAGAAGTGCTCAGCACTGAATTGTCTTGTTACTGAAAAGTGCTATATAAATAAATTTTCCTTACTTTTACCTCTGTTAGGAACATATGGAGCAATCTGATCTGATTTATGATAGAGCTTGATTAATAAGGGCTTTATATGTGAGAAGGAAAATTTTAAATTCTATTCTTGATTTAACAGGAAGCCAATTAAGGGAAGCTAAAATAGGATAAATATGATCCCTCTTGTTGATTTTCATCAGAACTCTTGCTGCAGTGTCTTGGATCAGCTGAAGGCTTTGAACTGCATTTTGTGGACTTCCTGATAGTAAAGAATTACAATAGTCCAGCCTTCCAAAAAAAGGAAAAAACAAGGCAACTGGACTTGTTATCCGTAGTAGAAGACGTTTCGCTTCCTCTCCAGGAAGCTTTCTCAATTCAAAAAGTCTGGAGTAATGTGGAGTAACCAGCTTTATACCAATGCCAAACAAAGGCCTTGTAATGGCTTAGATAACATGCAAATTCAACAGAAACAGGTCCACCCCTTAGTAATGGGCGGTCGTTAAAGCCATTAAGCCAGCAGATTGGACCGAAACTGGTCCACTCCTCTGTAACGAGGAGTCGTTAGGGTTGTTATTGGCCTGGCTTAAAGGAACAATGTTTTGATCACCCGAATGAGGGTGAGAGTTAAGGTGAAGATTGGCCGGAATTAATCCTATTGCTGTATTGTAAGTTTTTGAGAGTTGGAACCTAAGGCCTCCTCCTCTGTTTAAACAGAGGAGGAGGCCTTAGCATTTGTTTAAGTGTTTGATTAAACCTTTCAGTGAGTTCTTCAGTTTGTGGATGATAAGGTGTTTTTCTCAGTCCTTTAATTTCCAGCAGTCAATTCACATCTTTGAGCAGTTTGGACATAAAATTGGTGCCCTGATCAATGAGTATTCCCTGAGGAAAACCAACTCTGGAAAAAATTGCACCAAACAGAATGCAATATTCTTTGCTTTGACAACTTTCAGGGGGAACACTTCTGGATATTTTGTTGTGTAATCCACAATCACCAGCATAAACCAATTTCCATCTTTACTCCTTTCCACCAGTCTCACTATGTCCATGCCCAGGTGTTGAAATGGTGTACTCAGAACTGGAAGAGGTTGGAGAGGAGCTTTGTTGAGAAGTCTGGCAGATGTAAATTGACATTCTGGACAGCTCCAGCAAAACTGCACAACATCTTTACGCAAGCCAGGCCAACAGTGCTTTATGTGAGCTATGGTCTTATGCTTCCCCAGGTGACCAGACCAGGGAATTTAAAAACAGTTTCCCTAACTGCTTTGGGAACCACAAACTGTTTAATTGGCCCATTTGTCAGTGGAGAATGTCATTTTGAATGCAAAAGTAATTTTTGTTGACTTTGTCCTCTTTAAAATACTTCACAAAATTTTAATCCTGGTGTTGCATCTCCAATATATTACCAGGGATTTTGAAATCTTGGAGTACCTCAGGCTGTGGTGAGTAGGGAAGAACTACCACCATCCCTTGAAACTTTTCTCTCCTCCGCAAGGCTTTGGACTTCCTGACTTTTATTTTGTCTGTGGGAAATTCCACATTGTGAAATGGCAAGGTACTAAGGTCTGAAACAATTTCCTCAGACTGCTTTGCTTGAGCCCGCGTACATTACACTGAGAAGACTGTAACAGGTCAATAAGCAATGGTAGGTCACTGCCAAGGATTACAGGAAATGGCAAGTTATCTGCTACCCCAACATTAAGCAGGTAAATTTGCCCTTTTACAGTCACATAGACCAGGGGTTTTCAAATTCGTTGAAGGTGAGCCTCCCCTAGGAATAGGTAAAGATAACCACGCTCTCCCCCCCCCCCCCCCCCCAACCACAAACCTACCCCACACAAGTCCCTGCAGTAAATGCATCTTTCTTTCGTGTTCCTGGAATGCTGTGTTTCAAAAACAACTGATAGCCCAACACATGTTTTTTATTGTATTTCTTTTAACAAAGTACATTCATTAAAAAAGGCCTATTCATAAAATATCCATCCAAATATTTTCATTTTATGTGCTACTTTTACTGAAACATCACGGACAGAGGGCCTACTTTTAAAATTTAACTGTCACTAGAGCAAATTCATAAACTATTGTTTTCAACAGCAGACAAACTGAACTAAACAGACGCCAATGATAAACTGAACTCACGTCAACAGGAGACGTCAACTGAAATAATAATAATAAAAAAGATAACCTGAATTTAACAAACGTCAACATATTACATATTCCGATTAACATATTTAGGCTAATTATACACAATTTAAACCTATTGCTATTTTAACAACCAAGCATTTTATTAGATGTTATCTCTTATCTGGTGTATTTCTGATGTTTGGCACTTTGTTTTACCTTTTGTTAAAGTGCTCTTTAAATAATCATGACAATGATAATGATTATGATCAGAATAAACTTTTGCATCACCTCCCAGAAGCTGGAAAGAAAAGAGACAGCTGGTGTTAAGCGTTCAATGGGCAGGTCCAGCGCGCGCGAGGTGCGCAGGTCCAGCGCGCGTGCAAAGTCGCGTGCGCGTGCAGAGATGGAACTGAGCGCGAGGACAGAGTTGAGTGCGCGCCAGAAGCTGCGTGAAGCTGACACCCCACTCACAGAAAAAAATCAGTTAAATAGACAGAATGGTTAGTGCTTCGTTTGTGCACTTTTGTGCCGTTAAAATTAGCGTTTGTGCTGTTTTGGTTTTGAAGATATTAAAGAATATTTGTTAAGTTCATCTAGAGTTCACCATCCCCCCCATTTTGCTTTGAATCCAACCAAGCTGGTCAACTTCTTTAGTGCTGCGTTTGTGCAGGTTTGTGCCGTTAAAATTAGCGTTTATACTGCTTTGGTTTCGCAGATAATATAAGTTTTAATTTCGGCCGGTGACGTCACCACAGGCCGCCGCTGCAAAATAAAGTGCTACGTTTTTCTTTCTTTGCTGGTGCTGAGCTGGATCCAAAACAAACCACAGTGGGCTACTTTTTCGGTGCTTTGTTTGTGCAACAACAACCTTGGAATAAAATAAAATGAAGTTTTCATTAAGATTTGCAGCCCAATAGTTTTTGGGGAGCGTTAAGTTTTTAATATTTTGTGCTGAGCTCAATACACAACAAACCAAATTGGTCTATATTTTTAGGCATTTCTAATGCAATCTATATGCTTTATACTTTCAGCTGATAAGACAGTCAATATATTCATAGTTGAACAATATTTCCCACTTCATGCATAAAGCCAATAAAAAGTGGAGTGGTCCTTCAGCCTAATTAAAGGTTTAGCTTAGGTGGACAAAGGAACGTTTTAGGAGATCGTTCCTTACAGTGTTGTTATACTTTATAGGCTGACCAGTGTGATTTATTTTTTGCAGTTTTTCTGTTATTGATTTTAGTTTGGGTATGTTTTCTGCGTTATATAAACCTGTATACTTTAATTGCCCTTTTGTTAGGTGCAGACACCCCCAAATCTCCCTATTGTAGAGCAATAAAGGTTTGCTATTCTAATTAATTCAGAGGAGTAATGAACTATGACTTCTAAGATCAACTATAACCAAATTACTGTTTGAAAATGTTATAAACATTATACTCTCGAAGAAGAATAAACCCTTCTGATTAGGAAAAATAGACTTTATGAAAACAGTTGAACATTCTAATAAATGAAATGCCTTTTTTGGTGGCTCACTTGACATTGCTATCTAAAGTAAAGTTCTTTAAATGAGACAAAATAAATCGTAATATTTATTCAGGAATAAAGTACAAAACAATATAACACACATTTTACAATAGCGGCTAAAACAACTTGCATGATAAAAGAAAAATATAAAATTAATAACTGCTTTCTTGAGAAAAGTGGTGAGACCAAACGGTAGATCTGACCACATCTTGTTACACAAGTGAAGAATATCATTAAGGACGCCAGCCATCCTGCACAGAGACTGTTCCAGCCTCTCCCCTCAGTCAGGAAACTGAGATCCATGAGATGGTGAAACTGCCTTCATGTGTCGACTTCATGGCTTGCTGTTGTTGAATAATCACTTTTCTTTCCATGTGGCAACCAAGCCACTGTATAAAATAAGCATTGTAAGAGCCATATGATTGAAATTAGTAATTATTGATGTGACGGGAGCTCATCGTCTAGTGTGGGGGTGATGGGTGTGTCTGGAGGGGCGTGACTGTCACTAAGATATGAATGGGAGCCAAACGCCGCGCGCTGGTTTTGTATGTATGAGGTAGTGGGTGCGTGGGTGTAGGTCGTAATTTCTGTTGACCGTGCTATAATGTCGCTTATTATTGGCAACAACGAATGGGTTTAGCCTGGTCAGTATGTGTCAGTATCTGTAAAGTCGAAGCATAGCTGTCAAGTGGAATAAACGGATAATTGCAACCACCAGAAGCGATTTGGAGTTTATTGAAGCACGCGTCGGACAGAGAGGAAGTCACCACGTCAGCCCAAGTGCGGCCCTCTACAAACTCATTAGTTTGCCGCACAATTATCGTCAACAGAAAGACAATCGAATGAGCGGCTCATCGGAAAGACAAGTCTGGATTCTTCATCTCTGCTTGGAACAGTTTGGAAGCGGTAATGGCGCACGCAGCGCAGCGTTATCAATTAATTGAATGAGATTCCTTCACTGCAGCTCAATCAAGTCCGCTGGAACTGAGGTATGGACAAATACACACGCATTGAGTCTCTTTGAAGAGGAATTGTTAAAGACAAACAACGGGAAATGGAGTCAGCTGGATTTAAATCGAGTTCCGTTGTAAGCAGTAATGATGAAAAAAGACGATCCAAATTAACTGTTAAAGCATTACAAAATAAAATTGAGAAGCTTCAAAAGGATCTCAAGGCAAAGGTTCATAAAATTAAAGGAGAAATAAACATTATTAAAGAACTTATGAAAAATGAAGCAAATCTTGAGAGTGTTCAGTCTCACTGTGATGATTTAAAACAATTGCTTGAAAATGCAAATCAGCTGTATGAGTCTGTTATTCCACTGTTTCCTGCTGAAGAACAAGAAAAACAAAACACCTGGTTTTTAAGCTTGAGTAAATATAATTATGAATTCATACAAGAAGTTGGAAAATGGCTATCAAGAGGAGAACAGTTCAACAACGCATCTCAAGTGAGTGAAGAAGCTGAATTACAACAGGCTCAATTGGCCAGTGTTGAATCCTGTGTGAATAAAGAGCTTAATGTACCTTTAGTTTCTCAGCATGTAGAGTGTGATGAAAATGCTGATGTTGAGGATGATGTTAAGCCAAGCGACAGTGTTTCTAATGTTGAGAGCAGAAGGTCTAGAGGAAGTCGTTCATCAAGAAGTAAGTCCTCTGTGTCTTCTATATCTTCAGCTCGTGTTAAAGCAGAAGCAGATATGGCTGCATTAAAGGCACGACACAAGCTGTTGAAACAAAAACATGCTTTGGAGGAGCAGGAGGAACAACTAAGGAAAAGGAGAGAAGAAATGGATTTGGAGATTGAAATTGCAGCCTCTATGGCTAAAGTTAAAGTGTTTCAGGGCTCTGTTTGTTCTCAAGTAACTAGTGCTGCACAGATTGGATCTGATGGCATGAATTCATATGCTGAGCATGAAAATAGAAGATCTCAAATGCTGAATGTTGATGCAGATATATTTGTACCTACAGCAGCTGGAACTGATGGTCATGATAAAGCTCCAACCTTTCAGTCCTATTCTCATTTGGGTGCACGACCTAAAGACATAAAGGTTAGAAAAGATCCAGACACATTGACTGACCAGGTGAAGACAAAAACACCACGAATTGAAATTCCAACAGATCAAATGTTACACCAAGCTCAGCCGCAATCATCACATCATAAAAATGTATTATCAGTTGATGAAAATAAACAACTGTTAAGTGTATTGGAAAGGCAGAATGAAATTACAAGCTTGCTTGTAAATCAACAATCTTTATTTTTTCTGCCAAAACGAGACATACCAATATTTGATGGTGATCCACTCCAATTTAAGACATTCATGACAGCTTTTGAACACAGCATTGAAACAAAGGCGCACAGTGCCAAAGATTGTTTATACTTCCTGGAGCAGTACACTAGAGGCCAGCCTCATGACCTAGTAAGAAGCTGTGTTCATATGCCCAGTGATTCTGGATATGCTAAAGCTAAATCCCTACTTCAAGAACATTTTGGTTGTTCATTGAAAGTAATTGCTGCATATATGAATAAGGTTTTGTCATGGCCGGCTTTGCAAGCAGAAGATGTAAAAGCTTTACAAGCATTCAGCTTTCTGCTCAGAGAATGCTGTAATGTGATGGAAAACAATGGCTGTATGCATGAGTTGGATGTGCCTGCCAACATGCAAGCAATCATCAGAAAACTGCCCTTTAAACTGCGGGACAGATGGAGAAATGATGTGTGTGATTTGCAAGAGAAGTTACAAAGAAGAGTAACTTTCAGTGACATTGTTCAGTTTGTAGAAAGGCAAGTGAAGATCGCCAGTGATCCACTTTTTGGTGATATTCAAGATTCTTTATCTAGACCAAAGAAGGATGTAGGAATCTATAAATCACAACAGCGATTAAAGATAAAAGGAAGTAGTTTTGCTACTATTGTTGGAGATATGCAGAAGAAAGCTCACTTTGAAGTAAAGAAGCCAGAGACAGCTGTTATAAAGAGTTGTTTATTTTGTGGAGCTGGACATTCCTTGGACACATGCCCTCTATTGGAAAAGAGGACACATGGGGAGAAGTTGACATTTCTGAAAGAAAATGGGGTGTGTTTTGGCTGTTTATGCACTGGGCACATCAGCAAGGACTGTAAAAGGCGACATCACTGTAAAGTGTGTAGTTTAAGACATCCCACCATGCTTCATGTCTTCTCCAAAGAAAAGGAAACTCGTCCAGTCCATAAGAAGAAGGAAGTGGAGACAACAAGTGGAAGTGCCTCCATCTCTGCTCAATCCAGTGGTCTAACTGGGGCCGGTGAGCATGGCTGTACTCTCTCTATTTTACCAGTCAGAGTGAAGTCTACAAAGAGCCAGAAGACAATAATAACATATGCCTTTTTAGATCCTGGAAGCTCTGCCTCGTTCTGCACTGAAGAACTGATGAACAGATTATATGTCTCTGGGAGACATACAAGCATCCTTTTACGGACAATGGGTCAAGAAAGGGTGGTTAAAAGCAACATTGTGTCAGATTTGGAAATTGCTGGGTTAAATGAAGACATCTTTTGTGAATTACCTGACTTATTCACACAGAGAAGTATGCCCGTTCATAACAGCAACATCCCCCATCAAGAAGATATTGAAAGATGGCCACATCTGAAAAATTTGAGGATAACTGAAATCAATTCAGGAGTTGATTTGCTTATTGGGACCAATGTGCCTAAAGCGCTGGAGCCATGGGATGTCATCCGAAGCCAAAGTGGAGGTCCCTATGCAGTTAGAACAATTCTTGGGTGGACAGTGAATGGACCTCTCAGAGGAGACGGTGATGTCGACACCAGAGAGTTACAATCAACGGTTACTGTTAACAGAATTTCTGTGTCAAGACTTGAGAATTTATGGCAACAACAACTGAAGGTTGATTTTCCTGAATGTTCTCGAGATGAACAACCTGGATGGTCCAGAGAAGATAATCAGTTCATGGAGCTAGTTACAGAATCAATTAAGCTGGAAGAGGGACATTACACCATTGCTTTACCTCTGAGACACAAAGATCTGAAAATGCCCAACAATAGGAAATTGTCTGAACAGCGTGTTTTGAATCTCAGAAGGAAGTTTACCACAAACCATCAATTTCTTTCTGATTATACTAACTTCATGAATGATATAATTTCCAAGGGTTATGCTGAAAGAGTCTCGGTTGAAAGTCTTGAACGGTGTGATGGGAGGGTTTGGTACATACCACACCATGGAGTATATCATCCTCACAAGAAAAAGATAAGAGTCGTGTTTGACTGTGGTGTAGCATTTGGAGGAAAATCTTTAAACGACCAACTTTTACAAGGTCCAAACCTCACCAGTTCATTGGTTGGTGTAATCACCAGATTTAGGAAGGAACCTGTTGTTATCGCAGCAGACATTGAGGCCATGTTTCACCAGGTCCGAGTACCACCATCTGACTCTGATCTGTTGAGATTTCTCTGGTGGCCAAATGGAGAATATGATCAGCATCTGGTGGAGTACCGAATGGTTGCACATCTTTTTGGAGCTACATCATCTCCAAACTGTGCATGTTTTGCACTGAGAAGGTGTGCAGAGGACAATCAAAGGATGTTCACACCAAATGTCATAGATGCGGTGCTTCACAACTTTTATGTGGATGACTGTTTGGTCTCTGTGAGCACAGAAGAGGAAGCTGTCTCATTATATCAAGAACTCCGTGCTTTGTGCAAGAAAGGCGGATTTCAACTTCTCAAATGGATAAGTAACCGAGGCAGTGTTCTTACTGTTATACCACAGCATGAAAGATCCATTGAGGTGAAGAACCTGGATATGGATAATGATGATCTACCTGTGGAGCGTGTGTTGGGAATACAGTGGTGTGTACAATCAGACCTGCTGAAATTCAAGATCATTCTCAAAGATAGACCTCTGACAAGACGAGGAGTCTTGTCCATCATAAGTTCCATCTATGATCCTCTTGGATTTCTGGCACCAGTTGTCTTAGTCGCAAAGGGGATTCTACAAGATCTAAGCAGAAGACACGTTGGCTGGGATGATCCTTTGCCACATGATATGGTCCAGAAGTGGAAAAACTGGTTGGAAGGACTTCATCGGCTTGAACGGTTTGGAGTTAACAGATGTCTGAAACCACAGGATTTTGGACAAGCCACAAGTTTGCAGCTACATCATTTCAGTGATGCAAGCGAGAATGGATATGGAACAGTGAGCTACCTGTTGCAGTGTAATGCTGATGGACAAGGGCATTGTGCATTTGTAATGGGTAAAGCCCGGGTAGCTCCACTGAAACCCATCACCATCCCTCGCATGGAGTTGACTGCTGCAGTGGTGGCCAGCCGTATGGATAAGCTGTTGAAGAAGGAGTTAAGGATGGAACTACAAGACTCAGTATTTTGGACTGATAGTACTTCAGTTCTGAAGTACATCAAAAATGAAAGATTGAGGTTTAAGACTTTTGTGACCAATCGAGTTGGAGAAATACTCAATTTGTCAAATCCTTCACAGTGGAGGTACGTTGCTACCAGTATTAATCCAGCAGATCTGGCATCCAGAGGAACAACCGTGGAGTCTCTTTTGAAGACTAATACCTGGGTGTCGGGACCAAAGTTTCTTCATGGCCCTGAATGGAAATGGCCTGTAAATCCTGAGGACATACGTCATTTTGCTCTGGAGGATCCAGAAGATCCAGAGGTTAAGACATTGGTTTCTGTTAATGCAACATGCACCAATGAACAAGTGGATCCGATTATGGACTTCATTCATTCATTTTCCTCTTGGGATAAATTGAAAACAATGGTTGGGTGGCTACTCAGGTTTAAACAATTACTGTCCAAACTTGCTCAAAAGAGAGCACAACTGAAGTTGGACCTTGCAAACTTCAGGCTTGATGATGTTAAATTTCAAGAAAGATTGAAGAAAGAAATGAATGTGTACAAGAAAAATGTTGCATTGGGAGCCTTATCAGTGGAGGAGTTTGGAAAGGCTGAGAGTGCTATCATCTGCTATTGTCAAAGAAAGCGATATCCAGAGGAAATGACAAGTTTACAGAAACATGAAGGTGTGAAGAAAACAAGCCAGCTCTATAAGCTTGATCCTGTTCTTGAAGGTGGTTTACTAAGAGTTGGTGGAAGGCTAAGCAAAGCAGCTATGCCTGCTGAAGCTAAATACCCAGTCATATTGGCTAAAGACCTTCACATCTCAGAAATTTTACTGAGCCATATACATCATCAGACAGGCCATGGTGGACGTAATCATATGCTGGCTGAACTGCGACAAAAGTATTGGATCCCAGGTGCCAGCGTTGCAATCAGGAAGACCCTATCAAAATGCATGATTTGTCGAAGACTCCATGCTGTACCAGGAAGTCAAAGGATGGCAGACCTTCCACAGGAACGAGTGTGTCCAGACAAACCCCCATTTACTTGTGTTGGTGTGGATTGTTTTGGTCCCTTTGAAATTAAGCGTGGAAGGAGCCTGTTGAAACGATATGGAGTCATCTTTACTTGCATGGCAATTAGAGCAGTTCACCTTGAGATGTTGTCATCACTGGATACTGATTCCTTCATCAATGGGCTCCGAAGATTTATTGCTAGACGTGGTCAAGTGATGGAGCTGCGTTCTGACAATGGAACCAACTTTGTAGGAGCTGAACGCGAGTTAAGAAAAGAAATTGAAAGATGGAATCAAACTCTAATCAATAATACTCTCCTTCAGAAAGGAATAAAATGGTCTTTCAATCCCCCTACTGGCTCACACCATGGAGGTGTATGGGAAAGTCTTATTAAGTCTGTTCGGAAAGTGTTAAATTCTGTTTTGAGAACACAGAGTCTTGATGAAGAAAGTCTTCGGACGGTTTTCTGCGAAGTTGAGGCTATCATCAATAGTCGACCTATAACCAAGGCCTCTACTGATGCCCACGACCTGGAAGCACTAACTCCAAATCATCTTCTTCTTTTAAAGACCATGCCTTTATTGCCACCAGGAGTGTTTTCCGAAAATGATGTCTACGCTCGGCGAAGATGGAGACAGGTGCAATATATGGCGGATCTCTTCTGGAAGCGTTGGTTAAAGGAATACTTGCCTCAACTACAAGAACGGCAGAAGTGGCAAAGAACAAGACGGAACTTTTTTCCAGGGGATGTCGTCCTCATCGTGGACGACTCTGCTCCACGCAACTCTTGGTTAATGGGTAGAGTTGTGAGTGTTGTTCCAGATAAAGGAGGACTTGTGCGGACAGTTCGCATTAAGACCAAGACAAGCTTCCTGGAAAGACCCATTACCAAGTTGTGTCTGCTCCAGGAGGCAGCGATGCCATGAACATTTAACAAACTTTTCTCTCCTTTCTGTTTATCAGTGATTTTCCTTTCTCTAGTTGATTGCTTATTCTAAATGATAGATTAAGATAAATTTGATGCTGAGGAAATTTATGATTGTGTTTCGTAGTCTTATCTCTTACAGTGTTAACACAGTAATAATTATCTTTGTAATAATTAGGGGCCGGAATGTAAGAGCCATATGATTGAAATTAGTAATTATTGATGTGACGGGAGCTCATCGTCTAGTGTGGGGGTGATGGGTGTGTCTGGAGGGGCGTGACTGTCACTAAGATATGAATGGGAGCCAAACGCCGCGCGCTGGTTTTGTATGTATGAGGTAGTGGGTGCGTGGGTGTAGGTCGTAATTTCTGTTGACCGTGCTATAATGTCGCTTATTGTTGGCAACAACGAATGGGTTTAGCCATTCGTTTAGCTCAGTATGTGTCAGTATCTGTAAAGTCGAAGCATAGCTGTCAAGTGGAATAAACGGATAATTGCAACCACCAGAAGCGATTTGGAGTTTATTGAAGCACGCGTCGGACAGAGAGGAAGTCACCACGTCAGCCCAAGTGCGGCCCTCTACAAACTCATTAGTTTGCCGCACAATTAAGCATATTATAACAGTGGAAACTAAACAAATAAACAAAAACATGTTTCCCAAGAGGTCTTTGCCAATAAGCAGGAATATATAAATAATTTAATAAGAATGCTGTACAGGGGCTCGGTAAATGACACAACTTCATAGTAATGTTACTGATTTATCAGTAGAAATATATTAAAAAGACTTACGTTTTTTTTTTTGTTGGCAATGACATATGATTTACCGTAGCGCTTTATTTTGAAGCGGAGGGCTGGGATGACGTCATTGGCTGAAATTAAAATTCATAATATCTCCGAAACCAAAGCAGCACAAACGATCATTTTAACGGCACAAACCTGCACAAACGCAGCACTAAAAAAAGTAGCCCAGTTTGGTCGGATTCGAAGCAAAATGGGGGGATGGTGAACTCTGGATGACCTTAACAAATATTCTTTAATATCTTCAAAACCAAAACAGCACAAACGCTAATTTTAACGGCACAAACCTGCACAAACGAAGCACTAACCATTCCATCTATTTAACTGAGTTTTTTCTGTGGGTGGGGTGTCAGCTTCACGCAGCTCGTGCTCGTGCCAGACCGGTTTTGAGTGGGCGCGTGTTGTCTCACTGCGCGCTTGGATTGGTTTCTGTGCGCTCAAACAAAAGGCACAAATATCTTCTTCTCCAGCACATTCTTCGCGCCTCCCCTGTGACTCTTTGGCGCCCCCCAGGGGAGGCGCGCCTCACCTATTGAAAACCCCTGACATAGACATTTGCTGTTGGATACTTCCTTCCATCACCATGGACACAGTAAATTAAGACGGTCTCAGTGGTGCAAACTGACTGAGGATGAACATACCTGCGAAAGACCAAGGTCTGTGTACTCCCTGTATCAATCAGTCCCTTCAGTGCCTGACCATTGAATTCCACAGGGGTCTCCATTGATGGCTGCATTGCTCCAGCGTTTTGAGTCTCTCATTGACTGTTATTCAGTATTATTAGAACAGTTGTGTTTTTTTTCTGTTTTAACCCACTAACTGAACAATAATGTGTTAACACTTCTGTTTCACTTTTTAACAAAAGTAATACATGTCTACTTCCATGTCTGGTCGGACAAAAAATGAGCCGGAGTTAACTGGACCTGCTCTTACAGGGTCCAGTCAAGCTAGCTGAAAAAAAGGGAGCCGAACTCTGAGTGAAAAAGAGGATAAAAAACAAGCTGAAATGGAAAGACAGCATCCACCACCAAGTCTGCAATTGACAGGTAATGTGGCAGAGGACTGGAGAAGATTCAAACAACACTTTGAGCTTTATTTAACTGCTAGTGGTGCTGATGACAAAAGTGAAAAAGCCTTAGAGGTTTACAACAACTTCACATTTGTGGATGAAGCAGACAAGCTGAAGCTGGCTAAAATAATGGACAAATTTAAAGGTTACTGTATTCCCAAGAAACGTGACCTATGAGAGGCACAGATTCTGTAACCGCTCCCAAAAGTTTTCGTCTGGTTCAGATTAAAGCCACGCTCCAACTGATGTTTGACCAGCTTTTATTTTCTTAGCCACACAGCAAATCTTCTTTTTCGCCAGCAAACACCGTGAAAAACTAATGAATGAACATAACACAGATGTTAGCTTAAAAACATTTACAACAAAACAAACCTTACAGAATAAAATACATAAACATACCGTGTGCGCCTTCTGACCAAACATCTTAGAAGTTTTTCAACATTATGTCCGTGTTTTGAATCAAAAATGTCCAGCTACCCATCTTTGTCTTCTGTCTGTATATGCAGCAAGCCTCTTGTGCTACATGTGCTCCGTACAAGTTCAGCTCTTGGCGCAGTACTCAAATTCACCAATAGATGTCAGTAACATGACAAATCTTGTAGTCTTAGTAAACACAAAAAAAATAAAAAAATAAAATAAAACACCCTTTTTCTGCGTCAGCTACAGATTCTTTGCATGCATTCAGAAACCAGGTGAAACAGTGGATCAGTATGTCACAGAGCTGAGGAATAGGAGCAAAACCTATGAATTTGGTGGGTTAACAGACCCTGACGTGTGTGTGGGATTCCTGATAATGGTCTGAGGAAGAGACTTTTAAGAGAGCAGGGTCTCAACCTGGAAAAAGCAATAGGTCTGTGCAGGTGGCAGAGATTGTAAAAACACTAGCAAAAGAACTGTTCAGTGAAAGCAGCAGTATGAATGCTGTAAAACAGGAGATAAGCAGAGTAATGAAAAAGAAAAGAACATCCACTGAGGAGAAATAGAGATCCAAACAAACAAACAGAGATGGAAAAGGAAAGACATGTGGTTGATGTGACACACAACATCCTCCAAAAAGGTGCCCAGCTTTTGGAAAAAAATGTAACAGCTGTAACAAAAAGCTCTCAAAATACGTCATGGCCACAGAGAAAAAAAAACATTCAGAGGTTTAATGGAATGATAAACTACATCCATCCATCCATTTTCCAACACGCTTATCCCTATTGTGGTCATGAGGGGCGCTGGTGTCTATCTCCAGCTGTCAATGGGCAAGAGGCGGGGAACACCTGGTCAGGTCGCCAGTCTATCGCAGGGCAACACAGAGACAAACAACCATTCATGCACACACTCACACCTAAGGAGAATTTAGAGAAGCCAATTAACCTAACATGATAAACTACATGGGAAAGGTAAATAAAAGAAATAAAATGGCACTTTTGAGACACCTGATGAAAAGAAAATCGAATGGGAGTGGACTCATGAGCATTAAAACTCTTTGAATGAACTGAAAATCCGGCTAACTAAAAAAACAGTTTTGAGGTTTTATGATCCAGCAAGACTCATCAATATTTCATCAAAGCTTCAGACTCTTTGCACCACACCATTAAAATGCGGTATGCCCCCAGCACAACTCTTAATGGGCCGAGACCAGGGGCGTGGCCAGGGGGTGGCCAGGGGTGGCCACAGCCACCGCTGGCGATGTCCTGGCCACCCCACTCGCCAGTGTAAATGGTATTAGCGTCAGTTTAGCGTTTCATCCCATTATGCACAGCCGCTCTTCTTGACCTTCTTGCGCACCGTAGCTCACCCTGCCGCTCCCCCCTCCCCCGCCCGCCCGTCCGCCCCCCCTCCCCCTCCCTTCTAGCCGCTGTTGTGTTCTCAGACAACTACGGCTCAGCGCGTGCCCGCCTTCAACAGTGATAAAAGGAAGGGAGAAAGCGAATAAGACTAACGGTAAGTAAATAAGTCAAATCATTCGTTTGTAAAAGAAGAGGGGGGGGGGGATATATGAACTGTATCAGCTCCTGTTACAGCGGCTTTTGTTGTCTTTTTGACAAGTTTTCAAAGAGTTACGTAGCTACCGCTGTTCTGTATGGTTTGTCAATTTCCAGACAACGAAGTGAAAGTCCACAGACATCTCTTCTTATTTTAAGAAGAAAATAACAGCAGAAGGAGATAAAGAGATGACAGGGGAGCAACAGAGAAAGAGGGAGGAGGAGGAGAAAGAGGAGGTGGATGGAGGAGAGGAACAGAGAGCAGCATGATAGATAGATAGATAGATAGATAGATAGATAGATAGATAGATAGATAGATAGATAGATAGATAGATAGATAGATAGATAGATAGATAGATAGATAGATAGATAGATAGATAGATAGATAGATAGATAGATAGATAGATAGATAGATAGATAGATAGATAGATAGGGCTTTATTGATCTCAGTGGAGAAATTCACTTGTCACACATTGGCTTAATAAACAAAAGAAGGTGCCAAAGGATGAAAAGGTGCATAAGGTATATACAGTGTGTCCACATATGTACAGTGTATCAAAACTGTAGCGAAAGCAGGTGTTCCTGCACCGACAGGTGAAGTTATGACCATGTGGCCATAATAATGACATTAATGAATTGTCTAGAAAGTAATATCCTCGAAAGAAATGTATGTTTTGTTAAGTGTACTTGTTTTTTATTGTGACGGACTCACTTAAAAAAATAAAACAAATAATTATGCGTTTATATATATATATATATATATATATATATATATATATATATATATATATATATATATATATATATATATATATATATATATATATATTAGTTTTATTTGTCTGAATCGAAATGCCTATTGGCCATTAATACAGCTAGAAATGATCATAACTATGGGGAGGCTGGTATTATTATTATTTATTGTTATTGTCATCATCATTTTAATGTCAGAATAACAGACTTTGGCTCCTGTTTCATTATAGATATCTCCCAGTCAAGACTAGAACGGCCCAAGCAGCCACAACTAAAAATCTTCCCTCGAACCTGTCAAGGGGACAGAAGAAGATGCTTTTCTAAAGACTGGTGCAACACATATAAATGGCTTGAACTGAGTCTGGTAACCAGAGTTGGATCCTATGGATCTTTGCTGGGAAGTTATTTTTGTAAAAGTAATTATTTTTGTTTCAGACTAAGTAAAGGTATAACTGTTTCTTACACATACAGCATAACCTTGTAGTCAAAATATGACGGTTGTTCCCTGTTTTCCCTGAAATTGCTGTTACATGAAATATGTGCTTCTTCCTATAATATTTTGTCCTTGCTTTCCAAAAGCTTTCAAATATGACTTAGTCAATTATACAATGAGGCTAACGATGTGCAAGATAAATGATTTACTTGTGTATTTAATAGTTCATATGTAAGAAAGGTAAATCCATAACCTGTTTGTTAAATATTTCATACGCAAGCTCTGTAACAGCAAAAATGTCTTGGTTATTGCAAGACTTATGAAAATTACTTTTTTATTGGTTCATGCCACAATTTCATGTGGTTTTTTTGTGACTGTCTGTTTTTGAACTTTAAATGAAGTACATTTGTGTGAACAAGTATTTGAGTCGATTATTTTATGTATACAGGCATTTTCAGCTATTTTCTAAACCTACTTATTCCTGTTAAGTGTTAGCAAGAAGGGGTTAGGTTGTGTACTGTATATAGTATAGTATATATGTTTGTAAAGGGTTTTCTATTGGCCACCCCTCGCTAGCTTTGTGCCCCATGTTGGCCACCCCGGTAAAAATATTCTGGCTACGCCCCTGGCCGAGACTGAGATGGAGACTGAGATCAAACCTATCTGTAAAAGAAACCCTGCTGAAGATGGAGAAAGAGTGAAGAAACTAAAAGAAAAACAGAAGGAAAAACAGACGTTCTACTATGACAGAGGAACACAGCCTTCCAGAGCTTCAGGCTGGTGACCCAGTGAGACTAAAAGGCGACAGTGAGACTAAAAGGCGACAGCGATACATGGACAAGGAAAGCAACTGTTCATATAACATCCAGACAGAAGATGGTGCTGTTCTAAGGAGAAATCACCAAGACAACTGGAAGGAGCCTAATACAGGTGAGCATGACAGTGATCCAAATGAGCAGATCCCATACATGCCTGAGAGACTCCCAGCGGTAAAACAAGCTCAGGAACAGAGTTTGAGAAGATCTTCAAGGACAGTAAAACAACCTCAGAGACTAGACTTAGACTTAGACAACTTTATTTGTCATTTTGTATGCACAGAGTGCATACAGAACGAAATTTTCTTTCGCATACAGCTTGAAAAGTTACAGTAAATAGCAGTGAATTACAGGATAAGGTGCAGCAGTGATTTCCTAGTAAACCATTGAAGTGTAAACAATGTAAACAGTGCAGGAGAAATCGACAGTGGTAACTGAGAGTTCGGCAGCATTTGTAGTGCTAGACAAGGATGCAATGATGGAATGTGCAAATATAAGAATGTGGTACAGAGTCCATTTTATGGCTTCAGCAGTTCAGAGTCCATTTTGTGGCCTCAGCAGATCAACAGTCTGATAGCAACAGGGAAAAAGCTATTTAGGCCATAGGCTGAAGCTCAAAATGAGGCTAGAAATATGATTTCGCTCCACTAACCTGGGGACTACTTTTCGATAGCAGTTTTCCAATCTTAAATATGTACTCGAGCTGGGGAAAAAAGTTCTCCATGGGATTCCTGCCAGTATTTGAGAAAATGGGTGCCAAAGGTGGCAGTTTACCCAAAAAAGTGACAAATTTGGGTCTTCTACCATTTTCAAACCCTTGTAACTTTTTTATTATTCAGGTGATCGGACTCAAAATTTTGATTCCCACAGACATTCATACTTACTCAGAGCTTATAAAGCGGCAATGTTTTGCGTGCTTTAAGTAAGGAGTTATTCTAAATGAAAAAACACACTTTTTAACAATTTCAAAATCGCCCATAATATATCTTTATTGCACATGAAAACTGCAATTCTTTGAATTTTCAATTGAAAAACTCTAATAGCAAGATCTCCTTTTGTGTCTGGTTAACTAATAACTATGAAAAGTGGTGTGAATTTTATCACCTAGCAGACCAGACAGACACCTAGCAGACACCTAGCAGACAGTGGTGCAGACACCTAGCAGACAGTGGTGATGCGGACAATATTGGAAGCAAAATTTTACACAGCTAAAATTTGAACAGTGAAAACTAGGCACGAAGACATTTCTGTTTTTAAACAATGACTTTTGTTGGACCCAACAAGAGATGTTAAACTTTTTGGGATTGTTACGACTTGAGAATTCCAATAGAAAACGCAATGAAATTAAGAATCATCAAAATCACTTTCATCTGATTCAGAGTCTGGCATTTCATCAATGCTCTCCGATGTCTGGAGCGACAATTCATCAGGTGTAGCATCACGGTTCTCACAGTCCACACATTTGCAGGAAAAGGAACAAGAGACTTTTGCTTTTAAACAGGAGCATTTACCCTGAGAACATTTTCCGACTTTACAAGAACAGCGAGATTTATTAAGGACCACATCCGGGGCAGCAGCAATAGTCATCCACTTTATAGACAATGCCCAACCTTCTAAAATCCAGCCATGACTCTCAGGAGAAGGAGCGCAGATCAGTTTCTCAAGCAATCTCCGGTGAATAGCTGCTTGATAATTGGCTCGCAAGCTGTGCTGGTAGAGGGCATCTTTTGTAGGAGGCAAAAGCTTCTCTGAAGGGGAAGATACACAAAATAGGTTGTACCGTGCTTCATTGACATTTGACACCTGCTGACCATATAAATGGCAAACAAACCTTTCCAATTCAGAACTACATCTGTCTTCCAAATCAAAGCTATGACCTAGTTTGATAAAAGCATCACAGAATCTCTCTTCTTTTATCAGTAACTCCAAAGCTTTTTTCTTTCCCTTGCCAAAGAAAGCACTGACTGAATCACAGCCTGTAAAAACATGGAGCCCAATTAATGCTTCACTCATCTTAACACCTAGAAAAGAAGCAACTTTGCCGATATCAATCATACGCGTATGCTGTTGCGTACCGGTTAAGAAGAACAGATTCAAGTGAGCAGGCAAACAAGACTTAAGAGAAATAGCGATAACTGCAACATCTGTATCAGGACTTCTGATAATGACAGAGCTAAACGTCTTAGCAGCATGATTAGCATGTAGTAAAAGCCTGGTGTCTGCTTCCTCGTGGTCACATAAAGTCAGCTCCGGTACAACAGACAGACTAACTTTACCACCAACGTACCTCAACAGATGGCAATCCTTTCCATGAGCCACAAAAATGGCAATGTCCTGCTTTAGCGAACTGAGATCAGCATCCTTCCATACAGAGAAAAGAAACTCCACTAGGGATTCTTTGTTGTCACCATCTGATAAGAATTTATTCCACTGTTTTGGAGTTTTCTGATCTTTGCTGTATATACTTGTTTTTTGGGTCCCTGAAGAGCTACGCCGTGATAGCTCAATATTTTTTATGCTAATAGTATGGTAACGGTCAGTAACAAAGTCAACTCGCCTGCAGCTATACCTACAAGCAAGGCTAATGACAACCTGGAGTATTCTATCAGCTACCTCACCAAATGTGCTCGGAACAGAGCTAACAGACTGCAAAACTGCCATTCCATCAATCATCAATGCTGCATCATCTGGCTTTCCATCAAATAGACAGTCTGTCACCTTTTCTTCTATAAAATTTAGAAGAGCTGCTTTGTTAGTCTTGGCAAGTTTTGTGCCATCATCAGCTGCAAGAGGATATGAAACTGGCCCAAGAGAATAAGACAGGATTTCTCGTAGATCTACCTTGCTATTTTGACCAATAATAAGAAGCCTAGCAAATATGTTTCGATCACTCTTCACATCAGAGTCTTTAGATGACTTTTTGGATGGCTTTTTCTGGAGGTCTTTGAAGGTCTTCAGCTTCATCATTTTCAGAGGTCTGAACACATCTGTTTTGTTTGTGACCAAGCGCTCCGAGATATACTGATTAACAGCCATCTCACCCTTAAGTTTTGCTGCAAGGAGGTCTGTCTTTATTTCCTCTGTAGCAACTGCCCCTGAACTCAGACACACAAGATCCATTCCTTGATACTCGAATGGGTTGATCATGCTGTCAACAGAATCTATTATAGATCTGATGTCACTCTCATTCCTCTTCATCCGAGACAGGTCAAGTTCTTTGGAGCTCCTTGTCTCGTGACTGAGACCGGCCATTGATTCACACTGTCGTGTTATGGCAGCACGATGGGGTTGTGCTAGAACCCATCTCTGAGTTGCTCCTCTATTCAGTGTGATACCTTTCAGCCCACCACTAGTTTTGGTGTCACGGTTGCATGTCTGTTCGATTGCCTGATCACATGCAGTGGATGAAAATCCATATGTATCTTGGCGTTGAACAGTCCAATTTCTTTTCTTAGAGATTTCATCGTAGCATGCAGGGTGGGTGTCTGGCAAGTTCATCATTTCAAGCCAATAAACTGGAAGATACCTGGCATAGTTTATGTGGTCATATGCAAAATACCATGGAAGCATATACTTTAGAGTGGAAATATGCAAATTCCAATTGGACTCTCTGGTTGCTCTGATAAAGCTAAGTAATACCTGGACAATATCTAGATAAGAACTCCAAAAGGCAAATGTAGGACTAGATTCACTCTTAGTATCAACATACTTCTGATAACAACTCATGATATCTTGGAAATCTTCAGCCTGGATGAGATCAAAAACCGATACAGGCGACAAATGATATGATGTTTTCAAAGTCTCCATGACTTGATTTATCCTTTCTGATTCTTCATCAGGTAATGAGGCGACAAAGTTAGCAAATCGCAGGCGCTGTAATGCCTCATATAGAAGCTTGTGAGCTCTAATACTACGGTTATAATGATGGCCTGAAATCACTCCATTCACCGAACCTTTTGCAACAATGTCTGCTTCTACTAACAAATCAGATAGCCCTGCATCACCAAACCGTTTCCCGATCATTCCTAAGAAGGACATGCATGTATGAAACTCACCAAGACGGATCACGACCCTTTTCTGGATATCATCATCAAGCCAGCGTATCTCCTGTGCCTTTGCATATATTGCTAAGTCGAAGACATGAACAATGTGGGGAAGTTGTAACTGGTCTGCTCTCTCAATACTTCTCTTTAGAATTGTTTTGACTGTTGTCATTTCTGTTGGAGAGGCTTCGATAACTGGAAGGTTATAGATCACAGATTTTTCACAAGTCTGACCTTTGGTCAAGGCTATATTAAACCCTGTCCAACCTGGAATAATGCCCAAAGCACAGGTAGTGAACTTTGACAAAATGTAAGCAAAGTCTAACGATTTGGATAACCTAAGGTTTTCCACATGAATATCTTCAGAATCCTTCGACTTATCAGCCACACTGCCTGGACCTTGCCTTGGTCTACGACGATATACTTCAAGGAACGATTCCTGGGGCTTTAAGGACCTTACACCTTTTTTAACCCCCACTTGAGCCTGGGGAATTAGAGTCTCAGAATACTTTCTCTGAATCATGATTCCATTAGTGTGATGGGTGGTACCCTTCCCCGACGATGTTTCCTCTCCAAAATCTACATTGTCCCACACTAGAACAGTAAAGTTATTACTGGCAAACCCTTGTGGGAGATCCAAACCTCTGGACAACTGAAGCTGAGCAAGACTTGTCTCAAAACCGACAACAGATTCCCAAGAGACACAGTGACCAAGTTTACTCACCATATTTACAACCTGAAATGACCCTGTCAAGTGGCGCAGAGTTAAACCAAGTGTTAGAGATTCTGGGGTTTGATTTCTACCTTTTGAGGATAAATAAATAATATCTTGGCAGATTGACAGTAAACGAAGATCAACCTCCTCCGATACATTAACCATGTTAGATAATGTCAACTCATCACTTACACCTATGCACCAAGCAAATAAATTATACAGTTCAATTGGCACAATCTTTCTAGCTGAGGAAATATTTAGATCCTCAGATGTAGGAGGCCAATTGGCACTCATTTTAGGGGCACTCTTAACTGCTTGTTTAAGAATTATACCTGCACTATAAATGGTTCTGGTATGGTCTCGTTGTGCTGCATATGTACGACCTTCCTGAACTGTCTCTCCACCACTCGACAAAGTCTCTTGCGATCCTGATGACTCAGTTTCAGTTGATGAACCCTTGTTGAGAAGTCCTGTAGATTCTGTAAAAACCATTTCACTCAGGTTTTTCCTCGGAGGCTTGTAGAAATTTAGTTGGGGAAAGTCTTGCCTCAGTCTTTTCTTCAGAAGATCTGATCTGTGAAAAAGTTACAAGGAATAATAAATATATGCTGATGTGAATAATATCAAAAAATATTAATGAATCATAATTCTATTAATGAATCATAATTACCTGTAACTTCCATGACCATGGTGTTCTCGTATCATTTTCTGGAACAGGGAAGAGAGCTTTTTCATCCTGAAGATTTCCTGTTTTTTAATCAACTGTGCCTGAATTATTTTGTCACAAAATTCTGTGTACACAGTGGCATACTCCCAGGCTTTTGGCATCCTGTGTGAAACAATGCAAAATACAGATTAGTTAAAATGCTTACTCAATCTTAAAATTAACAATGATAGAATATCTGATTTAATACAATTTTATGGTTAAAATATTTTATGTAAAACTGCATCCAAATGTTTATTCTACATTATTTACTACAATATAATTTCTCTATAAACTGGGCTTCATTTGTAAGAATAATCAACTTTCAAAAATGTTTAACCCCAGAATGTAATTTGTATTTCACAAATATTCTTCTTGAACTATCTGAAATTCACCTTTCATCACTTGTTGTAGCCACCAGAAATCTTGTATATTCTTTGTAGCACCGTTTGTGGTACCGCACTTCAATTGCGACACAATCTTTTCCACGTACATCCTTAAGGATGGATTCGTCCATTTTCAGTTCAGCTGCTTTAACCAAACTCCCTAGCAAAGAGAGAGTTAAAAAAAAGTTCAATCATAAACCAGCTGCCAACAAATAATATCAAATACCTTTTCTCTGTTTTATGAGACAGAACTGGTAGTTGGGTGACAAATTTAAAATCTAACCATTATTTGACAAATGAATGAATTGCCTATCATCACTTCAAGTTCATAATAATGCCTTTTATTATTATTGAGGCCCTACACATAGCCTTCATACGCCTGTTTCATAATGATATGAGCAGGCTTGGGCTGGCACCAATTACACATGCATTTTTTTTTTTTTATTACTTTTGCTTTTGGTTATAAGCCACAAACAAAGATGCAGTCTGCAAATTATCTACTCACCAGCATTTATAGTTTCTGCTTGGACCAATTTATCTTTCTTTGTCTTGTGTCCTTCTTTCACAAAGCGGTCAACCCTCTTGCAAATTATACAGATAGCAGGAAGTACATTGCCAGACCTCGATGATTTAGTCGTGGATCTCAACCGTTTTGGAGATGGTGGCCGGCTAGTCGTGGACGTGGTTGTGGAAGATTCGTGATCAGAATCAGAACCATTGTTGTCACCACCACATGCTCCCCGTTTTTCTGCTAGTTTTTCAGCACTGGCAATTCGTTTCTTATCGATGAAACGTCTATAACAAGTTGGATGAAAACCAAGTTTGTGTACCTCCAAGAAGCCAGGAAGACTTTCGTCTGGACAAGCCAGGGTTGACGTGGAATCATCATCATTGTTATTTTTGGCGAACTCGTCATCGTGTACACATACAGCCTCCGCCAACGTGCGGTCGATTCCGTCAATTTCTAGCCACTTACGGGCACATACAACCAGCTTCTTCCAACGAACAACTGTTAGTGGCTGTGTCCGTTCTTTGTCCACCGATGATATGTGTGTGATGCATATATAATCCTAATTTTTCTGGCGTTTTTTGTCTGGTCCAACGGGAATACGCTGCTCCACGGGAGAGGCCATGTTTGTTGTTGTTGTTGTTTTCTTTCCGCTCGAAGTGTGAGAGCGTACCTGAATGACGCGCTCTGATTGGCTAACGGCTAGGCGGCTTGATTCGAGTGTAGATTAGCGGTGTGATTATGGTGTGATCAGGCTACCGATATAGTTACACTTTTAAGTAATTACTGTAAAAATACTGGCGCAAAGCGATTGGAGAACTTTTGGTTATGGGCTCAAAATTCACTTAGGATATTATTGTAGGTGTCATTTAGTAGTCCCTAAATCGGTGGAGCGAACCTGAACGATACAGGCTTCAGCCTATGGCCTAATTGCAGAACCTGGTGGACCTGCAGCGGATGCTGCGGAACCTCTTCCCAGAGGGCAGCAGGGAGAACAGTCCATGGTGGGGGTGTGAGGGGTCCCTGATGATGTTACGGGCTCGGGACACACAGCGCTGAGATGAGATGTCCTTGATGGAGGGAAGAGGAGCCCCGATGATCCCTTCTGCTGTCCTCACCACTCTCCTCACGTTCTTCCAGTCGGAGGCATTGCAATCTCCACACCACACGGAGAGACAGCTGGTCAGAATGCTCTCTATGGTGCTTCTGTAGAAGGTCGTGAGGATGGGCAGGGGCAGGTGGGCTCTCCTCATCTTCCGCAGGAAGTACACTCGTTTCTGTGCCCTCTTCATCAGTAACGTGGTGTTCACAGACCAGGTGATGTTGTCCGTGATGTGCACCCCCAGGAACTTGGTGCTGCTGACCACCTCCACAGCTGAGCTGTTGATGAACAGTGGAGCGTGGTCAGGCCGGTTCTTCCTGAAGTCTACGATGATCTCCTTCGTCTTCCCCACGTTCAGGATCAGGCTGTTTTCTCTGCACCAGCCCACCAGCTGCTCCACCTCCTCTCTGTAGTCCTGATCGTTGTCGTCTCTGATCAGGCCCACCACCGTTGTGTCGTCTGCATACTTCACGATGTGATTGGTGGTGAACCTGGGGACGCAGTCATGAGTCATCAGGGTGAACAGCAGGAGGCTCAGGACGCAGCCCTGAGGGGAGCCCGTGCTGAGGGTGATGACATCAGAGGTGTTCTGTCCGACCCGGACTGACTGAGGTCTGTTGGTGAGGAAGTCCAGCAGCCAGTTGCGAAGAGGTGTGCTGAAGCCCAGATGTTCTGGTTTTCCTACCAGGTGCTGTGGGATGATGGTGGTGAACGCTGAACTGAAGTCCAGGAACAGCATCCGCACGTGCGTGTTCTTCTCCTCCAGGTGTTCCAGGCTCAGGTGAAGAGCAGAGGAGATGGTGTCCTCAGTAGAGCGCTTCCGTCGGTAGGCAAACTGGAACGGGTTGAGTGTTGGGGGGAGACTGGAGACGATGTGTTGTTTCACCAGCCTTTCAAAGCACTTCATCATGATGGGAGTCACTGCAACAGGCCGGTAGTCGTTGAAACAGGTGACTTAAGGTTTCTTCGGCACCGGAATGATGGAGGCAGACTTAAAGTATGCAGGCACTGTGGCTTGGTCCAGCGAGGTGTTAAAAAATGTCTGTGAGAACACCAGCCAGCTGACCTGCACACTCCTTGAGCACCCGCCCAGGTATGTTGTCGGGACCTGGGGCCTTCCGCGGGTTGACTCTCCTCAAAGTCTTCCACACATCGGCGGTGTTAGGATTGGCATTGTAAGTTTTTATGTAACTTGAGTGTGCAGGTGCCAGTTGCTGATTGGTCCCAGGACAATGAAAACGGAGACGTCCTCCACTCTTCCCAACTGGCCACACTGTTAGCACTCTGAATATTCTGGAGCCTGTAGGAGTGAGCTGCCGTTTTTGTTACTTAAGTTTTCTCCTGTTTTCTTAGTTAGGGAGGTAAGGTGACTGTCATTTGTTTACTTATGTTGCAGTAGGTAAGTTGGTTCATTTCTTTTTTTAGACAGTTGCCTTTTGTTTGTTATTTTCGGCACATAGATCTCTCTGAAGTTGTTTGCTCCCTTTGTGTTGTAACTTTAGAACTATTTTCCTTTTTGTAAATAAATTACTTTCTAAACATGCACAACTTCGTATGTGTGAGCTGCTTGGGATGGGAAGAGGATGGATAAACTCTTTAATATGTTATGGCCTGGCAACCCTAGACGGGTCGTAACAGCGGTGTCAAGGCAGAGCACCTCGTCTTCCTGATGGGGAACAGCCTTCACTGCTGGAGTGCTGTTTAGTGCCTCAAACCTTCCAAAGAAGTTATTTAGTCCATTGAGGAAGTCAGCATCAACTTCACCCACCGGGGGGGAGGGCGTGTTGTATTCGGTGATCGCCCGTATGCCTTTCCACATGCTCCTGGTGTTGCTTGCATCATGGAAAAGCTCCTGGATTTTCTGACTGTGTTTTCGCTTGGCTAGCCTGATGGCACGGTTCAAGTTGGCTCTCGATGTCCTCAGTGCCTCCTTGTCACCAGACTTGAAGGCTGAGTTCCGTGCTTTAAGCTCTTGACGGACCTCCACGGTAATCCAGGGTCGTTGGTTGGCTCGGGTGATGATGGTCTTGGTGGTGCTGACGTCCTCAATGCATTTATTGATGTAGGCTGACAGAGTCATGGCGTACTAATCAATGTTGATCTTGTCATCATAAGGTGCTGCAGCTTTGAACATGTCCCACTCAGAGCGCTCAAAACAGTCCTGGAGCGCCTCCATTGCTCCCTCAGTCCACACCCTCACCTGCCTCGCTGTAGGTTGAGCTCTGATCAGCAGGGGCCTGTATGCAGGGATTAGCATCACAGAAAGGTGGTCTGAAGAGCCCAGGTGGGGGCGGGGGGCTGCCTTGAATGCGCCTTTAATATTTGTGTAAACCAAGTCTAGAGTGTTCTCTCCCCGAGTTGCAAAATCTAATTGCAACTTGGGGAGAGACTAATTGAACAAGTTTAAGGACATGATCTGAGTTGTATTTGTTGTTCAATATGTTCAAACTACGTTCACAATCAGGTCTGTTTTGAAATTAGAAAAAATCTTTGAAGTTCTTAAAGAAAAGAAAACATGTTAATCTGTGTGAAAAAGACTTGAGTACTTTAGATGCACTGATTTTTCTTTTAAAAGGTTTATGTAACAATAGGAGCCTTTAACATAACTAAGTTGAGATGTAGAGGTCAGAGTGTGCACCAAGGGGCACTGCTGTTCCAAGATCCCTGACTGTGGAGAGTCACACAAGTTAATAATTTGCCTGTAATAAAATATCGTCTTCAAGTACAATGGTGTTTTATTCAAGAACCCGCAATAGATAAAACACAAAAAAAACCAAAAAAAACTTGTGTGCTTCATTGTGGATGACTGTTTGAAAGGGTGGTGTGGTCAAGTGATGACTTCGATTTAGCTACACCCACTTAGAACACAGTTAGCTATTTCAATGATTGATGTCATCATTTTACAACTGGGGCACCAGCCTCGCCTGAGGCAGGGAAGTTTGGAGGTGCTGATCTCCTGCAGTCGCGGCGCAAGCCAAGCCACACTTGGCTGTGAGGACCGCCAATGCTGTTTGCAGCTTTAATTGCCTTTAGTCCTCTCACCTGTGTTAATTCGCTCCACCTCGTCCACAAAATAATTAAATTCAATAAAATTTTATTTATATAGCGCCAATTCATAAAACATGTCATCTCAAGGCACTTTCCAAAGTCAAATTCAATCATATTATACAGATTGGGTCAGATTATACAGATTGGTCAAATTATTTCCTATATAAGGGAACCCAGTTGATTGCATCAAAGTCCCAAAAAGCAGCATTCACTCCTCCTGAAGAAGCGTAGTCTGCAGGAAGAGTTGTCTGCATTGTCCATGGCTTTGCAGCAATCCCTTATACCGAGCAAGCATGAAGCGACAGTGGAAAGAAAAACTCCCCATTAACGGGAAGGAAAAACCTCCAGCAGAACCAGGCTCAGTATGAACGGTCATCTGCCTTGACCGACTGGGGGTTAGAGAAGACAGAGCAGAGACACAACAAGAGAGAGACAGAAGCACACATTGATCCAGCAATCTGTTCTACATTAGATGGTAATAGTGGGTGATCTGTCTTCCCTGGATGATGTCACAGCTAACAGAATGCCAGACCAGGTGCTACCTACTATGAAGAAAAAAAGAGAGAGAACAAAAAGTTAGAAGCTGAAATGACGACAAGCAATGCAAATTGGAGCACAGTAGAACTCAGTAGAGTGAGAGAAATAGACCCTGATGTCCTCCATTAGCCTAAGCCTATAGCAGCATAACTATAGAGATGGATCAGGGTATTCTAAGCCACTCTAACTATAAGCTTTGTCAAAAAGGAAAGTTTTAAGCTTAGTCTTAAAAGTAGACAGGGTGTCTGCCTCACGGACCAAAACCGGGAGTTGGTTCCACAGGAGAGGAGCCTGATGACTAAAGGACCTGCCTCCCATTCTACTTTTAGAGACTCTAGGAACCACCAGCAGACCTGCAGTCTGAGAGCGAAGTGCTCTGTTAGGAACATACGGGGTAATCAGAGCTCTGATATATGATGGAGCTTGATTATTAAGGGCTTTATACGTTAGAAGAAGAATTTTAAATTCTATTCTTGACTTAACAGGAAGCCAATGAAGGGAAGCTAAAATTGGAGAAATATGATCCCTCTTGTTGATTTTCATCAGAAATCTTGCTGCAGCATTTTGGATCAGCTGAAGACTTTGAACTGCATTTTGTGGACTTCCTGATAGTAAAGAATTACAATAGTCCAGTCTTGAAGTAACAAATGCATGGACTAGTTTTTCAGCATCACCCCTGGACAGAATATTTCTAATTTTGGCAATATTCCAGAGGTGAAAAAAGGAAACTCTGGAAACCTGTTTAATATGGGATTTAAATGACATGTCTTGGTCAAAGATAACACCAAGATGTTTTACTTTATTACCAGAGGCCAAGTTAATGCCATCCAGATTAAGTGATTGATTAAGAAGTTTATTTTTTTTAGGACTCTGGTCCAAAGATTACAACTTCTGTCTTGTCAGAATTTAAATGCAGGAAATTTAAAGTCATCCAGCTTTTGATGTCATCAAGACACGCCTGTAGTCGAAGTAATTGATTAGATTCATCAGGATTTATTGATAAATATAGCTGAGTGTCATCAGCATAACAGCGGAAATGAATCCCATGCTGTCTGATAATTTTGCCAATCGGAAGCATATATATAGTAAAGAGAATTGGTCCAAGGACTGAACCCTGTGGTACTCCACAAGTGACCCTAGAGTTTGAAGAAGATTTATTATTACGATGAACAAACTGGAATCTGTCACAGATAAGATTTAAACCAGCCTAATGCTTTCCCCTTAATCCCTACAGTATGTCCAAGTCTTTGTAGGAGAATATTGAGATCAACTGTATCAAATGCAGCACTGAGATCTAACAGGACAAGTACAGACACAAGTTAATTATCTGAGGTCATGAGAATATCATTAGTGACCTTCACCAGAGCTGTTTCAGTGCTATGATAAGCTCTGAAGCCTGACTGAAATTGTTCAAATAGGTCATTGCTTTTGAAATGTTCACATAGTTGATTAGCAACTACTTTCTCAAGAATTTTAGATAGGAAAAGAAAATTAGATATAGGTCTGTAATTTATTAACTCATCTTGATCAAGAGAAGGTTTCTTAAGTAAAGGTTTAATAACAGCTACTTTAAAAGCCTGTGGTACATTTCCATTTACTAAAGATAGATTAATCATGTCTAAAATAGGGCCACTGATCAAAGGGAATACCTCCTTAAACAACTTGGTTGGGATTGGGTCTAACATACAGGTAGAAGGTTTAGATGAAGCTAAATTTTTAGATAGCTCAGAAAGCTCTATTGCTTCTAAATAGTTCAAACACCGCGCAGCCGGTTCTAGAGGTTCCAACGCTGCCTCACTTACTGAGGACGAGGTAATCATGTTTGGGAGGATGCCAATTATTTTATTTTTAATGGAATCAATTTTATTTATGAAGAATCCCATAGTCATTACTGCTAAGAGCTAAGGAAATGGATGGATCAACGGAGCTGTGACTCTGGGTAAATTTGGCAACTGTACTGAAGAGAAAGGATTATTTTTATTCTCCTCAATTAATGATGAAAAATATGCTGCTCTAACTCTGCGCAGGGTCTTTTTATACAACAGTAGACTGTTTTTCCAGATTAGGTAGGATTCCTCTTGGTGTGTAGAGCGCCATTTCCTCTCCAATTTCCTTATATTGTGCCTCAAAGAACGCAGCTCTAAATTAAACCAGGGAGCCAGCTTCCTGTGAATAATCGCCTTCTTTTTCAAGGGAGCTACATTGTCTAATGCAGAACGCAATGAGGAAGTCACAGCGTTAACAAAGGTGTCTATTTGTGAATGGGAAGAAACAACATTACTGCCATCTGCAGGGCATTTCTGCAATACTGAGGATATTAAAAGGGGGACAGACTCTTTAAAGTTTGATAAAGCATTATCTGATAAAGATCTACTATAATGAAACCCTCTTTTGTGGGTGGAGAACTCAGTTTAATTAAACTCAAAGGTTATTAAAAATTGTCAGATAGGACAGGGTTGTGAGGAAATGCTGTTAATTCTTCACAATCAATGCCACATGTCAGCACAAGGTCTAAAGTATGAAGCCAAGTGTGTGTCGGTTTATGCACATTTTGAGCAAAACTAATTGAATCTAGGATAGTTTTAAAGGCTACACTAAGGTTATCACATTCTATGTCAACATGAATGTCAAAATCCCCCACTATAATAACCTTGTCAGTATTTAACACCAAACCAGATAAGAAGTCTGACAACTGATCCAAAAACTGAGAGTAAGGGCCTGGTGGACGATACAAAACAACAAAGAGAAGAGGTTTTATTGCTTTGCAGTTTGGATGAGGGAAACTGAGGGTTAAATGTTCAAAAGAATTTTAGTTATTAATTGGCCTGGGACTAATTAATAAATCAGACTGAAAGATGGTTGCTACTCCTCCTCCTCTTCTCGTATATCTGGGAATATGGAAATTTAAATAATTGGAGGGAGTTGACTCATTTATACTAACGTAGTCCTCTTGTAGCCAAGTTTCTGTGAGACAAAATAAATCAATCTGATTATCAGAAATCAATTCATTAACTAACAAAGTCTTTGGAGGGAGAGACCTTATATTTAATAGACCACATTTAATTGTTTTATTTTTTGGTTCAAGGTTGCGACAGTTTGCAACAATTTGCGACAGTCTTGCGACAGTTTGCTGGTTTGCTGCCCCGAGTGAAAATCGCGGGCTTTAAGCAACGTATGAGGCACCAGAGCAACGCATCAGTGCTCCTCCAGTTCACAACTGTGACTTTTCATTGTTAGGTGAGCAATAACATGTACTGGGTAACGTTATTAATGTTAATAAGGCTGAGTTTAATGGCCGAATTAAATATATGTATTTGTTGATGGGATGTAATGTTTTATATGTCTGTTAAATGTGGCAAAAAGGTAACAGAATGCTAATCCCAGCCATGTTGTGGAACAGTGTAATTTCATTTTATAAATGTTGATTTCTTTATGCTGTTCCGTTGTTATATATATATGTTTTAATTGACGGTTTTGCTGCCCCGAGTGAAAATCGCGGGCTTTAAGCAACGTATGAGGCACCAGAGCAACGCATCTGTGCTCCTCCAGTTCACAGCTGTGACTTTTCATTGTTAGTGGCGGCGGTCACGGAGACACAACAGAGGGAGAGAGAGCGACCAAAGATACGGCGGTCGGTTGACACGGGTGAGAGAGGGAGAGAGAGAGTGCTTGGCTGAGGTGCCCCGGTGCTCATGGAGGACGTCTGGAAATTCTGCAGGCAACACACAGACATATTCCCCAGCTCCCCTCTGCAATGCATACACATGAACACGACCTAAAAAAAGAGCTCTAATTTATTTTATTTTGCTGGCCAGCTTTTATTTTATTTTTGAAAGGACAGTTAAGAGCCTTTTTGTTGGACTCCTGAATGGGTGAATTATTATTTTTTTTTGGAGTAGATACTCCTGAACAAGGACGGATTACGGACCGGGCCAGTGGGGCCAGCGCCCAGGGGGGCCCGAGACCAAAACTGTTTCAACATATACGATACAATAAATTGTTATTTCATAGGGCGTCTGATGAAAACAAGGAGGGAGTGGGGACCCCTGACATTTGGCTACCAAGGGCCCTTTGAGGGCTGGGGTGGCGAGTGGGGGGTACTTCCTACCAGGGCCCTCTGACTAACCACAGGCCCTTAGGGTGCTTTTAGCGGGCTCCACAGCTGCTCCTGCTAGTCAGCCATGGGCCCTGATGAAAGCACCCTCACCCTGGAACGTTGGTAAGAGTGGATGTGGTTGTGGAAGGGCCCTTGCCTTGCTTTTGGGCCCCTTATGAAAATGGATGAGGGGTGGGGGTGGAGGATATTTTCAGCAGGCCCTATAACTACCAGGGCCCCTAGCCCTGCTTTTGCCTTATGACAATGGATGGTGTGGTGGGCCTCTGACTGATTTTGAGGACCCTTACCAGGGGCCTTTGACTTAGTTTCAACAATTTAATTCTCTTTGCATTTTTGAATTTACATCATTTGAGATCGTGTGCATACAGCTGCACCTAGGATTTCTGCTAGGTTTCATTGAACTCTGGCTACTCTGTGGCTAGCTATTCCTCTGGCTACTCCGTGGTCGTGGCACATTAAGCCACCAGTGGCTTAATGTGCCACGATCAGGCTAGCTATAATAGACCCCTTGCAACCACGTGACTCGTTACCCAGAACCCCTTGCGTGGCGGCCATATTGGTTGGCATGCCATTGTCTACACAACGCGCCAACATGCAAACAAAGTCTTACGTGGATGAGTTACAGCCTTCTGATAAGGCAGCTTACTTCGCTAAATGTGCAAGGATCGGTAATGCGGACCCTTTGGCTCTTCCTGATAAGGTTTTTTCTAGTAATCCCGATGATTGGCCATCAGTTTGCTACGCGGATCTGGTGAACTACCTTGTGTTGTCACCCACCCCAACGTACAGTGGCGATCAGATGAAGGCGTACAAGTTTGGAAGCGCACAAACAGTTCACTGCCGGATGGATACGTGAACTGTCTGTTTGTTACCTGAATGATGTAGCAGTTGTCCGTGGAAGGGTGAGTCTAATGTTTTTTATTCTCATAACTTAGCCGGGCGTACACTGTACGCGCTGGCCGTCTTTTTCCGTACGGGGGTGCGGGCCGGGCGGTCTGCCGTCCGCGCGGCCGGCGGCGCGTCTCGTCTTTCCTCTCTCCCCTCCGTTCCCCCTGACGCCCGGTGCCTCCCGTGGTCTGGGTCCCTGTCACCCACCGGGGCACGAACAGTATGAGCACTCCGGTCGCGCCGTACACAGGTCGTGAGCGGTGATCTTTTAAACCCCGCGGTTCCGTAGCTGAATATAAGTACCACGACTGAAAAACTCGTAGTGTATGCCCGTGAACGGGCGGGAGGGGAGGTGGCGATCGTTACACTGGCCGGAGAGCCGCCGCTGTCTGGAGCAGCAAGAAGCGGGTGCTGCTCCAGACAGCGGCGGCTACAGCAGCAACAGCGGCTACCGGCCGGAGAGCCGCCGCTGTCTGGAGCAGCAGGAAGCGGGTGCTGCTCCAGACAGCGGCGGCTACAGCAGCAACAGCGGCTACCGGCCGGAGAGCCGCCGCTGTCTGGAGCAGCAGGAAGCGGGTGCTGCTCCAGACAGCGGCGGCTACAGCAGCAACAGCGGCTTCTCCGGCCGGTGCAGCGATCGCTACACTGGCCGGAAAGCCGCCGCTGTCTGGAGCAGCAGGAAGCGGGTGCTGCTCCAGACAGCGGCGGCTACAGCGGCTTCTCCGGCCCGTGTAGCGATCGCTACACTGGCCGGAGAAGCCGCCGCTGTCTGCTGCTTCAGACAGCGGCGGCTGCTGTAGCGCATTAACTCCGCTTCTCCGGCCCGTGTAGCGATCGCCACCTCCCCTCCGCCGCTATTTAAGTAGAACAATGAATAGAGCAGAATTAAGTGGTATTTACCGGAGTATGATGGATCCCCCAGTCCATTTGGAGTGTCTGCCTGCGCTCTTTTCATTGAAAATATCCATTTCTTTCTTCTTTCCTCATCCTTTGGTAAACGACAGAAACGTACATCCAACGATTTGGAATGCCTCTCTGTGCAACCGGGAGCACAACAAGCGGTAGGCATTGTTTAGATTCCAACAATAAACTAACTAAAAGTACGCTCTAAATCACCCGTTTTGTCATGTAGTAGACGGGCTGTCAGGCTAGCGTGCCCACCAAGATGGAGGCGCGCCCCCCGATCACGTGACTGTGACGTCAGATGCAAGGGGTCTATTGTCCAGAAAGACGTAAAGCGACAAACCGCTTCAATTTATTCACAATCCACAATAGCATGGTTTGTAAACTTTTTTTTTTTGGGGGGGGGGGGGGGGGCCCTGGGCAAATTCTTGGCCCAGGGGCCCAGACTACCCTTAATCCGTCCCTGCTCCTGAATGGAAGGACAATATTTCCTGAAAATTTGCTAGAAGATTTTAAGTTGTTCTGTGAATTACAGCACTGGATGTCATTATAAGGTCCTTATCCATAATATTGTTTTATTATTGTGTATTAATAAATGTTAAAGGATACTGAGGTGTGGTGTATTTCTGTTCCAGAAATATATTAATAAATTCTGGTTGATAGTAAACTGCTATCAGGACTCTGAGTATATTGGTTTGGTTACAGTACCAACTCCCAGTTTTAGTCTGTGAGGCACAAATCCTGTCTACTTCTAAGACCAGGCTTAAAATGTTGCTTTTTGACAAAGCTTCTAGTTAGAGTGATTTAGGTTATGCTGCAATAGGCTTAACACAATAGACTCTAAAATGTCATGGTATTATGGCTTCACTGAATTTGGACTTGATAAAACACAGCTGCAGCAGCAAATGACCTTGGCCCCCAGATTATCACTGACAGTGGAAACTTCACTTTAAACCTCAAGGAACTTGTATCTCCATTCTTCCCCCTGACCCCTGGACTTTGATTATGTTGAAGCCGCTTGCTTCCCCGGGTCCGTTGAGTGATGTGCAGGACTTAAGAGTGCAATAAAACTCAGCCAAGAAACACAATTGAAGTTTCACCTTTGCAAAAGGAGAGAAGTTGCACCAGCCAACACCTGCGAGCAACAACTCTACCGTCTTCCTTGTGCAGGCTCTTTTTATTAACTTCAAAGGGGAGGGTCTCACAGAGTTACATGAGCGAATGACACACCGTTACATGAGCGAATGACACACACTGTTGCCCAATCAGTTCTACACCTTAACAATACTTCTACCCCATATGGGGTTGCTTCTATGGCTGCTACACTACACTGGTTCTTCCGGTCATCGCCTGCAAGCCGCTGACCACAACCCCGAACCTTGTGCTACCAACAAAAGGTTGTCCAAGACAGAAACCCGTCTTGCAAATTCCAAGAATTCCAAATTCTCTTACCAACAGGCCCGGTTTTGAAGCTTTCTGTCAGCTATCTTAAAAGCATATTAAAGCATATAAAAACATGTAAAACCTTCATAAAAGTGTAAGAAACAGATTAAAGTTAATACATTCCACAATTCCCCCTTTTGAACTCTTTTGAGAGTTCACCAATAAACTATTGTAGTAGAAAACCCTGAATTAGCTGGTTTGTTATGACACATTTAGCAAATACTCAATTGTCTTGTAACGGCAATAGGCAGTAAAAGAAAAAACAGTAATACTTCAAGTTAAATCTTATACATGCATCAGCTCAAACCCAGTGTCCTCGTTCTCCTCCTCAGGTGCTGTGACTAACAAAGGCATCATCACTCTGGGGTCCTGTTTCTCAATGGTGGAGGAGATGAGGCGGACTGCCAATGAGCAGATGCATGAAAAATAACAACAACCACATGTAATCAATATTGCTATAAATACTGATGTCTTCTGGAATGGGAGAGGGACTCAACCACCCCGGTGTGAGGGAGACTCCCAACACCTCCGCCTCTTCCTCTGCCTTGAGTTGAGTCGATTCTTCTAGCTTCTTTCTTCAGCTCTGAGGGTAGACTGCCTCAGAACTTTCACCTCCTCCCGGGGATTATTCTGCCCCTAGTGGGATGGTAGGTGTGGAAGTTGTATTTCCCTCTCCTTGTGTGTTCCTCAGGTCCTCCTGGACCTGGGCCAAAGAGCGTTGAGGCGCCTCTGCAGCTGCGCACTGACTCCAATGATACCAGGTGTTGCCTTTGCCTTTAAGCCTGACTGCGTGTGATGTTCTTTCCACGACTTGGTATGGACCGGTCCACCTTGGTTCTGACCACTTTCTTTTGATGACTTTGAGGAGCACCCACTCTGGTTCTGCACTGGTTTCGCTGCTCTCCCCTTCCACCACGGTTGGGACCTGTTTGAAAGCTGAAACAAGACTGTGGAGAGCACTGTAATAACCACGACGGGACATTGATGTTTCATTCATTGGTTGGCATGGTAACCTAGTGTGGGGTCCTGGAAAAGGTCTTCCTGTGTGTAACTCCTGTGGTGTCAGTCCCCATCTCTGAATTACAGAACTTCTGCCTGACATTAATGCTAATGGTAAAGCGTCAACCCAATCCATTTTTGTCTGTGCACAGATTTTTGCCAATTTGCTTTTGAGCGTTTGATTCATTCTTTCCACTTTTCCCTGTGACTGAGGGTGATAAACTGTGCCGAAAGTGTGTTTCAACCCCAACACGCGTTCAACTTCCTGTAGATCTTGATTTTTGAAATGCGTGCCATTGTCTGATCTTATTTTCATGGGAAAACCATGTCTTGGAATGTAATGATTGATTAAACGTTTTACCACAGTTTTGCTGTCTTCCTTCCTGGTTGCCCATGCTTCTGGCCATCCAGTGAATGCATCCACACACACCAGTAGATACCTGTATCCCTTTGCTCTTTCCACCATGTCTGTGTAATCAATAATGATTTATTTCCCTGCTACTGGTTCTACTGGAAACTTCCCTGGTTCTGGTTTCAATGTTGGCCTCACATTGTATTGTCTGCACATTTCACAGGAGTTTATCCAGTGTGCAACCCTCTGTTTTCAGGAAGGGGTGCCACCAATTTTCTAGACGTTTCATCATCTGGCCCACACCTGCGTGCCCTACACCATGTGCTTCTTCCAGGGCAAATGTTGTTATGCCTGGAGGTAAAATGGGACGCCCGTCTGGACTTCTCCAAAGACCCTGTTGGTCCTTGGTTCCTCCCCTAGCTTTCCACATTGTTTTTTCCTCTGGGGATGCCCCCTTTTGTAATCTGATTGTTTCTTCCAGACTGGGCTCTGGTTCCCATTCAGGTTCTGCGCAGACCACCATGAGCCTGAGTTGATATCCTGCACACGGTTTGGCTGCCTGGTCTGCTGCCTGGTTGCCTCTGGCCACCTGAGTGTCACTGCTGTCATGACCTTTGCACTTTATGACTGCCACCTGTTCTGGGAGGAGCAGAGCTTCTGCTAGATCTTTCATTTCCTGTTCATGTTTTATGGGCTTCTGTCCTGCTGTTTTGAAACCTGTCCTCATCCACTGTTTCATTTCCACATGCACTGCACCTGTAGCATAAGCGGAGTCTGTGTAAATGTTCACCTTCTGCCCTTCTCCCAATCTCAGTGCTGCTGTTACTGCTGTGGTGTAAACTAATGTTATTACATTGATGTATATGTGTACTGCCACCAGGGGACAGACCATGGTCTTATGTTGATTGTAAGCAGCATTAAGGCAGCAGAGTTAGAGTTAAGCTACATGTACATTCAAGCCAGACGCATCGGAATAAAAGGGCTCCGTGTGAACTCAAACCAGGCATCCTGGTGTGTATGAACCCAACACGACAACTGCCAACACCTCTGCCCTCTGAGCCGACTGTGCCCCTGTCAGCCTTTCTGCCTGTCTAGTGATCCAAACTCCATTCTCTTCTTCCACCACCGCATATGCTGCCTTTAACCCCTCCGTGTCATGCCTAAAACAGCATCCATCTGTGTATAAGTCTCTTGCCCCCACAAGTGAGGTGCTTTGTAAGTCAAGTCTGATTTTTTCCTGCGTTTCTATTCTCTCTGCGCACACATGAGGAGTTCCTGTGGTCATTCTTTCTGCCATGTTTATTCCTTCATGCGTGAAGGTGATGTTAGGTGCTTCCAGCACCTTGCTCAGCCTTTGCTGTCTTAATGGGGAGAGTGTAAATCCCTGAGAGTTCACATATGCCACCACCCCATGTGATGTTAACACCCTGAGTGGGTGTCCCATCACCACATGAGCTGTTTTCTTAGCTTACTTAGCTACTCCTGCAGCATGTCTAGTGCACTCATGATGTCTTTTTTCCATGTTGTCTAGCATCACGCTGACGTAAATTAGTACAGTCCGTACTCCCCCTTTTTTTGGAACAGCACACCATTTGCTGTGTGTGCTGTTACAGAAACATCCAGGTAAAATGGTGCTTGATAGTCTGGGTTTGCAAG
The DNA here is from genome assembly GCA_037039145.1 of Fundulus diaphanus. Taxonomy (NCBI): domain Eukaryota; kingdom Metazoa; phylum Chordata; class Actinopteri; order Cyprinodontiformes; family Fundulidae; genus Fundulus; species Fundulus diaphanus. The sequence goes on along the minus strand of CM073121.1, from coordinate 1,253,505 downwards.
GTGAGCTGCTGTTGCCAGTCTGTTTTTCAATTCTGTAAAAGCTGATTCAGCTTCTGGAGTCCATGTCAATTGAGCTTTGAGGTTTCTCATCCCCTGCTGTTTAACCATAGCCCTCAAAGGTTCTGTGAGCTCTGTGTACCCTGGGACATATGTTCTGCTATAGCCTGTTAGACCAAGAAATGAAAGCATTTCCTTCACCGTCACTGGCTGTGGATGAGACAAGACTGCCGACTTGTGCGCAGGAGATATGTCAGTCCCCTGTTAAGACCCTGTTTGGGGGTTTCCTTGCCTTAAGCGGTTATCATCAAAACAAATAGAAATAAAGACTCGTTTTTTATTTTGATTAAAGAACTAAAAGGACATTTTTGACGATATTCCAATTTATTGAGACCATGGACCGCGGAACGCATTTCAAATTGGTCGGGCCCATCAGGCAATACTCACAATACCACTACCCATCACATACGCACGCGCCCGCATACACATAAAACACCAGCATCCCCTTGATCACGCAACTGATTTGCGTCACATGACACAAGACAAGCCAATCCATTTTTAGACACCAGAATTTATTGCTTTCTCATAGGCTGTGGTCCCTGAGCATGATAAATGTGTCTGCCATGTTATAATTAAAATCGGCACCGAATTTTTATTTAACTTTTTTCTGACGTTCCAGCACACGCCCCGGATTTATTTCCACTTACAATCATTATATTACAGCTAACACAATATTTACAGAATAAAAATACTTTAAAAAGAAAAGTCAAACTCACCCCTGCTCTAAATATTCCCGAAAAAGTGTCTCCGTCTGTCATTATGCTGGATAAAGTCCCTGGCTATCCTCAAAGCATCCACTGTGGTCAAAAGATCCCTGTGTGTGTGTGTGTGTGTGTGTGTGGGCGCACATCAAGCTATTTAGTCTTTTCTGGGTCATTGTTGATCTCAGATAGGTCTTGATACGACGGAGGGATGAGAAACACCTCTCAGCACTTGCAGTGGACACAGTTAACTAATCTAACGAAGCAAACGAAGCTAACGAAGTAGCGGTCATAAGCAGCGCAGAGGTGGGAAAACTTTTTTTTACATCACATGACACAATCAGCCAATAGGGCTTGGGCGTCATGACGTAAGCACTTTGCGTGGCCGCCATATTGATGGCTTCCTTTACCGCTACACAGACTACTGCCTAAGACTACCGCGTACTGTACTCCCTCTCGGCCTTGTTTTAATTTGATTAATTTCACCATAACTTGATTTCAACCATGGTAAACCGTTGCTGTATTGTGGGCTGTAACAGCGCAACACATGATCGCCATGGGAAAAAGATAGAAAATGGGTTAACTTTCCACCGCTTTCCTGCCTGGAGGCGCAACCACGGAGAACAAGTGTCAGAGATAACGAAGAGTCGTCGGCTCGCTTGGATCGCGGCTGTAAGACGACCGAACATAACTTTCCACAGTATCCCGAGGTCAATGAGAGTGTGTTCCCTGCATTTTCATTCTGGTAAGTTAAAGATGCACGGTTTTATTAGTCCCCTGTTGAGACACCACTCTGCCCAGAAACTCAACCTGTCTTCTGCACAATTGCAATTTGTTTGTGCTGACTTTAAAGCCCTTCTTTGCTAAATGTAAGAGAACTGACCCAGTTGCCTCCAAACACTCATCCACTGAGGAGGCTGCAATGAGAAGGTCATCTACATACTGAATCAGAGTGGATGCTGGTGGTAATGGGCAGTCTGCCAAAACTTCTTTTAGTACCTGATTAAAAATACCAGGAGAAAGTGCAAATCCTAGGGCTGGGCGATATAGAAAAAAAGCTTATCGATAAAAAAAATGCATATTGATCGATATCGATAATTATTGAAAATATTTAAAACCATATTTTATGTGCAGCTCTGCCTGGACATTTTATGATATTGCTAAATTATTTAATTTTAATAAAGAACACAAACACAGAATTCCAATTAAATCTTTATTTAACCAACTTTTTTAACCATAACAGCATTTTTTTTAAGAAAAATAACTTAAGAGACCTGAGTTATGTTATTAAATAAAGACTTTATTATTAAATAAAGACCAAATATATCAAATAAATAAATACATAAAATAGCCTATTTAGGTGGGAATACACTAGTTACTTCTCAGGTTTCATAATTGAGAGGCTGACGCAGGTCCGAGGTTGTGGCGTGTAAGGACACAGGCTGCAGCTCATTTTGCACTGATTCACGGCCCTCATTGCACAATTTAGGGAGCGCTGTTAGAGAAAAACTTGCGTCCCGGAACTTTATATCGCGGACTTTATACCTCGCGGAGTAGCGAGTAGTTGTTTGAAGCCAGGTTTTTTAACTGCAGACAACAGCAGCATGCCGGCGGTGTCGCGCGGAGCTGCACAGCTCGCGCAGCAGCTCGTGCGGAGTGAGCGGCTTGTGTGATGAAACAAGTTGGTTGCGTTACCAGACTTTGTTTTTACCGGTTCCTTGCAATTTTTACAAATCACTGTGGTTTATTTCTGTCAGGCTGGCGAACTAGTAAAACCCCGTTTTGGGACCGTTTCCTCCGCCGCTCCTTGCTGCGACATATCCACATGCTCTGTGTTGTGGTTTGAGAGGGCGGCGCTTTGTGACGACGTGGCTGGGTCCGCGATTACGATTGGTCGAGAGGAAGTAGTGAACTAATATGATAGGCCGGAAGGAAGGAAAACTGTTTCTATCGAACTATTATCGACCCTATTTTTTCCTATCGCGCCACACGTCTATCGATCGATATATATTGTTATTGAATTATCGTCCAGCCCTAGCAAATCCCTGTGGCAAACGGGTGTAGCGATAACGAACACCTCTAAAGGTGAAAGAGAAAATGTCCCTACACTCTTCTGCTAATGGTAGACAGAAAAATGCGTTTGCTAAATCAATGCAGGTAAACCAGCAATGGTCAGGATTCAGATTAGTAAGTGCAACATAGGGGTTAGGTACTGGTACAGTAGGGGTTACCAAAATGTCATTAATTGCCCTTAAATCATGTGCCATGCGCCATTTACCTGTACCGCGTTTCTCAACAGGTAGGATAGGTGTGTTCCAGTCCTGTGAATGCGAGCACTCCAGCACTCCAGAATCCCAAAGACCCTGAATTGTGTCTGTGATGCCCTCCTCTGCTTATGGTTTGTGTGGATACTGATGCACCCACACAGGAGGGGTCTGGATAAGATCAAATGTTATTGGTGGACATGCAATCAGTCCCACATCCGTGGGTCCAGAAGCCCACAAAGTGGGGGGCATGTCCTTGATTATTGCTGCCGCTAAAGGGTGATCTGTTTTTTCACGCCCATGATATCTTTCCAACTGCACATGTTCCAACAGACCTGTGTCGCTTGTCTGGCAGGAAATGCGGTATGTTTTGGTCGATGGTGAATAAGACACCTGTGGAATGTGGGTCTGCTGATAATCAGTTTGAGCCAGGGAGTGTTTTAGCACCCCTCCCAGTTCTTTGGCCTGATGGCCTGGATGCAATGCTAGTGAAACATGCGGTGCCCCGTCTGCACTCATTTGGAACCATGGGAACTGTTCCTCTGTAAGCAGCACCTGCGCTACAACGCCTTCTGGTGCTACATAAATGTTTTGGGAGGTGATGGTCCAATTTTCACCTTCTAACTCAGATACAAAACAGTCCTGATACCATTCACAATTGTTGCGATCATAAAATAGACCAGTTCACGCGTGACGTCAGGGCTACATCCGGATCTCGGTGGTTGGCAAAAACAGCGCTGTTCTCGTCTACTACTGTGACAAAACGGGTGATTTAGAGCGTATTTTTAGTTAGTTTATTTTTGGAATCTAAACAATGCCTACGACTTGTTGTGCTCCCGGTTGCACACAGAGGCATTCCAAATCGTCGGATGTACGTTTCTGTCGTTTACCGAAGGAGGAAAGACGAATAAAGAAATGGATATTTTCAATGAAAAGAGCGCAGGCAGACACTCACAATGGACTGGGGGATCCATCATACTGCGACAGAATATGCAGTCTACACTTCATCTCCGGTAAATACAACTTAATTCCGCTCTAGTCATTGTTGTACTTAAATAGCGGCGGAGGGGAGGTGGCGATCGCTACACGGGCCAGAGAAGCGGTAGCAGCAGCCGCTGACTATTCCGGCCCGTGTAGCGATCGCCACCTCCCCTCCCCTCCGCCCGTTCACGGGCGCTAGTACTTCTGTGTTTATGCAATGTCGCCGACACCCCCACCCATTTTAACAAGACAAAAACACCAAAATAATCCGTAGTGAACTATGTTTTTTTTTAACCTACCGGGCGGGTCTTCCTGTCCGACTCCGCGTTCGTATGTTACACATGTCTGAACATCCATCCATCCATCCATGTTCTGACCCGCTTAATCCCTCATGGCGTCGCGGGCGTTGCTGGAGCCTATGTCCAGATATAATATAATTGCAGCCGTCCAGTGGTTTCATGCTTCCATGCTCTCTCGTGTGTACTGGCCTGCGTGTTTTTAAGGTAGCTGTATATGTCGCGGTACTGAACGCTTGGCAGCATTTCACAGACTCGCTCCGTCCCTTCAGGCTTTTGCTGTGTGGATCTGGCAATCTGATACCATCAACCATCAACTTAGTCTTAAAACGATCTTGTGATACGTTATCTAAAGAAGAAAAATACGTGGAGAACTCGTCAGTTTCTCTGTTTGCGTCCGCCATTGTGTTCGTCTTTTGCCAACCAGTCCGGCGCGCATGCGCGAAAAACCCGAATCAAAACAATAACAATGAACTGGTCTATAGAGTAACATGCGGGGGGTCAGGGGGAGGAACATAGGGAGCCAAGGAGGTGATCCAGGGTTTCCACTGTTGGAAAACCGACAGGATGCCCAGATGTGCAGTTGTTTCAGGATCTTCCTCTTTTCTTTTTACCCTGAGCTGTTTCAATCACCTGCCGCAATACCACCAACTGTTCAGCTGCTGATTTCCACAAAATATCGGGTCCCCACCCGTCATCATGAGTCTCCCTATCAAATTCACCCTCCATTATGAAATCTGTATATATTGTTCACTTATAATATATCACTACACAATATTATGTTGCCTGAAAACCCGCAATGGGAATCGCTCGCTCTTGGCGTCTTCCCCAGTCACACTCTCAACATTCACACTGTTTTCTGCTAAATTAGCCCGGTCTTGCTGGTTGTATGTGTCCAGCTCACGGTTTATTTTTTTTTATCTTTATTCCCTGTCCGGTCTTGCTGGTTGTGTGTGTTCCAGCTCACGGCTCATACCGGTCTTCCTGGTTTCACGGCAGGTCACGGTTTCTTATAAAAAGATTTCTTGAACTCACACGACTTATTCTTGTTGTGTTATCCCGCACAACTTATTATTTTCTACTCTGTTCTTAGTTCTGTCATTTTATGTCAGAACTCCATACGTCTGTAATCGGAGTTTCACAGAGTTACCCCCTGTTAAATCTCCGCATTCATAAGATGTGTATTTTGCCTGGTCTTGCTCTCAATCTATATGTAGAATTCGAGGTTTCTCAGGTCCTCGGACCTCTAACCCAGCAAAATACGATTCCCCGTCGAGAACCGCAGTGAGCCGCCACGCTCAAGAATCCCTTTAGATGTCCTGAACTCACAGGACTTACTCTATTCTTAGTTCTGTTATTTTATGTCAGAACTATTTGCCTGGTCTCGTTCTCAATCTTTTTTCAAAATTCTCAATACATCTCTGAACCACACTTATTCAAAACTGCTCCAAGGCACTCCAAATAATTAATTTAACAGACTTGGTCTACAAGGACTTGGGACACATTATAATTTAGCCTATATTTTCTAAGCCGAAAATGCAGATTCGATAAAACAGGTTCTGCTTACCTTTTTTATTGTGGCTAGCCTGTGTCCCGCGTCCGTTCGTCCCAGTCCGATGTCCAATTCAGCCTGTCACCCTGAATCCCAGACGAGCCCCCAAATTGTTGAAGCCGCTTGCTTCCCCGGGTCCGTTGAGTCATGTGCAGGACTTAAGAGTGCAATAAAACTCAGCCAAGAAACAGAATTGAAGTTTCACCTTTGCAAAAGGAGAGAAGTTGCACCAGCTAACACGCTCTTTTTATTAACTTCAAAGGGGAGGGTCTCACAGAGTTACATGAGCGAATGACACACACTGTTGTCCAATCAGTTCTACACCTTAACAATACTTCTACCCTATATGGGGTTGCTTCTATGGCTGCCCACTGTACTGGTTCTTCCGGTCATTGCTTGCAAGCCGCTGACCACAACCCCGAACCTTGTGCTACCAACAAAAGGTTGTCCAAGACAGAAACCCGTCTTGCAAATTCCAAGAATTCCAAATTCTCTTACCAACAGGCCCGGTTTTGAAGCTTTCTGTCAGCTATCTTAAAAGCATATTAAAGCATATAAAAACATGTTAAACCTTCATAAAAGTGTAAGAAACGGATTAAAGTTAATACATTCCACAATTACCATATGAAATGTAAAATTAAGTTATGTCTGAAAAGAGGACCTGACTGGCAATGTGTCCATGGTGTACCCTGCCTTTCGCCATTGACCGCTGGAGATAGGCGACAGCATCCCCCACCCCTGTGACCCTGCATAAATAAGTCGATTTAGAAAATGGATGGAAGAAAAGAGGAACTTGGATAACTGTACAGTCTTTTTTCACCTAACCCCTAAGGGCCTAAATGAATGTATGTGTGTGGTGAATCTTGGAGCATTATACTCCGGTTGCCATACACAGCTTGCTGATCTCACCCAAATTCTTATATGGCTTTACAATTATGTCAAGGCTGCAGATATCCCACTTTTTTCTTCCACTAAATCTTTCCTTAAAATGCTTGGGTTGCACTCTTAACAGCCAGCTTCTGTGGCAGAGGCTCTTTGCAGAGGGTGTCAATAACTGCCTTAACAACTGACAAGCCAGCAGTCTTCTCCGTGATTTTGGAGGCTGTAACATAACATATCCGGTTAATAGTATTTTAATTAGTCAGATTTGTTAACATTTTCTAGGAACTTGAATTTTGGGGGTTTCCTTGCCTTAAGCGGTTATCATCAAAACAAATAGAAATAAAGACTCGTTTTTTATTTTGATTAAAGAACTAAAAGGACATTTTTGACGATATTCCAATTTATTGACGCATCTCTTCTGTGGGAGTGATTTAACCAAACCGGATTCTGTATGTTCGGATTTCATGCAGCCGCTCTCATTGCCCAGCAGTAGAAGAACACCTGAACGCATCATACGACGTGTCATTTCCAGCTTCCTTCGCACTTCCGGCTTATTTCCCCCAGTGAGCCAGAAAGAAAACAAAATGCGTTAGTTAAACTTCACAGATGAGCTGCGGTTAGTGACAGCTTTATTGCCGTGAGCCCGTGGATTTCACCCAGCGCTGGATTAAATGAGTTTGTCCTGGACCGCATAGGGAGGCCTGGACAGAAAGCTAACATGCAGTTCTCTCCCACCAACGGAGATTTCACGTTCGTCTCCTCTTCAGAAGCGGAAGGTATGCTACATGCACACGGCTAGCAGGCCCCAAAGAGTGCAGCCAGTCCCAGCAGCAGCCTGGCTCTAATTTGCCAATTTGTGGTTGCGAGTTGGATCGAAAAACAGGCGCAGGATGATGCTGTTAAACCTCGATTTTATTCGTGTGTTTTTAAATGTGAACCCTTCTGTTAGTTTAGCTAAACAGATACGACGGAAAGCAAAGCCGTAGGTGAGACAGGTATTTCGTTTTTATCGTTCATATTCTGAGCCTATTAAAGGAGTGGCTTTTCCGAGCTGCTTTCACCCCATAGGTCTGGGCTCCAACCCAACTTCCACTGTTGTTTACGTGTGGCTTCGTAGTGACGGGATGGATTTCCGGTTCGTCTTATTTTCAGAATTCTTTATTTGAAAATAAATCCTGAAAATATGTGCAGAAATGAAGAAACGTTCGTAAAAAAGTGCATACATTTTATTTGGACCAGGGAGGTGCTTTTATTTTCCTGCATTAGGGTTTCCCTGAGTCAAGCTCATCTACAGCCGGATCTCCTCCAGCTCATTCTAGGCACAAATAACAATGTTGTTATAATGAAAGTGACTCCCAGGCCTTCATTGCCCACTAAAACTAAAAGCTAAATTAATTGAGAATAAGTAGTCTCCACAGATTTAAAACACATATTTTGCAGTTTGACAAATTATCTTTCATAGGTCTAATACAGTCTGTACAGGTTGGCATTGGCTCTAAGATGGTAGATGAAAAATCCCTTATTATAAATAAGCTCACGCCTAAATTGTATTTTGAATAATGTTTAATGTCTCTGAAAAATAACCAAATGAAATGTGCCAAAGCTGGACCATATATAAATTATGCGTTAATCTTTGTTTATATTCTCATTTGAACAAGTGATTGGTGACATGCCTGTGCAGATTCTCAGTTATCCGGGTCATTCCAACAGCAAACAGACTTAAATTGGAGGCAAACCGGACTTTCATTCAGTTCTTTCTGAAAACGTTTCGACACCTGTCCAGGAGTCTTTGTCAGTTCTGGTGGCTCGCACTTGAGCAACCTGTAGTTGGTGCACTGCTGTTTTTAAGGACATGGAGGCCCATCCGCATCTAAGTCAGATGCAAATCAGTGACCCACCCGTCACTGTTCTAGGTCATTCGAGGCTATTGCTTGGTGTGAGTGGAGTACACAAAACAACACAGAGGAGAGAATAGAGAGATGCAAAACACTGTCATTCCATGTGTCAGGAGTTTCTCAGAAACTCAGAAGAAACTTCTTCAAACACAACATACCAGTAAATTTCAAACCTAATAACACTCTCAGACAAAAACTGGTTCATCCCAAAGACAGAACACCCAAACCACAGCTGAGCGGCATTGTGTATGTGGTCCAGTGCAGCGAGGACTACACAGTCTGCTACATTCGAGAAACTAAACAACAGCTACATAAACACATGGCACAGCACCAGAGGGCCAGCAGCTCTGGGCAAGATTCAGCAGTCCACATGCACCTCAAGAACAAAGGGCACTCTTTTGACGTCAATCATGTCCAGATTTTGGACAGGGAGAACAGATGGTTTGAAAGAGGGGTGAAAGAAGCCATCTTGGTCAAAAGAGAAAATCTATCACTAAACAGAGGAGGAGGATTATATTTCCAACTCCTCAATGTTGACAGTTCGGTCTTCCAACACATTCCAAAGAGTTTACATCAGCAGTCTCATCATGATTCAGGTGACCAAGTACTCCACTCACACCAACGAATAGCTTCTAATGACCCAGGACAGTGATGGGTGGGTCATTGATTTGCATCTGATTTAGAGCAGGATGGGCCTCCGTGTCCTTTAAAAACAGCAGTGCACCAACTGCAGGTTGCTCAAGTGCGAGCCACCAGAACTGACAAAGAGTCCTGGACAGGTGTCGAAACGTTTTCAGAAAGAACTGAGTGAAAGTCCGGTTGCCTTGGATTTAAGCCTGTTTGGTGAAGCAATTGGTGAACTTTACTCTGCTTCCTGATGCATATGATCAGTTTTAATTTGGCATTACAATGTTTCAATCCACATTCTGCTGCTTTTTTTGTTTATTTTGTTTAAAGACACCATAAGTCTGAAATGATCCATATTGTCCACAGACCTCAGTGGAACCATCAGCACGCCTGATGTTAAACTGAACATGGCCAGCGACAGCGGCAGGGATCCATATGCCACCACCTTCCTGAGGCAACGGGGCTATGGCTGGCTGCTGGAGGTGGAAGAAGATGACAATGAAGAGAGCAAACCTCTTCTGTAAGCATCTGGTTTAGGGAGTCTTATATTTAGCAGAAACCTATTTTTAGGAATAAGAAAAATATGCCATCCAATCAACTGGTGAAGATTGTCAGTCATCCAGGACATGGCAAATTCAAAAAAGGCTAAAAAGTGAAACAGCCCATGGCATCTGTGGCTACAGTGTAGCTTGCCACCGACTGAATGGGTGAATGACTGTTGTGTGAAGCGGACTGGATAAAGTTATTTACAGGTCATTTACTAAATGGAGAGTGAGTAGGATAGGTATGAAGTTCTCAGACGGGCAGAAACCTAAAGGAAAAGATAATAGCTTTTCTGTGTGGACCTGAAAAACAGCTTAGATTACAATTTGTGAGATCTAGAACAACTCAGGTTTTGCAACTGTATATACTAAGAAAATCCAGCACAATGGTTTCCCTTGTGACTTCAGAACAATGTGTAGGAGCAATCCTGTTGAGTTAAGCGCTGATTTTTCTTTTTCAACTCTTGACTGCTCTGCTGTGGACTGCTCATGTTAAACTTTCTCAGAATTACTTGAAAGTAAAACAAATCAAAACATCAGATATGTGTGGGTAATAGTCTAACAGCTCTTCAGCTGAGCTTTTCCAGTCAGTATGTGTGCTTTTCTGTAAAGTACAAAACAAGCTGGACCCATTCTTAAACCTCTGCACACAATATCCTCTGTTTGGGTGTGGATGCTGCTTTTTCCATTAATATAACCAGATCTGAACAGCAGCTATAGATTTTACAGACACATGCACACTAGGCCAAATGCAGGTTAAATACATTTCCATTTCATTCAAGTCAGAATTGAGGTGGCTTTTTGGCTAAGGTAAAACCTGCTCATTCCTTTCTCATGTATTATTCATTTAAAAAAACGTTGATTTGATTATGGTCATACTATCTGGAATGGTATGTCTTTATTGCTTCTTTTCATTATTCATACAACAACTGATTGTTTACATTTTAATCCAAGTATCAGGTACCAAGAAGAGGAGATTGATGTATTGTCGAGTTCTTTTCCCTGAACTTTAAACTTTATGTATCAATCTGATGAAGAGCAAGTTATTCCAATTGAAATTTGACTCCAGGACCTGAATTTGTAATGCATTCCTGTTTGTTTACATCTATCTGACCTTTAGCCAAGTATTAAAGCAAAGATTCCATTATTATTGCCTCATCTTCCATGTGAGCAGGGAGGAACTGGACATTGACCTGAAGGACATCTACTACAAGATTCGATGTGTGCTGATGCCCATGCCATCACTGGGTTATAACCGGCAAGTAGTCCGAGACAACCCGGATTTCTGGGGCCCTCTGGCCGTGGTGCTCCTTTTCTCCATGATCTCAATCTACGGACAGTTTAGGGTGAGCAGAAGATTTGTGGCCATTTGCTCGGGTTTCCCCCACTGTAATATAATCCTGGCGGGCCGCTATGCTTTACTTGCACCCCACCCATCCCCCGCCCGCCAGGTTAAGTGTCATTTGTTTTTTAATCACTGTCTTTTTATTGAGTTTTCTTTTCCTTTTGTACATACAGTTTGTTAATACAAAGAAATATTTATCCAACACAGACAGGCATACAGTAATAAACAGAAAATTAATCCCTACAAAGTAATCCCATTTAGCCCACCCAGGTCACTACCAAATAGGTCTACGCACTACGTTCCTATCCCTGACAGAGATGAAACACATTTTATTAAAATTAATTAACTTTTTTAATCTGCATCATTGTAAGTTTTGGAATGAGTGAAGAAAGGGCCCCCATGTTTCTTCAAATTTGCCAATTGAGTGTTGAAGAGAGCATCTAATTCTTTCTAGTTTCAAACACGACATAAGGTCACATAACCACTGCTTATGAGTCGGAGGAGCTGCACCCTTCCACCTGGTCAGAACTGGGCGCCTCGCTAACAATGAGCAAAATGCCAGTGCCTGTCGTTTAGAGGCCGGTAAAGGCAACCCCTCACCACTGAAACCAAACAAAGCCAAGAGAGGGCCAGGTGTTACCACCACTCCGGCCAAACCGGACATCTTATGGAAAACATCTGTCCAGAACTGACCAAGAGCGGGACAGGACCAGTACATATGGACCAGTGTGGCTACGGCAGTTTTGCATTTATCGCAGTATGGGGTGACTTCTGGATAGAAACGGGATAGTTTGCTTTTGGAGAGATGGGCTCTGTGTACTATTTTAAACTGGATGAGACAGTGGCGCGCACACAGAGATGTTGTATTCACCAGTTTAAGTATAGAGTCCCAAGTCTCATCCAGTATAGTCACATTCAAATCTTCTTCCCATGAAGCTTTAAGTTTAAGTGTGGAGGTCTCTTTCATAGTCAACATTTTATTATAAAGCCATGAAACCAGCCCTTTACGAGTTGGGTTCAATAATAGGATTGTTTCCAACAGTGTGTGCTCTGGCAGAGAAACTGAGCCTGACCAGTGAGACTGAATAAAGTTTCTGGTTTGTAAATATCAAGTGTCATTTGTTTACTTACTTGAAATGCTCGATGTTTGAGAGCAACATAAAATGTTCCCGTCGGGGAAAAAACCTCCATAAGCTAACGTGCTAGCTGTTATTAGCTTGACGCACACTATGGTACCCAACAGCTCCCCTCCTTCGAGCTGCGTCACGCAGCACTCCTCGATCGAAGATCATACAGGATTCCCGTTGCTTATTCCCTTTTTTTGGAAGCAGAAATTAACCAATGCTCTCTGGAGTTGGAGGTCATTTTCCTAGTCCTGATGTATGACTCCATTGTCCCCTTCACACGCAGGTCGTATCTTGGATCATCACCATCTGGATATTTGGATCACTTACCATCTTCCTGCTTGCTCGTGTTCTTGGTGGCGAGGTAAGTCCCGCCACCCCCCCACAGCTACACAAACACATTTCCAGCATGTCTAAGTTCTTATTTCTGTCTTGTGTAGGTTTCTTATGGCCAAGTTCTTGGAGTGATTGGATACTCCCTTCTTCCTCTCATTGTCATAACCCCTCTGCTTTTAGTGATTGGGGGGTTTGAAGTGGTGTCCACATTAGTCAAAGTAAGTTGTATTTTGTAAAACACTGTCTTAAGACTATTAATTTGATCTATTTTTACAGGTTTCATCTACATTTGTCTAATTCAGTCTAATTCAGTCAATTTGTTTCTGTACAAGTTTTCTCTTCAGAAACAAGGAATCATTATTTCACATGATGGCAGCACAGGAGGCTGCTGCCAGCCGAGGCTGTCGGCTCATTATGTTTGTCGTGTTTTTGTTTATGCTATCACCACTCCAAGCTCTAAAGCTGGGCATACACTGTACGATATTGTCAATCATTGGACTCAGATACAGCTCAAACTGTACAACAAAACCGCAGGGTTTGAAAGTTCACAGCTCACGATATTTGTTCTTACACTCTATGGCCCAAAGCTCTGATGTGACCTGACTGCTCACACGTCCAAAAACCACACGTCGGACTCAGCGCCGTAGAGAGATGGCGCTTCTTGGACTCGTCTATCCGGAAGCCAAATGAAAACACTAGAAGAAGAAAAAGACTGAAGCGTCAATGCGGACTGTTAAATATGAGGCTCACTAGAACGAAACACGTTGCCTTGGAAATTCTACGACTTGTTCCTCCCTAGTTTGATTCCATGTCACACGTACCGCCGCCATGCTTCTCTCCACTCGTATATTTTCGTCTGAGAAGAAGAAGAATTGTCTTGTTTGCACATGCGCAGGTTGGGGGAAATCGGCTCGTAAACGCTCGTAGGTCTGCTTAAACAGCAGTATGCGCTCACGATCACATCACATGGGCCAACTGAATTTCAAACATGTTTGATTTTTATCTGACCGTACGATTTCTGATCGTACGGTCAGATGAAAAGGGCAAAAAAAATAATAATTGTACAGTACGCCCAGCTTAATCCAGTATGGGAGAGCTGAGCTGCTGGAACTGGGGAAAACCCCAGAGTTTATGGCTCGCAACCGACCACCAAACTGGACTTTATCCAGCTCAAACTGCAGCGGTCAACAGAAGCTGAGGCCGAGACGAAGACGGACGCGCAGAGATGGGGCACCCGGGGCAGACTGCAGACCTGGCTAAAGGCTAACCCACACAGACCAGCTCTGCCCAGTCTCCTCCAGGCCAACGTCAGATCTATCAACAACAAACTGGATGAGATCCGGCTGAGGATCGCCTCACGTAAAATGGGCAGTTGCGTAACGATCTTCATGGAGACGTGGCTTGACAACAACATCCCCAACGCCGCGATGAAGCTCGCAGGGCGCTCTTTGTTTCGAGCTGACCGGACTGAAGCTGTGGGGAAGAGCAAAGGTGGAGGTCTGCCAATGTATATTCTTGGTTCATAGCTACAAAAACAATCGGGTCCTTCTGCTCCCCCGATCTGGAATATCTAGCAGTGAAGTCCGGACCTTTTAAACTGGTTAGAGAGCTCAGCTGTGTTGTTGTTATTATAGCATGCATCTAGTCTAAAGCTAATTGATTGTTTCATCAGCAATCAAACAAATGGTAATCCAGAAGCAGCCGTTATTGTAACTGGAGAATTGAATCAAGTAGAATTAAAAGCTGGGCTCCACAAATTCCATAAATTCATTAAGTTACCAGAGACAACAGTATATTAGATCAGGTCTAATGCAACATCCCAGGAGCATATAAGGCTGCAGCAGCTCCTCACTTTGGGTTGTCAGATCACATCTCTGTGGACCTGATCAGCTTTACAGGACTGCTTTGAACACACAGACTGAGAAGTGTTTAAAGAGGATGCTGATCTGAAGTTATGCACATCGTCTGTGCTTTCCTATATTCACTTCTGCACTGATGCTGTCCTACCCACAAAGACAGTGTTTCCTAACCAGAAACCATGGTTGAACAGCACATTGTGGTCACTGCTGTAGGCCTGAGACACAGCATTCAGATCCGGATGACAGGCTTGCCTACAGCAGGGCTAGGAGTGAGGTGAAAAAGGGCATCCAGAAGGCAAAGCACAGGTAAAAGCAGCGCATCAAGGACCACTTAAACAGCAACAACCCACATAACTTGTGGAGAGGCATCAGGACCATCCCGTACTATAGGCACAGCGACCAGCAGTTCAGCAATGATCCAGCTCTCCCCGACACCATAAACAGCTTCTTCACACGCTTTGACTCTCCAAGCAGCAGAGGGTCTGAACACCTTCCTCAACCAGAGATGCAGCATCAGCCTCTCATCCTGCAGCTCCAGGGCGAGGACGAGGTGACCTCCACCTTAAAGAAGGTCAACATTAACAAGGTTGCAGGTCCAGGCATGGTGTCAGGTTGGACGCTAAAATCATGTGCTGACCAACTAGCTGTTTTTTTTTCTGGATATCTTTAACCTTTCCCTGCAGCTCTCCATGGTCCATGCCTGCCTGAAATCCTCCATCATTGTGCCTGGGCCCAAAACAACCGTCACCTGCCTCGATGATTACCATCCTGTTGCTCTGACCTCTGTCATCATGAAGTGCTTTGAGAGGATCCTCCTAAGATTCATCAAGGACGTCATTCCTGCTGGCCTGGACAGCCTGCAGTTCGCCTAAAGACACACTGGAAAAAAATGGCTATATTACTACCTCAATATGGAGTCACGTTCTCCAGGTTCCTGCTAATGAGCTGATTATTTGACTCAGGTGTGTTGGATCAGGGATACATGTAAAAGTTGCAGGACACCAGCCCTTGAGGACTGGAGTGTGACACCCCTGGTCTACTTGGAGAACCGATCTACAGGGATGCTGTCTCGTTGGCACGTCACATGGCTCTGACTCATCTACAGCATCCCAACACCTATGTTAGGTTGCCATTTGTGACCTTTGCACAGTTCTTTACCTTGAAGGTCTAAATTTATTGCACAGGACTTTACTGTGTACATGAGGGTATCAAACGATGGAGCTTTCATCTGATACACTGGTGCAACTGCACCGTAATGTATATCATTGTTAAAGGGATTGCTGTCTGACCTTTTGACTGGGAAATTAGTCTTCTTAGATGCTAAGGCATTCATGTCAATTGTAATCTGTGTGCATTCTGAGCCGGTGTCTGTCTCAAAATGTCCTATGGTAACCCATGACAATAAAGATTCTTGTTATAGCTACCCCCTGGTGAAGCTTTGAGAGGTCTGAATTCTAAGTATTTCTGATTTGTTGCATTTTCTCTTATGTTTTACATATATCACATGTTTGGGAGATTTTCACCATAAATGGAGTGTGTGAGCTGAACGTTATTCTATTAATTGAATCATCGCACTTGTTAAATGGGTCTGATAGAAGGCATTGTCTAAATTGTCAGTATACTGTTCTGTTTGTTTTTTTCTGCCATTGATTACTTAAAGTTATTTAAAGTCTCTGCTCCATCGATGTATCACATTCCATGTGTTCTGTTTTGCAGCTTTTTGGCGTGTTCTGGGCCGCGTACAGTGCTGCTTCACTACTCGTCGGAGATGAATTTAAAACAAAGAAGCCCCTTCTCATATATCCCATTTTCCTATTGTATATCTACTTCCTGTCACTGTATACTGGTGTGTGACTGGATGGGTTGGAACTGCAGACCTGGGCATGGACAGCGATTCTGGGTCATGGGGGGGAAACATCACAACTAAACCCGGAGCTCTTTTTTAAGGTGTTTTTTTTTAACCCTACAACTCTAAGGAGAGAGTATTTGGGAAATGTATTCATTGTAAATAGTTTTTTCCCCCTTCATTGTTCAATAAAATTAAATCTATTTGCAGCTTGTACCTTGTTCTGGAGGTCTCTCCATCAGTGCACTACTGTCCCCATATGCCTGGAATTGGTTGTATTTTGGGAATCTAGACATAATTTCTAGGATTATTGCAACCTCCAAACATGTTTTACTAAATATTTTTGTGTGGTGGAGGAAAAGATAGGTAAGAGACTGGAAAACTAGATTCCTCACAGTTAAACTGATGCATTATGGCAAAGGTCCATTGATACGGTGCCTTGTTGTTTCCTGTCATCTTCAAAGTACAACATAACCATTTTATGAATAGTTACAGTAAAGGAAGGCGGAGCTTGTGAACTGATCTTGTGTGTGTTGACTGGTCACTAAGTTATCTTAAACAACTGACATTCCTTTTCAGAAACATTAAAGTAAACTTATTGAAAATAAATGAAAATTTGTAAAATATGGCATTTCTGTAGTTATTAAAAGTAAAGAAAATGATCACTGAAGCATAAAACAATTCTAAAAAATACTTGTTGATATTGGTGAAAACAATGGAACACTCCCAATATCAATTCATTTAGTGTATTAAAATGTGTAAAATCTTTGGCACAAATAGTTTTAAAACCAGGTTAACTAAAGACAACCGCGGATGGATATCCGATTTAAACAGTTTCTTTTTTTTTGAGAGGGGGAGGAGGTGTACCGTCCGTCCGTTTTCTTCCCCTTATCCGGGGTCGGGTCGCGGGGGTAGCAGCTTCAGTAGGGAGGCCCAGACGTCCCTCTCCCCAGCCACTTGGGCCAGCTCCTCAGGAGGAATCCCAAGGCGTTCCCAGGCCAGCCGGGAGACATAGTCCCTCCAGCATGTCCTGGGTCTTCCCCTGGGCCTCCTCCAGGTGGGACATGCCCGGAACACCTCACCAGGGAGGCGTCCAGGAGGCATCCTAACCAGATGCCCGAGCCACCTCAACTGGCTCCTCTGGACGTGGAGGAGCAGCGGCTCTACTCTGAGTCCTCCCCGGATGACTGAGCTCCTCACCCTATCTCTAAGGGAGAGCCCAGACACACTACGGAGAAAACTCATTTCGGCCGCTTGTATCCAGGATCTCGTTCTTTCGGTCATGACCCAAAGCTCATGACCATAGATGAGGGTAGGAATGTAGATCGACCGGTAAATCGAGAGCTTCGCCTTTTGGCTCAGCTCTCTCTTCACCACAACGGATCGGTACAGTGCCCGCTTCACAGCAGACGCCGCACCAATCCGCCTGTCGATCTCTCGCTCCATCTTCCCCTCATTCGTGAACAAGACCCTAAGATACTTCAACTCCTCCACTAGGGGTAGCACATCCTCCCCAACCTGGAGAAGGCACTCTACCCTTTTCCGGTTCAAGACCATGGTCTCGGATTTGGAGGCACTGATTTTCATCCCAGCCGCTTCGCACTCGGCTGTGAACCGCTCTAGTGAGAGTTGTAGATCACGTCCTGATGAAGCCAATAGGACCACGTCATCCACGAATAGCAGAGACGCCATACTCCCGGAGTACCCCCCACAGGATCCCTTGGGGGACACGGTTGAATGCCTTCTCAAGATCCACAAAGCACATGTAGACTGGTTGGGCAAACTCCCATGCCCCCTCCAGGATCCTGCTGAGGGTGTAGAGCTGATCCAGTGTTCCACGGCCAGGACGAAAACCACACTGCTCTTCCTGAATACGAGATTCGACTATCCGACGGACCCTCCTTTCCAGAACCCCTGAATAGACCTTACCAGGGAGGCTTAAGAGTGTGATTCCTCGTACATTATTTAATGTACATTAACATTAAATAAAGTAAACAATGTTTGAGCAAATTGTAAGAACATGTATTTCCAAGAACTAACTATAAACAACTAAGCATGAATCCAGTGGTCTAAAGCATTCACAGACAGTGATCACATACAAACTCAAGATGAATTTGAAAGGTGTTCCTTTCCCAATCCATACAGTTTAAAATGATGTCAACCCACCTGTAACAGCTTCAGGTTTTCTGGGAAGACTTTCCACAAGGTTTAGAAATGTGTTTTTAAGACTTTTGTACCATTTTTTTTTTCAGAACATTTGTTAAGTGTGACAATAATGTCAGAGGAGAACCAAACTTGATTATCCATGGCTTTATTGACCTTGCACACAGACTCATGGTCATGGTCGAACAGGAAAGTCCATCCCCAAACTGCTCTTAAAAAGTTGTGAACTTGGGACGCGCATGTGGCGCAGCTGGTAGCGCGACCAATATACAGAGGCCTTGGTCCTCGACGCGGTCGACCCGGCTTCGAATCCGACCCGCGGTCCTTTGCCGAATGTCTCTCCCCCTCTTCTACCCCTTCCTGTCAGCCTACTTTCAGAAAACAGCGAGCTGCAAAAAATCCTGAAAAAAAAAAAGTTGTGAACTTGTAATCTTCCAAAATTCAATTCAATTTTATTTATATAGCGCCAAATCATGAAACATGTCATCTCAAGGCACTTTACAAAATCAAGTTCAATCACATTATACAGATTGGGTCAGATTATACAGATTGGTCAAAATGTCCTATATAAGGAAACCAGTTGATTGCATCAAAGTCCCGACAAGCAGCATTCACTCCTGGGGAACCGTAGAGCCACAGGGAGAGTCGTCTGCATTGTACATGGCTTTGCAGCAATCCCTCATACTAAGCAAGCATGAAGCGACAGTGGGAAGAAAAACCACCCATTAACGGGAAAAAAAAACCTCCGGCAGAACCGGGCTCAGTATGAACGGTCATCTGCCTCGACCGACTGGGGTTACAGAAGACAGAGCAGAGACACAACAAGAGAGACAAACAAGCACAGAAGCACACATTGATCTAGTAATCTGTTCTACATTAGATGGTAGTAACGGGTGAGCCGTCTTCTCTGGATGATGTCAAAGTTAACAGAACGCCAGACCAGGTGTACCTACTATGAAGAAAAAGAGAGAGAGCAAAAAGTTAAAAGCTGAAATGACGACAGTCATTTCAATGTAATACAATGCAAAACTGGAGAACCGTAGAATGAAGAACAGTAGAAATCAGTAGAGTGAGAAAATTAGACCCTGATGTCCTCCAGCAGCCTAGGCCTATCACAGCACAACTATAGAGATAGCTCAGGGTAACATGAGCCACTCTAACTATAAGCTTTGTCAAAAAGGAAAGTTTTAAGATTAGTCTTAAAAGTAGACGGAGTGTCTGCTTCACGGACCAAAACTGGGAGTTGGTTCCACAGGAGAGGAGCCTGATAGCTAAAGGATCTGCCTCCCATTCTACTTTTAGAGACTCTAGGAACCACCAGCAGACCTGCAGTCTGAGAGCGAAGTGCTCCGTTAGGAACATACGGGGTAATCAGAGCTCTGATATATGATGGAGCTTGATTATTAAGGGCTTTATACGTTAGAAGAAGAATTTTAAATTCTATTCTTGATTTAACAGGAAGCCAATGAAGGGAAGCTAATGAAGGGAAGCTAAAATTGGAGAAATATAATCCCTCTTGTTGATTTTCATCAGAACTCTTGCCGCAGCATTTTGGATCAGCTGAAGACTTCGAACTACATTTTGTGGACTTCCTGATAGTAAAGAATTACAATAGTCCAGCCTTGAAGTAACAAATGCATGGACTAGTTTTTCAGCATCACCCCTGGACAGAATGTTTCTAATTGTATTGGTATGCTGCAGCATTAAGAGACTGAGCCAAACTCCTAAAAAACAGCCCCATGTCATAACCCCCTCTGTAGCAAACGTTACACCCAACAGTTAGCAACTGGCAGATACAGACTTCTCTGATTACCAGACAGAGGCATGACTCCGCAGAGAACATTTCTACAGTCTCGTGGGGGGTGTGGATGGCAGCTATATGGTTATGAAAAGCCATTCTACTGTAAGGAGCTATATGCATTGTTCTTGAGCTGATGTGAACGCAACATGATGTTTGAAGGTCTAGCTGTTGACTGCGGAAAGTTGGGAACTTCTGTTCACTGTGCGACTCAGCATCAGCTGAGACTGCTCTGAGATTTTATGTGGCCTGCAACTTTCTACTTGAGCAGCTGCCATTCCTAAACACTTCCCTGTTATATAGTACGATTACATTTGTCTGTGGACTATTTAGCTGCCAGGAAATTTCACAAGTGGAGTCCTTGTACAGGTGCCCTCCTATCACATTACCACACTGGGATTCACCAAGCTCTTTAAAGCAACCCATTCATTCACAAATGTTTGTAGAAGCAGGCTGCATGTCTAGGTGCTGGCCCCTGAAGGTCTGAGGAACACCTGCATCTGGTGTTTTGGATGCGTGACCCTATACTTTTTGGCAATCCCACGACATGTCATGCCAATTGAACTGAGTTTGGTACTGGACAATTCCTTTGTCTCTGAACTGGAGGATGAACTTCGTTAGAAAGAGTCGCTTTTACTGGATAAGCACAAGAACTTTAATTTTGGTTCTGCTTTGCACTCAACGTACAGTCCTTTTGAATATAAATATATAAAATTAGGTGGGGCACAAAATAAATCAACACTTCTATGGTGTTTGGCTCTGGTTAGAATACATTTTAGTCTTTGCAGATTCTCCCTTTGTAGTTACCATCCACAGTTCGCTTTTGTATCCAGTTAGCTATCAAGACTTTTGGAAAATACAATACAAAATACTCTTAATAGACGTGAATACGTATGTAGGCTATTTACATATTTAGAATAAATATTTTAAAAAGATGTGTTGTTTTGATAAAATTGATGATTACAAATCCAATAATCCATGCCAGTTAGAATTAAGATTATTTAAAAAGATGTTCTACAAGTTTGTTGCCAACATATAATGGTTTTATTGATTGAGTTGCTTTTTTTATTAACATGCTTATGAAGAGCAATGGGGAATTCCTCTACATACTGGTTTTGGCTGAAAATGTGTGATTTAGCCGTCTTCTGTCTGGTCCTCAAGTGTCCTGCAGCAGCAAAGGCACCACCATGGAAAGGTGCACCTTCCTTGAATAGGCGGATGTTTTCCAACTGTGGGTGTCTTATACAAACAAGGACAGAACTAAGGAGACGATACACAGTTTGGCTTTTCTGAAATACACAACCATCTGTTTGAAGCAAGAGGACAGCACGATGCAGCTAACCTGGTAGCCATGTGTCCATAGCTTTTCCTGAACTGAATACAAGTACTCTATTCTGGCTTGTCTCATAAACAGCATGGTTGGGTGCTTTAACTAGTACTCTTTATCCCAGACTGCTACAAACTAGTGGAATCTGAAAAAATATGGCAATAGCCTTAACCTTTCTAATTAACAGTGTATGACCATGAATGGTAAATAATGGCTATTGGGACTGGCTTAGGCAGTACCTCACTAGGCAGTCAGCCTAGTGAGGTACTTGTGGAGAGGTTTTTCTGTTGTTGTTTTTTTTTTTTTTTTTTAAAAAGCCAAATTGTGTGTCGTGTTCTCCATTCTGTCCTTGTTTGTATGAGACACCCACAGGTAGAAAACACCCACCTAATCAAGGCAGGGGGGCACCTTTCCTTGGTGATGCATGTGTTGGCTAACCTGACTCTCGCCAGATGTATGTCGCTCCGCCTAGCTTCACTCACGCTAGGCGGAGCGACATACATCTGGCGAGAGTCAGGTTATGTGTTGGCTGCAGGACTGTTGAGTACCAGAGGATAGCTACACCACACGTTGTTTCTCAGCCAAAACAGTTCAAAATGTAGGGGAATTACTTTTAACACTTGTAAGTTTTCTTTTTGGGGGATTGGTTATGTCAGAGGGTTAATTTGGGGAATCTGTTTCGGGGAAACATTTGACGATGTATTTGATGGTGTGATGTGAAGTGTTTCACCATATTCTAAAAACTTTGTGAATATATTAACTGATTTTATTAGTATTTGTATTTTTTATTTATTGCTTTTCTTATTTCTTATTTTGGTTGTTAATATGGACCTATTTGTCTCTTTAATAAAGTGATGATGGTGATGGTTGCCAATTTTTTTTTTATCAGTTTTACAAAGATAACATTATGTTCTATGAACACATTAAGTTGTTGTTTGATAACAAGGTGATGATTTGATGAACTTCAGGGGGAACAGAGAGACCCACAACCCAGCACTGCTATGGTAACCGAGGAATCAGTAGATCCCTCAAACATAATGCACTTATCGCTGACACTTCCAACACAGTCACTACAACCAATAGTGAATGTGTATCTACAGCTGGGGAATTCAGGGCCATTAGGAACACAGGAAAGACGACAAGGAAGTTCCACATGGACTAACATGTATCCTAGCGGTGACCATAAACTGTTTGGGGTATGCTAGAGATGTAATGAACCTGGACACCATGAAGAGTCGGTCCCGACCAGATCCACACACCAGATGTATACAGAAGTCCATTTAACTCACCAAATGTGGCTACTGGGGATCCCCGGGGAATGCTATGAGGGAGAATCAGTGCCCAGTTGTAAACATGGATGATGAATAGTTGGGTTCTCAGAAACTGAACAACTTCTCCAACATGTTCGATAGGCAAAGAATAACAAAATAAAAATACCAATTTTACTTTCGAACAAAACACTGATTACTTTACTGAGACAACCTTTGTTGTGCAAATATAAATCACTGGATATTGTGCTTCCACGAAGATTGGAGCCTAACATCAGAGAAATGTAATAAAATATAATCACTCTCTCTCTGAATGCCTTAGAGTAGAAGGCCATGCATGGTTAATTTTTCCTTCCCTCTGAAAAGATTAAATTAGATGCATAATCAGTGGCTCAAAATTATTATTGGATTTGTGTGTACTATCAATTAATCAAATGTTATGTGTATGAAATGGTTACGATGTCTCTGAATATTGATAGATTATTAAACTGCAGGAGGCGGTGAGCTGCCCAAAGGAAAACGTGTCTGAAAATGACTGATAATGGGTAATGTAATCATAACATGAGTTTAAAGACGGTTTCAAATCCATCCAAGTAGGAATAATAAATAACAAACGTTTCCACTTGGGGGATTTCACTTTCCCCGGGCTTAACTTTCATGGGACATTCTAGAACCTCTGGAGATGCTTCTGAAATGAAGAACATTATGGACAAACCTGAGCATCCTCTTAATCAGACTGTTGTACAACAACAGGTGCTGCTTTTCCAGTAGTAACAACTTTGAGCGGCTCGCTAGGGGTCAAGTTTGGTTCAGTTCCCTTCGGGTGTTTTTCTATTACAACTGAATGCGCCACAAATGTGGGCAAGGTGGCGCGAAACAAAAAAGCGATGTGATGAAACGTTTATGCGACACAATGACAAACCATAGCATGGCGTAGCTAAGTGAGCTGCTTGGTGTATATATTCTTTATCATAGTGGGTCGACAAGCGGAGATAAGGAGCTGACAGAGAAGAGAAAGAACTGAGAGAGCGGAGGAGATGAAGACCAAGATAAGGCTGATGCCATGTATTGAAGACGAAAGTATTAGCGCCCTCCGACGTGTATTGGGTAAGTTAATGTTAGTTCGCCATGTACTGCTATGCACTAAGCCGTACATGCAAAGTGTTAAAGCGCTGGGATATCATGTAATACATGCTGTGTATCCCACAGGCTGCTGAGGAACAGGACAGAGACGTACTGGATACTCTGATGCTGAACGATATTAAAAGATTCAGCCCTAACTGCTACATGTAACGTTATCTGAATCACAATTGTGAGGCTGCAACATCAACATATGAATGAATATATAACTCTGTAGAATACAGCTTTCACATTTTTACTTTTTTGTTTATATAAAACTTAAACAAAATGTAAATCTCCTTTATTCTCTATAATGCTTCTATATGGATCCCAAGGAGTAAAAAATAATTTGGTTTGCTTTTAGTGATGCACGTATGTCTTTCCAACCCAATACAATTAGCCAGTTCTCTAATCCAGATTTTTGGTGTATTTTGGTGCATTCATACCCCTCCAACACAGAGCCACCACTCTGCAGGCCTGAATAACTCCAAATAGTCCAATAGTTTGAGTGTTTTTGATGATGTTGGAAAGTCTTGTGGGTATGTTCCTAGGACACAGAGTATGGCATTAAGGTATTTGTAACATTAAGTATTCCTGTCAGGCATCCAGTAACTTCTTTCCAGAAGATTTTAATCTTGGGGCATTCCCACAGGCAATGGATCAGAGTACCTTTCTCACTAAAGCATTTCGGGGATGTGTCTGGGGTATTAGAGAAATGTGAAGGAGCTTTACCAGGGTTATTTACTTTTGTACTGAAGTATTTGATGTCTTGTACTAATAGTTTGTTTTTGGGCCTTTTGACAAGCTTTGTTTAATCCATGTCCTCTTAAAGGTCCTTTCTTCAATCATTTAACTTCTCTGCTGTAGACAGACCACTAGCATCAACCAACATGTTACAGTATTTAGATACAAGTCTTCTTCTGTATAACTTCGAGATTATTATTTCCTACAGTTTTGATAATCGTGGCTTACACATATGTCATTCACATTTTGAGGACATGAAGCTTTTGAGTTGTAAATATTTAAAAACATATTTTCTTGGAATACCATATTTCAGAGTCAGCTGGTCAACACAAAGCAACACTCCATCTACATAAAGATCCATTATTTTCTGTACTCCCATGACAGCCCAGATACATAAAAATGTTTTAGAGATGCAGTCAAATTGGGTCATATGTGTTGTAGGACATATCTGAGGATTAGAATTGCTTAAGGGGTGGAAATGTATCTTTGCCAAGAGAAAACAATGTTTCTAAAAACTAGCTTAGTGATCACATTTATTGCACAGGTGCACCCAGACATTTGGAATATTATGATGTCACTTTTAGACTTCATCAGTTAAAAGTCAATGTCAAACTTTCCTCCGTGGACAAAGGGGCGATAACACCAGTGTCACTGTGGGTCCTTCTTAAAAAGAAGTATTATTTTGCAAGAAAATAGTAATTGATTTCCCCTACCAGTCCAAGGTTTGGACTCACATTTGTCGTTCAATGGCTTTTCGTTAATTGTATGACTTTCTACATTGCAGATACATAGTGAATACATCAAAACTGTGACTCAAAAGTATATAGAATTAAACAAAATTGTGAAATAACTTAAAACATCTTGTATATTTTAGCTTTTTCTAAATACCTTATTTTTTTATTACTGCTTTGGTCACTTCTCTTAACGAGCTCGATTTCTTATTCAACCAGATGCGAAATTTCTCTCAAATTCAGGTGAGGTTAGTCATCTAAAACTGTCTTGAAGTAATTATCGGGCAGTAATTAAAATAAAAGACAACCCATTTAATGTGAAGGTGAGTCCAACATTTTGACTGGAAGTGTACGTGTGCCCTAACAACATTTTACAAAAACGCAAACCCATTATTTTCTTAATCAGCTGTTCTCTGTCGGTTCTGTTTTACTGTCGGTGTTCTCGCGAGATGTCTTGAAGCGGTACGCTAGCTCCGTGTTCCTATGGTGTAAGTGACAGAGCCTAGCCTGGAGTTCCTCAGCGCTGATGGTGAATAGCCACTGCGGCGGTGACGGGCGGAGAAGAAGCCGCAGAAGGCTGGGGAGTGATAATTCGGAATCTGTCCCTTAAATGAATTCGATTTAAGCTTATCGTCAGGTTCTAACAAACCAAGAAGAGGAGGAAGGGGAAAAAATAGGAAAGATGGCGGCCGCGGCCTCGCCGGGCTCGGGCTCGTCCACCTCCTCAGACTGGATTGTAGTGAGAGACGGTTGCCTGCGCTGCGATGAGGAGGGCCTGCGAAGTCTTTCCTACCACCCGGCCCTCAACGCTATCTTAGCCGTTACCAGCCGGGGCAGCATTAAAGTGATAGACGGCACTTCTGGGGCTATTCTTCAGGCTTCGGCGCTGCACGGTAAGTGTCGGGGTTCTCTGTCATGCCGTGACAACAACACTTTCAGTTTTGACAAGCCAAGTAGATTTTGCCAAGAGCCTCTGAAGGGAACAGCACCCTGGTGTGTTAGCTGCTCCTAGCCGCTGGAGATGTGGCCTGCTGGGGGGGTTGACAGCCGGGGGTCTTCTAGTCTGTTCTGGGTGTGTAAAACAAAGCACCCTCAGCATCTTGGCTCGAGAATAACTTTGTAGTCATTACCGTCAGTGTTCGGTGAATGTCATTGCCTGTTTATCTCTGCGGAGTCAACATTACACCTCATCCCGCAGCTAGTAGCTAGCTGGAGGACTTTGCTCAGCGCCAGTTAGCCGGCCAGTCCTCTAAAGTTCTGCCTGCCACAGGCGGCTGGTCGGTAGGAGCAGGGGTCCAAAGTGGACCTCCTGGTCGGCCAGTTTCAGCTGGATGGAAGCGGCGGGCTGTCTGAGGCGCTCTCAGTGCAGGACAGTGGGGACGCCGTGCTAGCCGCTAAGCTATCTGCGGCACATCAGTCGCATAACTTCTCAACTCACCGGCGAGTCAGTAGAAACCATCAATGTGATTCTGGTGCACTAGTCACTGAACGGCGGACGGTAAACCACCGACTAAATAATAATAATAATAATAATAATAATAATAATAATAATAATGACGCCAATAATGATCTGCGTTAACTCAGCAGTTCCCCTGAAGCTGACTCCAGATCGCATGCTGGCCGCAGACTAAACCGCCTGTTAACACCTTTCTGCTGCGATCACCAACCGGGCCTTTCACTTTTTGGATTTCTGCGCTTACTGAATGTCTTAAAGATTTGCTAAAGCAACACACAGAAACTCTGTTTAATTAGGGCCGCTAATGGATGCGGTGTAGTGTTTACAACGATTTGTTTATATTCTAAATTTGATCTTCCATCCAGTGTCCGAAATTAACTTCCTGATTCACCAGGCCAAATTGGCCGGTAGATGTAAAAATCAACCGGCCAGGCATATTTTTTACCGGCCAAAATATTAATCCTGACCAGACCTCAATTTTTATAAAAAATTAAGAGTGAGATTATGTTAATTTTCAGGGGGCGTGGCTGTCTGGACCCTGGAAGAGAAATCTTTGTTTCCTGACTTTAATAAGAAAATATTGTAGTTGATTATAAAAGGC
Source organism: Fundulus diaphanus (assembly GCA_037039145.1). Classification (NCBI taxonomy): domain Eukaryota; kingdom Metazoa; phylum Chordata; class Actinopteri; order Cyprinodontiformes; family Fundulidae; genus Fundulus; species Fundulus diaphanus. Next base: position 1,225,991 of record CM073121.1, on the reverse strand, counting down.
ACAATAAGAATTATCACATTTACATCCAGGCAATAAAAAACACTACAGATCATCATTATTCTATCCGTGTTGGTCTAATTTGTGAATGAGGCAGAGTTTCATCAAGCCTATACGGTTCAACATTTTTCTCTCAACTGCCACACTTAAAGCACGCAGGGGTTCACGCTGCGTCTTTACGCTGATCCAGCTGCTGGATTTTTTTTTATACAGTGGGGAAAATGCATAAATAAAGACTGTAAAGGCATCCTTTAAAGGGAAGAGAATGAATAATGGGTCTGAGCTGAAGCCCCTGATTTTACAAGATCCTTAAAAAGTCCGCACCTATATTACTTGTAATGTAATTTTGGGCACCTGAATTCAAGCGCAAGGCAGCAGCCCACCAAAGCACCACTGGCTCTGTGTCGTTAAATACAAAAGAGCATTAAACACAGCTACTGACTCTCCTATTGATTTTAATTGGGACATTTTGGTACGAGTGGAAGGACATTAAACGCAGTGATTCAGGTTTTGAAAGCTGGTCGCTGACAAAAGCACCTGGCTCTGAGGGAAGGGAGGAGAGAGGCACAGTTACGGCGCTGAGGCACAGAAACAGCGCCTCTCTCCTCCCTTCCCTCGGAGCGCACGTAGTTAAATGCAGAATTAATAAAAACAAAACTTATAAACAGACTAATGGGCGTTTTAGACTGTATCTGGTTAGCAGAACTGTTTTCTGATCCAGCGTGCAGCCATGACTGGTTTTGAATGAAGGCTTTATCTGGGAGCCGCTCTCCCTAGAAATAAGATGTGAAAGAAGCTGAACCAGCTCCGCAGAAGGCGGGTCTAGACTGAGCTCTGTGAACGGATCATCCGCAGCCCAGATGGGCTTTATTTTTATTTTATTTTTAATTTATTTGGTACAAAGATTTACTCGCCATGTGGCAGCTAGCCCTCTGAAATTCACTCGCCAAACGGGAAATTTACTCGCATTTGGCGAGTGGCGAGTGTTAATTTCGGACCCTGGTTCCATCTAATGGGGGTCAATCCTGCTTGAGCAGTTCTTAAAATAATGCCTTGTCTTTTGTTTTGTTTTTACTTTTAAATGATTGAAATATGATGATTTTAACTTGATTCAAATTATTTGGTTAGCTTGGTTATTTTTATCTGACCACAAGCCTGCAGTTGTTTTTTAACAGCAAGACATCCTAACTATTGAAGTTTTACTCTAACCAGTAACAAAACTTTAGTAAGGTTAAAAATGTAACTCTAAGCATCCTCTGACATGAGTTTGTGGCAGAGACTTTCAAATGTTTAAATGACAGGCCAGGGCGCCCTCAATAATCGTAAATTCCTGTTGAGATTATATATTGAATGCTTCATGCCCTTGAATTCTGTAGTCTAATGGGGTTTAAAAACTGGCATGTTAACTTCAAATGCAGTGTAGACAGTCATTTAATGAAATTGGTTAAAAAGGGAAAAAGTGGAATGGTACTTTCTTTTTCTTTTTACATAAAAGATGCAAAATTCAGTGAAAAATATCTAATCTGGTTGCTACATTCAATGTGAGCACTGCACCTTTCAGAACTGCTGGATGCTGTATAGTTTCTCCATTTTTCTGTCTCTGTCTCTATCTTGTGTTTTTATACATGCTGATTATATTTTGAAGGCTACGTGCCTCTCTTCCTTCCTACTTCTTGATTGAAGGAAAATCTCTTTAAAATCTAGATTTGCCAGAGTTTAGAATATTTTTGAGTGTAACTTTATTCAATTGTATTTTTATTACAATTGGGATCTGTTTCTCATCCATTCATGGGGTATATCTAGGAACAAAAATGTGTTTTCCAAGAATAAAGCAGCCATCTGTTGTCAGTGATTGACTCAGGAAGGTGTATTTTTGTTTCCGACCGACTTTAAGTGATTTGCGACAATCAAAGCAAATGGTATTGTTGTAGGACATCTGAAAATGACCATAGAGGCATTGACTTGTTGAGAACGTGCTGCATTGAACGTTAAATAATCGAGCATAAACAGACGTGATCATCCTCATATTTGTATGAGGCCAACGTTCTCAGTATGTTGAAGTAATCGTTAACCTGACTCATCTGATGGATTTCGTTCCTCAGATGGATCCAATGGAAATGTATTTCAGAAGGAGGGGCTTTATCAAAAATCCTTGTATCTGATTGGATTAACCACTTGTCTGTCATCTTTACTGATGTACCACAAGCTCTTGCCAAACCCGGTCGGGAGAAGGGTGAAAAAATAATTTCCTCTACAAAAGCCTTCAAAGCCGTTCTCTGGTTTTTCTTTTAAACAATTAATATTCAGTCGATTGGACAACACTGATGAAATAGCAGCATCAATGTTACCGCTTGCTTCCTCACTGCGAGCTGCAATTGTTGTTTGAATCCAAACCACCGCTTCTCTGATACGTCACCTCTACGAAACTCCCACCCGGCGATCCTGATTGGCTCATCCACATTATGTGGTATAGACCAGTTCATTGTTATTGTTTTGATCCGGGTTTTTCGCGCATGCGCGCCGGACTGGTTGGCAAAAGACGAACACAATGGCGGACGCAAACAGAGAAACTGACGAGTTCTCAACGTATTTTTCTTCTTTAGATAACGTATCACAAGATCGTTTTAAGAGTAAGTTGATGGTATCAGATTGCCAGATTTATACAGTAAAAGCCTGAAGGGACGGAGCGAGTCTGTGAAATGCTGGCCAAGTGTTCCGCACCACGACATATACAGCTGCCTTATAAACACGCAGGCCAGTACACACGAGGGAGCATGAAAGTCCCTGAAACCACTGGACGGCTACAATTATTTTCGGGACATAGGCTCCAGCAGCCCCCGCGACGCCATGAGGGCTTAAGCGGGTCAGAAAATGGATGGATGGATGGATGGATGTTCACACATGTTTGTGTAACGCGGAGTCGGACACAGACAGCGCCTCAGCAGAGAGGAAGACCCGCCCGGTAGGTTAAAAAAAAAATTGTTCACTACAGATTATTTTGGTGTTTTGTCTTATTAATATGGGTGGGGGTGTCGGCGACGTTGCAGCGTAAACAGACGTACTAGCGCGTGAACGGGGGCGTAATGGAGCTGCAGCGCATCGACTCCGCTTCTCCTGGCCCCGACTAGCGATCGCCACCTCCCCTCCGCCGCTATTTAAGTAGAACAATGACTAGAGCAGAATTAAGTTGTATTTACCGGAGATGAAGTGTAGACTGCACATTCTGTCTTAGTATGATGGTTCCCCCAGTCCATTGGGAGTGTCTGCCTGCGCTCTTTTCATTGAAATTATCCATTTCTTTCTTCTTTCTTTTTTCTTCGGTAAACGACAGAAACGTACATCCGACGATTTGGAATTCCTCTGTGTGCAACCGGGAGCACACCAAGTCGTAGACATTGTTTAGATTCCAAAAATAAACTAACTAAAAATACGCTCTAAATCACCCGTTTTGTCATGTAGTAGACGAGAACAGTACTGTTTTTGCCTACCAGCGGGACCCGGATGTAGTGCTGATGTCACGCGTGAACTGGTCTATTGAAAGCCCTCCCAATGGCAGCGATTCCAGATGGATGTGTGGAGCTCAGCGGAACGACATCCATCTGGCAAGAGTCAGGTTAGTAATCGTGGCACCAGGTGAAATCAACAAATGCGTCCTGTTCTATTGTAAAACAATAGAACAGGACGCATTTATCGAGCGCTTTCACGATTCATCGAATGATTCGGGGACCTCGATTCATCTGCGTTGAGGCTTCGTTACATTGTTTATTTATTCAGCGATCTGTGTCTGGGCCAGGTGGCTAACGCTAATGGTAGCCTAGTCAGCTGATACATGGATGCCAAGTGTGGTTATCCGCTGTGGAGACAGGAAGCAACGGGCAAAAATAATAATTATCTTTACTGTCATTGCAACGTACACTCAATGAAATTTGTTCTCTGCATGTAACCCAGCGCCTGGGGAGCAGTCTGGGGTTAAGCGTCTTGCTCAGGGACCCAGAGTGGCAGTCTGTGGGAGTTGAACCCAGAACCTCTGGGACACAAGCACAATGCTCTACCCACTAGGCCTCTCTGCCACGCAGAGAGAAAGAAAGCTAAAGTTTTAAAGGTGTAGGGACAGCTTAAATCGGCTACCTGGTAGCGAAGGTTAGCTGCGTCTCAATTCGCAGGCTGCGTCCTTCGAAGGACGCATTTTAAGGCCGGTGACGTCACAACGATGCGCGGAGGCTGTCCCATTTGGCAAAAATTCTGAGGATGCTTAAAATGCAGCCTTCGAATGCGTCCTCCTTTTCCCCGAATTCTGAGGATGCACCGCTACCATCCTTAGTGGCCTCGCCTGCCATAAGATTTCCCGAGGTGCTTTGCGCGCTTTTTTAGTGATAGTGAAAGTAGTGATTTAAGTCAGTTATTTACAGGGTTTGTACACATTTAACTATTCAATTCAAATTACTAAATTTACAAACATAAACTTATATCAAGTCTTACAAATAAATATAACAGTTTATATTTAAACATATTCGTCAATCTGCTGACAAGCGTTTGTTTAATAAGTATATTATGATCATTAGCAGGCCCCTGTGGGTGAAAATAATAGCAGGTAAATGTTACCTCTCCACTGCGCTCTCCCAGCATGAGAAAAATTCGTCGCCGGTTTTGCTGCCACCGAAGCCGTCTAACCCGACTCTCCTCCTCCAAGAACAAGTAAATAAAAAAATAAAAAATAAAAATTTCCATATCCATTATCCGTCTGGCGCTGTTTTTCCCGGGCTTGGGGCAGACGTGATGACGTCATGTCGCAACCAGGAAGTGCTCCAAAGGCTAGAGCGTCCCATTTACCAACGGCTGAGGATCCTCCGGAGCATCCTCCGATGGCTGGGTCCTCCTAAGGCTGTGTAGGCTGGGTCCTTCGAAGGACTTCTCTCCCTGCTCGGCCCCCACCTTTCCTCTCTCACCTGAGCTTGTTTTGATTGGTCAGCATGGCGGCCAAACGGCCAATCACGCGAGGGCTATTATGTGAAAACACAGGGGAGCAGGAGTGCAGCTGTGAGTTTGTTTGGTTGTTCTGTACAATGAACTATGAGGGACAGGAGAAAACAAAGTATGTGGTTTCTAGTTTAAAGACGTTGGGGACAACAAAGCAGAGCTGCTTCACTGCAGCAGCTTAAGATCAGCAGAGACACATCACAGCTATATACTGTATTTATAGGAAAGTTGGCTTCTGTTCAGTGGATGTCTTTGCACTTGTTAATTTGTGCAACAACAAAGTTTGACTAAAATATTCCATCATTCTGTAAATCAACTCGTTTTTTCCTACATTTTTTAACTTCTAAACTTAATTTTTATCTGAATATGCCTTATCTATTAAGAATTGCACAGTATTTTTCTTTCTCTTCTGCTGTACAGCTTAACTTTAATTAATCTTGTGTGTAAATATGGAGCCTAGACCACCCTGTTTTTGCCACTGTTAGACCCGAATTTACCCACTGTGGGACAGTAAAGGTACTTATATTAAACATGGGTAAGAATGGTTTTTAAAAAGGCACTATTTATTATGCCTGAATTTAAATTTGCTGTTTACCTTTTTGATGAATGTGTAATTATTTTTGTTGTCTAATTGTGGACTAAAAAACGAAGTTTTTAACTTGGCCCTTAAGTTAAACTCTAGAAATGTTCTTTCTTTATATAAATAAAATTATGCTTTTTAATCTAGAAAATGCTGAATGCAATATGCAAGTGAAACTTCATGTATTTTGTGTTTGTGGCACAAGGACAAGCGCAGTATTGATAAGTCAACCACAAAGGGCTGAGCTTAGCTGCAGATTTATCCTTGTTGTTCAAAAAAGAATGGCATTATTTGCTAATTAGCAATTTCCCCATTATTTCTATTACACATAAAATAATCTTAAGTAATTATGTGAAAAATCTGCAAATTTTTATCAGAGTACTCGATTAATCGTCAGAATAATCGATAGAATAGTAAATTACTAAAATAATCATTGATGACAGCCCTACATTTATCCCGTTGGATCCTGCGCTGCCGATGCAAGAAATTGCCGGGGAGTGGTGGCCGAGTGGTTAGAGCAGAGCGCTTGCACTCAGAGAAGGATGCAAGTACCCGGTTCGATCCCCACAGCCTGCACTCTGGGTCCCTGAGCAAGACCCTTAACCCCTGATTGCTCCCCAGGCGCCGCACATGGCAGCCCACTGCTCCCCAAGGGGATGGGTTAAAAGCAGAGAACAAATTTCATTGTAATGTATGTTTCAATGACAATAAAGATGATATTACTAAATACAAATTCTGTCAGAGGTAACTAGTTGGTCAGAGTTCTTGCTTTAATGTAGACGCCATCAGAACAGACTACGATGATGTCTTCACGGCCAGGAGACGCTCAGTGCTCCCCACTCCATGGGAATTTTTAGTGCAGCCATCCTCAGAAACTGGGTGCATTCACAAAACGCAGAGAAGTTTACCATGGCAGGTAAAAAGATGTCACGACTACTTAAAGTATTACCATGATTTTATAGTGTGTTAATACTGAAAAAAATTGGGATTGGCTGTTTGACCCACATATGTCCATTGAAAACGAACAGTTTAATACAATGCAAATAGATTAAATGTCCATATAGGTGCAATACTGAGCATCAACATGGGTTTCATGGGGCAGAAAATCTGATGTCTGGTTGCCTAGAAGTATCTGTGCAAACGGTAAAACTTCAAAGACATATTATCAAAAACCTTTTACTTATTGTTGGAATGTAAATGAACATCCAAGCATAGCTACAGGAATTGATGAGGGCAACAGATGTAAGATAATAAAACTGGACATATAAATGAGTGCATTACCCCTTTATAACAATTACCCCTTGTATGGTTCTCCTTATTCAGGAGACAATCTTGTCAAAAGAGAAGAGAAGGAAAATGACAATTAATCCTAAAAATGCAATGTTCTATATTTTGTTAAGTTTTTGTTTGGACGTTGTTGTGCCATGTCAGGACGTGACAAACTTGCATTAGTTCGGGAGACGACGGACTGCAATTCCCATGATGCAAGGTGGTCAAAATGGCCACCAACTCCCATCATGCAACTCGGCCCAAAATGGCCGCCGCCCCTAACGACGGACAGAGAGATAACGTTACTAGGGGGAAAGGTATTTATTGCGGCCGAGGACCGAAATCTGCCTTCTTCACTGGAGCGCTGCCAACCCGAGCAGACACACAGCTGTTTCACTTCGTTGGGGCAACCCCACGCCACGTGCTCGAATTTCTCGCTGGACCGAGATTTTTCGAAGCAAAACTTATCCCTGCATTAACGATAGCAGGAGGTCGACTCTAAAAAGTACTTTTAATTCCCTCTGATCAAATACTGGAAGCCGCCTTATTTCCCAGTGATCGAAAGAGGACTACGCTTTTGCTGGGCCGAGCCAAGCGACTGTGAACCCGGAGGAAGAAACGAAGGAGCTTCTCCCCCGTCCCGCTGCAGCCTGCGGACAACTGCGTTCGTCAAGACGTGTCCAGAAAGCCGCCTTACTTGGAGCGCTCCGGACCAGCCCCGAGGCACCTCAAAGTAACGGGTTCTCCCCTTTTATTTCTGTCTCACCAACAGGGTGTTTAGAAGTGCCTGGGCAGACGTAGGAACTTGTAGGTGTAGGTTAATGCTTTTTATTTCAAGAAGGAATTGTTTATTTTGCTGAATATTTTCTTTGTATGTGCATGCATTTGTGAAAGTGACTTGGCTGTTGTTTGATTTTGTGGTTCGTGGAGACTCCGCCGTGAGTCGATTATTCAACTTTTCCATCCTTTTTCCCTCTCTTTGTTCCATCTTTGCTTTGCTTATCAGCTGGTGCAATCTTTTTTTGTCCGAGCTCAGTTCGCGGTCTCCGTTTAAACTCCCCAGTTATCCACACCCTCTCGAAGCGAGGTATTACCCCATCAGCGTAAGCGTGGTTACGTCATTAGGACCTCCCCTCACGCATCACGCAAGGTTGTAGAGCCTACGTCATCATAGTCGCCATCTTGCGAGTGTCTCAGAGCGGGTGTCTGCTCCTCAATGCTGCGACGTCAAATGCCGACGCCTCTGAGTGTGGTTTAAACAACCGTGAGCTGAACTAAGATTTACTACCTCTCATTTTAATCCATTTGTTTTCTTTTTTTTGTTTTGTTTTGTTTAGTTTTGTTCTTTTATTTCCACCTATATTTTGCATGTGTAGTTTTAGTAATGAGTAAGATTTCCCAGGGTTGTGAATCAGAGAATTACTGTAACAGGGAATTGCCTTTGGTTCAATAAAACCACCACTGCGGAATAGAAATGGTTTTGTGTTCAATTCAATTCACAGTTGCCTGGTTATTCAGAATTCAGAGCTAACCTCCTTTGGAGTTAACATCTGATATTAATACAGAGACATATCATTGGATGGTGATAAGGAATAAGGATTTAAACTCTAATTGCAGTTTTATATTGGGGTTCTCACAGTCTGCCGGATAAACCTCGTCGGTTAAAATCCGACCAGATCATTTATTCCAGCATAAATGAGTTCATAACAGCTAGTTAATTAATGCATTAGTAGTATAAATCATTACAAGCTTCTAGCTAACATTACCACCATTTGAACTATATTTGTTATAGCTAAATTTCGAGTTGAATGACTTATTATTTAAATTATAATACCAAATTATAATTAATTATAATAATAAGCATATTCAAACTGCTTCTGGCATAACAGCGTTTGCAACTTGGTGCAGTACTACTGCCAAACACAATTAAAATCACTATTTGGATAGCAAAATGTATTTAAATATTTTTTATTGACAATTCAGAATGAAATCAAGCTGAAATAAAATAGAAGTAATGAGACTATTTTCAAAAAGTAAGGAGTAGGAAGTACAAATAATTGCGTGAAAATGTACGGAGTAGAAGTAAAAAGTAGGCTAAAAAATAATTATTCCAGTAAAGTATAAATAACCCACATTTCTACTTAAGGCAAAGAAGTATCTGTACTTGGTTACTTGACACCACTGCCCACCTGTCAGTGCGGCTTAGGTGCTGGAGAGCGGCGGCTGCCTTGGAGCAGGTCGGCGGGCGGAGCAGGTCGGGCGGAGCAGGTCGGCGGGCGGAGCAGCTCGGTGTCACATAGAAAACAGCTTGATGTGAAAACTTCTTCCTGCCAAGCAGTTTATAGTGTGGCGCCGCGTAAGCGCTCGTAAAACTTTAGCTCTGTGTCTACCTGTCCACGGACTCATGCCCGCCATGTGGGAACCTAGAGACAGAAATAGCTCAGGATGTGATCTGCCGCTATTTAGAAAGGCTCATTTTAATCAAATTAACTGCGAACACTAGTCGCTGTGCATCGATTCACATTTAAAGAATCAATTTGATTCCGATTCTCAACATTTAGAATCAATTCTTTTTGGTTTGATCCGATCTCAAATTGGACTGCTGGTATTAAAAAAAGGTTTCTTTCTCACAGCCCTGTTCTCCGATTGCCATCCGGAGTTCAGGGCCTGGAGGAGGAGCGGGCCACCTGGTCGGGTTCTGGACTGGGGATGGGCGTTGGGTGCTGGGGGTCGGCTGGGGCTGGCACTTCTTCTTTCCCCCAGACTATGGGGGTAGGGCTTATGTATGGAGGGCTGGGTGTGGGGGAGGGAGCGCCTCAGGGTTGGTGGGGTGGGGCTCTGGTTGGGTGCCCCGTTCGGTCCATGTTGGCCTCATCTCCAGGTAGATGGGCCCGTTTAATTTGTCTGAGCGGATAGGTCGAGAGGATATACTTGCGTTATTATGCCACTATCATATTAGTTGAAAAAGGTCTTCAGATGACAATATGATTTATCGAAATAATTTTTAGAAAACCTTATCAACCAGCAAAATTTGTTATTGTGGCAGGCCTACAGACATGTTTATGCATATTTGGATTACAGTGATACATATTGTAATGATATGAAGCTTTTTTTATGTTGTGATAAAACCTTAAGACAAAACAAGAACAGTTTGTTTGTGGTTCAGACTATTTCTACTACACTAGTTGGTGGTGGGTGCAGCTTTTTTTCAGCAAAGTAGGGAGCTCCCAGTTAAAATCTAAAATCAGACTTACTGATGTTATTCTCTCCCAGCGAAACCAGGTGGACGCGTCAGGTGCCAGTACTTCCCTGCAGTAGACAAGGTGCTTTTTGTGGACGACTATGCTGTGGGGTGCAGGAAGGACTTGAACGGCATTCTGCTCCTGGACACGGCCTTACAGCCCCCAGTGGCTAAGCCGGAGGACATGGTTCAGCTGGAGCTGCCGGTCACAGAGGTAAGAGCACACTGTGACAATCGGACAGGAAGTCCTTAATGTTGTTGGACCTCCAGGTTCGACGACAGCTGTGTGTATGTGGAAGTAAATGTGTTTAACTTTGGGCTGGACCATGTAGAAAAAAAGCATACTGATAAAATAGAAATCATATTGATCCATATTGATAATTATCAACAAATTCAAAACATACATTTTAAGTGCAGACCTGTCCATTTTGTGCTGTTGCTTAGCGACCTATTTTTAGATGCAGAACACACAAACACTGAATTCAAACTCAACCATTATTTCAACCAACGTTTTACCAAAACTGCAAGTTTAAGAAAAAAAAAAAGACCGCATGCTCTCTGAACTCTTTGAAAGGGGCGGAGCTTGGTGACGGAGCGTTCCTGGGTCTGGGTTTGTGATTGGTTGAGAGGATGTAATGACTGTAATATTAACCTACATGGCTAGAATGCAAAAAGAAGGAAAACTATTATTCTATTGAACTTTTTACTGACCCGTTTTTTTCTATCATCTATATACGTCTATGGATTGACATATATTGTTATTGAATTATCGTCCAGCCCTTACATAAACTGTTGTCTTTTGTATAATTCAAAGAATATTGTGTATTTGTCAGGGAATTATTTTAGTGCATCAGTTTCAGAGACAAAATCGACTACTTTAAAAATTGTGCCTGTGAGACAGCGCTGAGGGATGTAGGAACCCTCATAGCAACTCGCGTCTCGCTGCTGCCTCGGCAAAGTTGCCGTTAAAACAAAAAAGGAAAAAAAAAAAGTGTTAAGTCATTGTTGCTAGTTGCTTTTTGAAAGAAAATTCCTAGAGGTGTCCAAAAAGTCGCAAAATACAGCAACAGAGTTGCTAAATGGGCATCATTGGACTGTGGTCTCTAGTCTAGCCACTAGCAGCTTCGGAGCCAGACAGGAAGGAGCAGGCGGTGATGATTTTTCAAAAGAAAGTACACTATAACTTTTCATGATATTTAAATTAATTTCAAACTGATTATTGTTAGTATAAGTGGAAAAATATAGGTCATGCATATTATAGGGTATATATATCTCATGCTTTACATCGTTTTAACATATATTTAAAAAAACTTCATTCTGCAGGTGTGTTGGCTATTATTCTGCCATGGCGGTGCCCTACAATCAATTAGTAGCAGAAACCTTATTGTTATATTCATGCAATATGAGAATAGCAAGTAGTTCACATTAAAACTATTACAGTTTGAGGTGAAATAGTTAGATCATTTGACATATTCATTTAGCCGTTTTTACCCATTAGAAAAGGGCGAGGAAGCCAAAATCGAGACTGCACCAGAAAAGAGGGCAGCTTTTTTTTTTCTAACTCTGTTTGTCTTTTTAAACCAACTGAAATGTGTTTGTTTGTTTAGGCACAGCAAATGCTGTCGGCATGTCAGGAAAAGATCGATGTGTCCAGCACTGAGGGCTATGAACTTTTTATCAACCAGCTCAAAGAAGGTCTGAAGAATACCTCACATGAGACTGCAGCCAATCATAAAGTAGCTAAGGTAAGCTAAAGAGACACAAACAATGCTTTCTTTGTTGTGTATTCTCTGAATGCACAGGATACTACTAGGAATGTCATCCTCCTGTTTCATTTTTTACAGTATCATATACAGTAGGGCTGGGACTTTATTGTATTGTTTTATTGTTATTGTGAAAATTAAGAATTTGGGTTTATCTTGACAAGGACTTCTAATTATTACTGTCTGAAAACTCCAAAAACAGCCAGTATTGTCAGGATTGTGATTTTAGCTATTTTCTCCACTGTTGTTTTTTCAGAGCGTCGATAAATGTCAGGGAAGAAGGGTGCACAGTTTTTATAGAAGAGCCCAATGAAATTTAATGCAGCACATAATAGTGATATAGATATAAGTGATTTAATGATCCCAGGATATAATGGGCAAAAAATGGGAAATGCAAGCTACTGACTGCAACTAACTGCTTTTAACGATTCCACAAATATCAAACAAGAATCTCAAACTAAGTCGAAACAAACCACAGGGGCACAGCCATTTTCAGGAGGGTCTTAAGACCCCCCTCATGCACCTCCCTCCCACCGCCATTGAGTGGAAGAGTCAAAGTATCTTGGAGTCTTGTTTACGAATGAGGGCAGAATTAATTGGTGCTACTGAAAAGGCTCAGCTCTGATTTACCCACCGGCCTACACTCCAACCCTCACCTACAGCCATGAGATTTGGGTCATGTCCAGAAGAACGACATCCTGGATACTAGCGGCTGAAATGAGCTTCCTCCGTAGGGTGGCTGGGTTCTCCCTTAGAGACGGGGTGAGGAGCTCCACCGTCCAGGAGGGGCTCAGAGTAGAGCTGCTGCTCCTCCACATAGAGAGCAGTCAGCTGCAGTGGCCCGGGATTTTGTTCTGAATGTCCCTGGACGCCTCCCTCAGGAGGTGTTCTAGGCATGTCCCACCAGGAGGAGACACGCTGGAAAGACTGTCTCTCAGCTGGCCTGGGAACAGTTGTCTGGGGGGACTGGAGTCTGGGCGTCTGCTGCCTTCTGCCACCTGGTCCCAGATAAGCTTGGGACGACAAGTACGAGCCTCAACAAATATATGAAAAAGAAAGGGAAGTAGCTGAAAATTCCCCGTCCATCGCCTCTTGGGGGCAGCACAGCGAGAGGAAGAAAGCTCAGCTGTACACACAGAGGGATAATGGCTTTTTGCTGAAAAGGTAAGTAATGAGACAAACTACAGCCGGGGTACTGCAAATATTTACTTTTTGGAGACGGTGGGAGATGATAAAGGTGTGGGGACCGAGCGGATGGAGCAACCTACCGAGCAGCCGTTCAAGCTTATTCAAACACTGGTTCCTGGACAACAATGCTAGGTTTTACTGTTCTAAATTGTATTTGGAAAGGATTAAATGAGGATGCTATTCTAAGGAATGCACCTTGGTTGTATCTTTAAGTTGCTGACATAAGCAGCAACATTGACAGACACTCTTCTCCTTGTTTAACCTGATATGGTTGCATTTTTTAATGCTTTGATTACTGTCTTCTATCTGCTTCTTTCAGTGGGCAACGGTCACGTTCCATCTTCCTCATCACGTGCTGAAGCTTGTGGCTGGTGCCATCGTCAGTGAGCTGAAGAAGATTAACCAGAACGTTGCTGCCTTATCGGTAGCCTCCTCCATCATGGACAGGCTCTCCTACCTCCTGTCAAGCGCCAGACCTGAGCTCGGGGTGGGCCCTGGGCGCTCTGTAGACAGGTTGGGCCACCCGCTGTCTCACATTGAGTCTGTCACTACATCACCAAACAATTAACCTGCATTGGGTGTTAGAAAGTGTGGGCCTGGTGGCACTTTTTCAGGAAAGGCCATTCAACACGGATGTTTCAGTCTCTTGGATCTTCTAATTTGACATAAATTCTTTAGGTCTTTGTTTTTAATCCAGACTTTGGTCTTGAGATCACATTTGTTAAGGTTCCAGTTTATTGCAGCTTTAGGACAATTTCAGGGTGTGTTGAACATATGAAGATTTCACCTACTGGTCACTGTAAACCGGACACCGTGGTAGGTTCCAGACCTCCATTCAAAGAGTGTTGCTTTCCACAGGTCACTGATGTACAGCGAGGCCAACAGGCGGGAGACGTTTACGTCATGGCCACACGCTGGTTACAGATGGGCTCAGCCGGATCCAATGGCTCAGGCGGGCTTTTATCACCAGGTATGTTCTGACACAGGTCTTAGCTAACAGCCAGATAGGTTTTACTATATTCATTTTTCTAAAAATTAGCATGTAATGAGAAGACTGGCTAGAAGACTAAGCACCACATCAATGTAGGATGGGAGGTGATGAGGCTTTAATGGTACATATGTACATGTAAAAAAGAAAAGATTGGATGCAAATTTTCTTCCATCAAATGTTGCTGCATTGAGTAAATAAATAAGATTTTATGAACTGTCGCTTCATGCTTGCTCAGTATGAGGGATTGCAGCAAAGCCATGTACAATGCAGACGACTCTCCCTGTAGCTCTACGCTTCTCCAGGAGTGAATGCTGCTTGTCGGGACTTTGAAGCAATCAACTGGTTCCCTTATATTGGACATTCTTTTGACCAATCTGTATAATCTGATTGATTTTGATTTTGTAAAGTGCCTTGAGATGACATGCTTCATGAATTGGCGCTATATAAATAAAATTGAATTGAATTGAACTATAGAAGGCTGAGTTGTTGAATAGAGCAGTGCATCATGTGAACTTAATTACTTTCTACAACGAGACCAACAAGCAGATACTGCTTCAAGATTCAAAAGTTGTGTTGAAACCTGCAATACAGATTCACTCAAATGGAAAAAGGAATAAGACTGCAAATGAAACAAAAATCCAGCTGCAAATGAGTTTTCAGTGGGCTTCATGAATAGTCCAAGTCCATTTCATGAAGGTTTGCATAAAGCTTGTATATAAAGGAATCATAAGCACTACAGTGTGATGGTATTAGCTGTGATGGCGTGTCCTGGCTTCAAGCTGAATAAGTTTCTATGTGCAGATGGTTAAAAGTCTAACAATCACAAGACAACTTGCATACAAAGAAAAGCTAGTTTCATGTTCTATTGATCCTGTGCATCAGTCGGCATCTCCCTTAAGGAATATACCCTCACGCATTATACCGTCAATCTACACGTTCTTTACCTTTCACAGTCAGCTGAAGGTAGGACTTTTCCATATATTAGAAATAATTATTATTATTTTTAACGGTAGGTGGATAGACTGATTATCTGGGGTCTGTGTTTGCTATGAACTGAAAGCAGAAAGCTATCAACACCTTTTAATTATTTAACACAAGTGTTAAAATAAACATAATCATAACATTATGGGGGTTGCTGTGTCGGCAACAGGAGCTTTGAAAAGGGGCCGTTATTTCTCTGCATGAAGAATGTCGTGTTGCGTGAGACTTGACAGCACTGCCTATCAAGGTTTGTTGCAGGACAGCAGCGAAATGTGCTAAAATGCTAGCCAGATTCAACAAGTCATCATGTAAGTGCACACAAGAGCTCGCCTGGTAGGGTGGGGGCCTTAGAACGGTGCCTTGCAACTGTATACTTCTCAGGAAAGATTGATGTGGCTTTTACTTCTAAAGAAGTGTTTATCTGGCATAAATAAAGACAATATTCTTTTGGCTTTATTAATGCATCCATACCATGCAGGAGTGTGTACTCTAGTCTGTACACACTAGAGCAGGGGTGGCCAACTCCGGTCCTCGAGAGCCGGTGTCCTGCAACCTTTAGATGTGTCCCTGGTCTGACACGCCTGAGTCAAATAATCAGTTAATTAGCAGGACTCTGAAGAACCTGACTGCATACTGAGGAGCTAATTGTGCCATTTGATTCAGGTGTGTGGGAGCAAGGAAACCTCTAAAAGTTTCAGGACACCGGCTCTCGAGGACCGGAGTTGGCCACCCCTGCACTAGAGGGTGATACAGGAGTGGATTTTCACTCCTGTCCCATCCCGCTCCCACAGAAAAAATTTGTGTCCTGTCCCGTCCCACTCCTGGTAAAATTACTCCCACTCCCATCCCGCTCCTACTCAGAATGACTCCCGCTCCTGCCCCACTCCCATTCTTGTTGTCTTCATTAAGTTTTCTGGCAATACATTAAACCTGAATGTATTATGAAGGGTCAGTTAAGTTCCTGTTTTAGCTTTAGTAAAGGCCAGTTAAAGTAAAAGGAATAATAATAAATAAATAATAAAAGTAACAAGGAAACAGACCATACCTGTCTTTGGTGAATAAACAAAATGTACAATGTTGCCTTTTACTAATTCATTAAGTAATTGTTTCACATGAACAATGACAGGGTTTCCGCGGGGCATTAAAAGTCATTAAATGACATTTTTTAAAATTAAGGCCTTAATTGGCATTAAGTCATTAAATGTGATTATCTGTGGCATTAAAAATGCCTTATTTTTTTCTAAAAAAAAAAAATACAGTCATAAAAACAGTTTCGTCAGATATATTATATCAGATATAACTGATTCCGCGTGTTTGCGCCGAACTGCTTCCGGTTGATCGTAAAGCCGTATGTTTTTACAATGTTCGGAAAAGGGACTCGAGGCGGAGAGAGAGCTAGAGAATGGGAAAATGCTAATTTCAACAAAAGCGGATGGAAAACGAGGAATTGGGGACATGGCTGCAGCCTGTCGACGGTAAAGATGATGAAGGATTTTGCCGTGTTTGTAAAAAGAAATTAAGCTTTGCACAATGGGTGTCAATGCTTTACGGGCTCACATGAAGTCAGACAGTGTAGTCCAGGGTGTACACGGGTATACGGCGCATAGCCACTTATTTTTCAGTCAGCATTGCCTATATCAACTTCTGGAGCGGTATTTGTGTCTTTTGTTTGGGCACACAGTGAGACAGATATTCAGCGTTTAAACATCACGCGCGCACGCTCAAGACTGATAAACTCTTCTCAACCCACTATGCTCGCACTCGCTTCCGTGTCTGCCCGTGACCTGCTGCTTTCACGCTCAACACCAGCTGTGCGCGGATTCTGTCTGTGCGCTCTTGACTTCAAAAACTATCCACCTCACCAGCCAATCACAGACAGGTTTCTTTCCATCCAATCAGTGTATGGCTTACAAATACTGCATTCAGATGGATTAAATGAAAATGCTGCAGCTTTTGGCAGAAATCACTAAACATAACGGTGGGATTGAAGATAAAACAACAACCAATAAACAGTTTAATATTTTAGCCTAAAATATTTAGTTTAAAATAATTCCTTGAGTTACTAAGTGAGGTGTGAAAAATCTTTTTGTCTCTTTTCTTTCCAGCTTCTGGGTGATGATGCAAACGTTTCTTGTGATCACAATCATCATCATTGTCATCATTATTTAAAGAGCACTTTAACACGAGGTAAAACAAAATAACATCTAATAAAATGACTTGAGTAAAGAATCAACAGTTTAAAACAACAACAATAATAATAAGCTGTTTAAATCCTTAAAAACAAACAGAAGTTCTTTAAACTGAACTCTAAGATAAACAGGCAACCAGTGAAGGGAGGCCAGGATCGGGTAATGTGCTTTATTTTATGTTTTTCCATTAAAAGGTGTGCAGCAGCGTTTGAACCAGCTGCAGACATTTGAGTGAGGACTGACCGATTCAGAGATAAAGAGAATTACACAAATCCAGCCATGATGAAATGAAGGCTTAGAGTGTTTCCATGTTTCTGCCTTTAAAGAATAGGTTTTACCTTTGCTTTGTTCCTTAAATGATAAAAGTGACTTAACTGAGGTCCTTTTTGACTGTCAAGTTTAAAATCACCGTCCATTTTAAAATCCAGGGGCTAAACATTCATTGTCAGGGCGTCTAAATCAACAGGACCAACAGTTGTTTGGGTGTTTCAACTGGTATATTTGACAATTCCTCATTTGCAAAGACAAAGAGATTTGAGTTTTGATGTTCTCCTCGTTATTAACTTTATCTCTTTTTATAGATTCTCTTTCTCATTCAATTTAGGACTTTCCATATGCCTTTTCATCTAGGTCTATATTGAAAAACCTACAGTAAAGTAATGAAATGTTGATTCTGGATGTAGTGTAGGAATTCCTTCAATATAAACCAAAGAACATTTTACATTACCTGCCTGAAGCTGGATAAAATCTTTGAAAAAGAGACAACAGTATTTTCACACCTCACGTAGTAGCTCAAGGAAATATTGTAATCTAAATGTTTTAGGCTAAATATTTTAGGCTAAAATGAGTAAACCCTAGTGATGGATTTTTGGGTAAACTAAATAGAGCAGTGTTACATGTCATTGTTTCTAAAACAGCATTTTTCTGAGCCGCGTCTAAAAGGGCAAACATCGAGAGTATACCCACTTCTCCAGGGACCACTACACCACTGCGGACAGCCACAGATAAGCTGCAAGGGGCAGACAACAGCTAACGATGTTAAGTTACTTTTCTGTAACCAACGCACTCACGTCCGCATTAGCTCCGCAAACAGCACAGCAGCAGCTGGAGCAAGCTTTACTGCCACTAACGTCGAGAAATCAGACGGTCTTCGGACAACATTTGGATCCAATGCAACACTGCATGCGGAGGTGCTCTGGTGTCTGAACACAGCCATTAAATTTATTTCTGCGAGCATTAAAAGAGCATTAAAAAGCATTAAATTAGGGTTACTCATTCCTGTATAAACCCTGAATGAAGTTACTTTTATGTTTCAAATTGCTGAAACTAAAGAATAATGCACCGAGCCAGATATCTAAACTCAATTAAGAAAAAAGTGCATAAAGGCATTACTGTCACAATTTAGATAATTTACCTCAGTGGTTCATAAACTCAGTTTTGTAAAAGAAAGTTGAACATCATTCAAGCATATTAGTATTCTTCCATTTGCGGTAAAATATCCATGAACTAATTAGGGTTTACTATCAGAACCAATACATTCATCGAACATTAATCACATTCTTAGACACCCCTCTAAACTTTTATCAAAAGTGGGTGATGCGGAGCTAACTGGACCCAGGAAAAGCCGGTCCTGTCAGCTCCGTCTCATTTTTATCCGACCAGACATGGAAGTGGACATGTTTTACTTTTGTTAAAAAGTGAAAGAAGTGTTAACATGTTGTTCAGTTAGTGGGTTAAAACAGAAAAAAGCACAACTGTTCAGATAATACTAAATAAAATACACATTGTTTGTGTTGCACATTGGAAAACGAATCCAGGAAACATGTTTTACAAGCAGGGTACTGAGTGTTAACACCGTGACATTTAACTCTCGTCAAGTTTGTTAATATTTGCAACTTTACAGTCGCTCTGTGAGTTTAATAGATAAGTCCTTACTTCTGACTTTGCATTGCAAATCCAACTTTTCCAGGTTGAGTTCCCCCCCCCCCCCCCCAATTCTGTTTTTTGAGCGCTGGCGGAAAAAAATTGATCGGAAGCACTGTTGGCTTCTGGGTCGTGTAGTTCTTTTGACTTGCATTATAGTTTAGGTTTCTTGGAAAAAAACTACAAAATGGCAGCGGCGAACCTACATTTTTGATTTTCTATTTTATTTAGTTTTTGGCAACGATCCTAGTTTATTGTACCTGCTATTGGTTTACTCCCGCTCCCGTCTGCTCCCGTTGATATTTAATCCTGTACCGTCCCAATCACGTGATATGTACTAATGTTGACTCCCATCCCGCGGGATTCCCACGGGATTCCCGAAAAAATGTCAGCCTCTAATACACACATCTGGTCGGCAACAGCTTTTCTATTGGTGCAGCAAAGGAGTCTTGAGATGTTGGGACACAGGGCTTATTTTGGGTTCTACATGTTTAGTTAGACGGAAACATGGCCTCCCCTCTCCCACTATGTGCTCACAGTTGGTCGCATGTTCATAGCAAAGCTAAATTCTAGCAGACATCACCAGTAATATCAGAGGTGTTTGTGTTTTTCTAAAAGAAAACTGTGATTGGACATGAAGTGTTTACAAGCCCGTCTCGCTCTCTGTCCACAGCCTGCCTCAACAGGGGATGACAGAGCTATGTGTTTCACCTGCAGTGTGTGTCTAGTCTGTTGGGAACCCACAGATGAGCCCTGGTGAATGGAATACAATTATCATGCAGCAGCATTTTATGCACATTTATCTCATTCCATGCTTGCCTAACAGCCCTGCCATATTCCCCCAGGTCTGAACACGAGAGACATTCTCCTAACTGTCCATTTGTCAAGGGAGAGCATACGCAGAACGTCCCTCTGTCCGTAACGTTGGCGACCAGCCCCGCTCAGTTTCCTAATAGTCCTGACAGTTCAGACAAGATCACCTGCTACGGCTTTGGAAGCTGCCCACAGTTCTTAGCTGCTGCCACAAAGAGGGGCAAGGTCTGTATCTGGGACGTCTCTAAAATGATGAAGGTAAGAGCTGTCGGCGGCGATTGTGTGACACTGAACGCTGACTTTCTTTCCTCCGTTTTTAAGGAACGGTTTTTGATTTAGACAGAAATTTTGTTCTTAACAGGTGCACCTAAAGTTTGATGTGAACCCGTACGATCCAGCCATCCTCCGGCAGCTGATCCTGTGCAGTGGTGAGCAGGGCCAGCAGGTGCTGACTGAGTCTCGGAGGCCAACTCTAACTTGGTTGGAGGAGTCGTCTTCCTGCTCTGACCTACCAAAGCTAGAGGGAGACAGGTAAAGGACACACTAGTCCGTATTATTAGACACAGACATGGACACACAAAAAACCTCCGATTTTGAGAATGACCTTAGTTCTGATGACTCTGTCTTATCTGGAGTTTTGGAGAATATCTGATCAACTTTATGCCACAGATTGTTGAGACACAGGTTGCAATGTTAACAGGTTAATAACAATGTACAGCAGAGGTCAAAAAATCATAAAAGAAGGAAAGCAAGCACAAGGCAGCCAGGCAGAAGGCTGGTAGTTACTGATGATGTAACTGCCAACAGATTAATGACACAAAATCACAGTGTCCTCCAGAGTAAAGTGACATTATTCCACAGCACTTAAATTTGAATATCATTAAGTCAATAATGAAGGTCAGTGTTTTGAGTTTCCAAACTTTTAGATCACTCCATAGTGAGGAAAAGGCTGTTTTTGTCAGTCCTGGGGGCATTCAAACACAGCTTTTTGAAGGCACACAATTGGACCTACGAGCATGCATAGCACAATCGTCACCCGATATTACAGCAAATGTCTTCAGTTCAAAAACGGCTTCATAAAGAGAAGATTTAGATGTTAATTTGCCTAGACGAGGTGGACAAAGTCAGGGCAAAAGTTTAAAAGGCAGGGGTTTGGAGACCTCAAAGTCTGCCTACCAACTTACTACAAACTGTTGTTTTGAACCCAGTCAGCATGTCACCAGCTACACTGGTCAATGGCTGCTTTTGACAACAATTGTAATTGAAAAGATTAAACTTTTGGTAGCATTCAGGTAAATGTAGTCCTTTCTGCACAGTTCTGAACAGCATTGTTACTGTGACAGGGATAAATGGTTGCCAGGATTGCGTTTTATGTTAATAGAAAACTTTTTATTAGTGATCAAAACACAGCAGAGCTGAGTGGAAGCAGTCTCCTGGTTCTTTACATATTCAGTCAGTGTTTTATAGTGATGGTTTAACAGCATTACTGTGATGTAGCTCTTAAAATGGGGTCAAAACATTGTTTTGACAGCATGTGTTATATACATCTCAAACTCTGCCTGTTCAAATTTTCAGTTTTCCAGGTCATCGCAGCAGCAAATAGGTTTGAATCGGAGGCAACCGGACTTTCGCTCAGTTTTTCTGAAAACGTTTCGAGACTATCCAAGAGTCTTTGACAATGTTAGTGGCTCGCACTGAGCAACCTGCAGGTGGAGCGCTGCTGTTTTTAAGCTCAAACTCTCAATAACTAGAGTATCTACAAAGCTGTCTTTTCTCATGTCGTTTGCCCCAAAAAACCACCTCAAACTACTGTAATATGTGCTCTTTTGTGTCTCATTTGGTTCGTGTCTCATAGCTGTGATCTCATCAAAAGGCCTATTACACTAGGCCAGCCCTGATTGGCTGAGGACAAGTCTGTCAGAGCCAAGAATGGTCATGTCCCGCCCCCTGCCTATATACAGGGCTGGCACTGCACAGGCACATCAGTCAAAATGTTCCAGCTTGTTTTCTCTCTTCCCAGCAGACTTCCTGGAGCTTAGCTCAACTGTCCATAAACACAACTGCAAACTCTGTTGCTGAGTGCTTTGTTCTGGACTGGTAGTGTATTTTTGAGAGAAAACTACCTTCCAATCTGTTGCAAAAAACACTGTTTGCTGTAAAACTGCAGAGAAATTCCTACAAGGTCACTGTTATATCAGTCTGCATCATGAATGCCTCTTCCATGATGATTGCATATGAAGGGAGGCTGGATGAGGAGAGGACTGCATCACTGAATGCTGTGCTGTGAGAGCAAGTGTCCATCCTCACTGATCACTCTCTATCTCCATAAAGTAGCAATCCAGGTTATGGGGAGAGCCAGGGGGTTCACATTGCTGCAAGAGAGCCACACGGTTAAACTTAACCACACTTTGCACCAGGAAGAAAGAGGACCCCCTCAATACTCCCTATACTCATTACATGGGCTGTTTGGTGTTGCTCTTCCATCAATGCAAAAGAGGTGTGAGGAAAAGAAAAGGGATGATGCAACCTTAAAGCTATGTCTTGCTAGACTGACACAGGTCATCAGGGGTGGACTGGGACAAAAAATCGGCCCTGGCATTTTGGATTAGACTGGCCCACCACATTTTTTTTTTTTTTTTTGTGTACTGAATGTGTATACCAACTGTGCAATACCTTGAGGCCAGGTTAATGGAAATTAGTGAGAGTGGACACTTAAAATACTTCTACCAAAATCTTAATTTATTAACACTGTAAAATGTAAACTCAGCCAGGCCTCATTTGTCATCATGGAAAGAAAGAAAATATATAATAACATAATATACATTTTGATTCACTCAGTCATTTGTAATAAGTATTTTATTTATGTAATTTCCTCATTTTTGATCATATTTTCTTTAAAATCGCAGACTTTTCTCTATTTTTCATGTAAATCCTTGGTGGCGCTTGATAGCGAAGCCGGTGAGGCCGCAGCGAGATTGGCCTCCCCTGAGATTGCGCAATCCCATGTTAACTGCGCTGACTTCCATTCTGTGATGCATCTTCCTGTCTCTAGATAATAAATTCAATTGTTCAAACAATTATGAACTGATTTTCCACAATTTAATATATGTGGATTACGAATTGTGTTTTGGGCATCAAACTGTGTGCAGATAACATGTTTTCGTGCTGCTGCGCGCGATCATAAAAGGCAAAGAGCTGGTTGTAGGTGAGGCCGGCAGTTCCTTGGCCTCTAGGCAGGGGGCGCTCAAGGAGCACCGCTCCTGATCCCCAAATAGTAGAGTCACAGCAAGTTATGGATGTATTATTAGCGAGTTTTGTTAAACAAGTAAAGCACTAAAAAGACTCTAAACATACAGCCGGAACAGGACTGATCAAGGAAGGCTTTCCTCCCTGGCAGTGAGCTCCTAACCTGACAGAAGCCAGACGCATGTCGCTCCGCCTAGCTCCACTCACATACATCTGGGACATCGCCCGTGATTTCTCCAACCAATTTTATGGTCTGGCCAATCAGGACGCAGGGCTAGAATTTCATAGATGTGACGTAGTGGAGACGCGACCATGACGTGAGACTGTTTTGATAGCAATGGCGGCTCGTCGAGGAAGCAAGCGTTAACATTGATGCTGCTATTTCTTCCGTGTTGTCCAACCTACCTAATATTGTTTCATTAAAAGAACATCAGAGAACGGCTCTGAAGGCTTTTGTTGGTGGAAACCATGTTTTCGCCCTTCTCCTGACCGGATTTGGCAAGTTTTGTTTTCCGCGGGACGCGGACGTGCCCCGGAGCGGTTAGCGGTTAGCGCAAACCATATTAGGAGGCCTTTAGTCCTCAACGCGGTCCGACCCGTGGCGCTTTGCTGCCTGTCTTCCCCCCTCTTCCTGTCAGCTCACTGTCAATAAAACGCGTGCCACTAGAGCCGCAAACACATAAAAAAAAAAAAAAAAAAGGTTTTTTTTCCTGCGTCGCTCCCATCAGCGTCACGGGTTGGCTTCGGTGTGAGTGGTTGAAATAGCACGTCGATAAAGATGACAGACAAGTGGCTTATCCAATCATATGCAAGAACCTTTGATAAGGCCCAGCCTTCAATAAAGGCAATTCCTATGGAGAGGTCCCAGATGTATGTGAGTGAAGCTAGGCGGAGCGACATGCGTCTGGCTTCTGTCAGGTTAGTGAGCTCCACTGAGACTAAGAGAGTTTTAAATCTGAAGAAGATAAAGAGTTTTTACCGGAAAATGATATTTTTGTTCAGAAAGAGCGCTGCATGGACTTAATTTATAAGTAGAGGTAAGACAGCGATAATTACTCATGTTTTGCTTTTGTGATAAAATGTGCGTAATGTGGGTTATAGTTTTAGAATGTGTTACAAATGCAGAAATCCATCATAACTCATAAACTGTTACCAGTCAAATGACAAATAATTTAGTTTTATTTTTTCATCAAAGAATCAATATTTTTTCCATGAATTTATTTGGCTCAATCAGTCTCTTTCAGCACTTTGTAACGAGTCTACTCTGTAGAGTCTATATATTTGTAAATCTGACTCTTATGACGTCAGTGCCTCACCAGCTATGAACTCTACCGCACGTCACTGACTACAACCACCACCACCACCACCATATTTTACATCAGACACCGGAGCAGATGAAGGCCTGCTGTTGGGAACATGTCAGTCAGTTTGACACATTTCGCAGCGTCCGTTTGAAGAACTCGTTTCTTTTTTTCGTGCAGTTTCTCTGCGCCTCCCTTGCGTTTCTTATCCATCACTACTGTGAACACCGCTGCACAAAGTTCCACATGGAGCGTGAAGGTGTTTTTCTACTTTATGATTGGCCTAGCCCTTTAGACTGTCAGGGATGATAACCAATGGGCTGCAGTAGCCTGTGGTAAGGGCCGGATGATCAGAACAGACTCTTGCGCTGCTGATTTAATTTTTCTTCATGCATTATGCAAATATAACGAGGCCGACATATAAAAAAAATTAATTAAAAATTTTTTTAATAATAATACATATTATTAATATACATGTCGGGTCTGCCGGCCCAAACAGCACATCGGCCCACCGGGAAAATGCCCGGTACGCCCGATTACCAGTCCATGCCTGCAGGTCATCACAGCCACTGCTCCCCCATCCCAGCACCAAACTTTCGCTCAAGCTGCGGCATGCTTACCTCCCACTTGCAGAATTCTCTAAGCTGCTTAAAGGTGGAGTCGGCAGTTTTTATTTTTATTTTTCCCGAAGTTTCCCCAAGTCCCTTTTTGAATAACTGCGCAAGACCGTCTTACCTGCTCTTCCGCTCCTCAGAGGGATCATTTGAAAAAAATCTCCCAAATCCACTCTGGTCTTATTTCTTTCTACTGAGGCCTTCCTCTTCTTCTCATAGACTTGTATGCGGTTCGCTTCTTGCGCCTCTCCGTGTTCAAAGTATACAATGAGAGCAGCGGAGCGGAGCTAACACCAAAGCTAACCAGATACATAAACACTAGAAGTGCGCATGCGCAGCCAGCAATCGGAAACTTAACAAGGAACGTGCACCCACACTGCCGTTACGTGAGCGCGTCAGAGTGATTAGCATGTGGGACAAACAATAGATAAGACGATTCCCCCAGAAGTTGAGGGACAGAGGGGGGTGAGACCAGGACCAAAACTGACAAATCGGGTGTCTTCCCCAAGACGGTCGAAGCAGGGGATCGAATCGGCAACCAGCCAGTTACAGGATGACCTCCCTAACTCTTGCTCCACCATCGCCCCATGTATTTACTACTGTCAGGATGGAAGGACTATTTCACCCAGTATAACAAAAAGTGTTTCTGAACAGGATTACCAACTACAGCTTTAACACCCAAACAGCATCAAACCCTCCACTGAAATTAGTTACTGGTAAGGCTGATTCACACGGCAGAATTTTAAAATAGTCGGACGATTTTCATAGCCTGAGAAACACCACACGTAACAATAAAAAACCGTAAGTATATCAGGTTTGCTCCTACAGTATGTGGTGTCTGGTCAGATGGCAAGCACAACACACCACACACGAACAGATTTCACTCACGAACATTGAGACGTCAGACGGGAACTCTCAGGAGCAAACATGAGGTCAGAGTAAATAAACATGGACGGAGAGGAAGAACAATGCCAATAGTTGGAGTGTAATAAAAGTTTCTGATGAGGTCACGCCTTGGGCGTTCCCATTATGAGACGCGTAACAAATGCTCTGACAGAGAACAAGGGTTACAAAAGTAACATTGTTTTAGAGGGTTGTTCCTAAGGTTCTGTCTGTCAGGAATTAGTGCTTTAAAACAAACTTTCTGGTTTGAGAAATAGTGGGAATGTTGATTGTGATGTTTTTTTCTTCTTAAATATGATGAAATGTTCTCTTAAACAGTTGGCATCATTCAGGGCTGCTGCTGAGGGTTTGTAGGTGTTCACCAAGCTGCCTGTTCAATGATTTTAACACCTTGTTGATTAGGGCTGAACGATTTTGGAATATAATCTAATTGCGATTTTTTTATCTTAATATTGCGATTTAATGCGATCATTTTTTTCAGTTTAATTTATCGTGTCTTCTTAAACATATACAAAAAACAAATCAATTTGTTTCATCGCTGTGCAGATTAGGTGCTAAAAGACCCGCTGCGTCTCAACTCGGAGCAGAAATGATTGCGTTCTGCCTACGATATATTTGAACCAAAATTGCGATTTGATTTTGACTTTTCTCTGCATTAACCACAAGCAACAAAAATGGCCTCTAGATAAAGATGTTTGTAAACAAGGACTATTTAAAACAAGAACTTTTAATGTTTTTATTAATCAGAATATTATTCAAGAGAACAGCTTTTAATTGATTTGGACATCAATCGTTGTTGAACATAAAGTGCAACCAACAAGAAAATCTATATATTAAACTGATTGACCCATACTTAATGCTATGGTGAGATTCCTGAAAGCTTCTGGTAAAACAGTATGATTATAAAAACTCTAAAACAAGTAATAAAATTAGATTAGATTATTAAATTATTCACTGTTATGCTGATGACATACAGCTCTATGTAAATGTCACAGCTGACACCCCACCCTCACAGTCATCCCCATCAAAACTCACCACCTGTCTGGAGGAGATAAAGGTATGGATGGAGCAAAACTTTCTTCAACTCAATAGCTCAAAAACCGAAGCCATCCTGGTTGGAACTCCTCATCAAACCAAATCATTATCCATAACCAGCATCACCTTTTCTGGCACTAACATCTCGCTTTCATCAACAGTTAGAAATCTTGGTGTAAAAATGGACTCCCAACTCACTTTTGAAGCCCATTTAAATCACCAATGCAAGACCTCTTTCTATCACCTCCGAAATATTTCCAAACTCCGTCCCATTCTCTCCCTCCCAGACGCAGAAAAGCTGGTTCATGCCTTTGTCTCCTCCAGACTGGACTATTGCAACGCACTTCTCATTGGGATCCGTAGAAAAAGTCTGCAGAGGCTTCAGTAAATTCAAAACTCTGCAGCTAGGATCCTGATGAGAGTGTGGAAACATGAGCACATTACCCCCATCCTCCATTCACTGCACTGGCTTCCCATCTCCACCAGGATTGAGTACAAGGTTTCCCTCCTCACACATCAATGCATCCATGGACTTGCCCCCGCCTACCTCAAAGAACTTATCAACCCACAGAAGACAACCCGCTCCCTTCGCTCCACTCAGTCAAACCTCCTCCACATTCCCAGAACCAGACTCAGGACAATGGGAGATCGGGCATTTTGTGCTGCTGCCCCGCATCCGTGGAATGCCCTCCCTGACACTTTGAGGGCACCTCAATCCACTGAGTGTTTTAAAAAAGGCCTTTCTTTTTAGCAAAGTTTCTGGTCCCCTTTTAGATGTTTTTTCTTCTTTTTTTTCTTTTTTTCTCTCTTCTAAAAAAGCTTTATAAAAATTTTTATGCTTTTTTTCATTTTTACCTGTAGCACTTGGAGATCTTTTGATGGAAAGTGCAGTATAAATTAAATGTATTATTATTATTATTATTATTATTATTATCTCACTGTTGTAACTGTCTTCCCTTCCATGTGGAGGCAAACCCAGTTTAACATATTACCAACACCTAAAGGATGTGTTTGATTCACTAATTGTTACATAGCCAAGAATTGCAGACCTCTGCGATTTGGATGTTGCGTTTTTTTTAAATTGCGATTATATTGCAAATGCGATTAATTGTGCAGCCCTATTGTTGATTTGTTTTCTCTGGCTCAGTGTAGCTGCTGAAAATGGTTCTAAAAAGTTGTGATAAAATGAAATTACATAACAAACCACATCAACAAAAGTGAAAGTTGCTTTACACAAAAGAAAATGGACAAGCCTTGTGACTAGAGGTTGACCGATATATCGGCTAGCCGTTATTTTTTTTCCCTTCCTGTTATGATTCATTAACGCGTTCAGCAGCCATGCCTTCACATCCCATGAAGCGCAAACATTGCTACTCCCTCCCTGGCAGAGAGCAGCTGATAATGTAATAAGAGTGCCAACAACGGGGGATTTCGGGAGGTCACG
The DNA here is from genome assembly GCA_037039145.1 of Fundulus diaphanus. Taxonomy (NCBI): domain Eukaryota; kingdom Metazoa; phylum Chordata; class Actinopteri; order Cyprinodontiformes; family Fundulidae; genus Fundulus; species Fundulus diaphanus. The sequence goes on along the minus strand of CM073121.1, from coordinate 1,197,536 downwards.
TGACCAAGATGGCAGCTTAGAGGAGAAGCTCCGAAACCGTGAACTACATTTCTTTAAAAAGTACCCTTACAAACTTTCAACAACCCTTTATAAAGACGCAGTGAGGTATGTCAAAGCCAACGGCAGTTAAGCAGTGTGATATTTTTGGCCGTGGACGCAGACAAAGTAAAATTTCTCAACCGAGTCCATCCAGTGGGCCAGAAACAGATGCTAGCATGGAGGTGCTAAATGAGCTAAAACTATTACGGTCGGAATTTGGGACAAAGTTGGATAATATTGACACAAAGCTGGCCGGAATGTCAAATGCTTTGTCTGCTCTGGAGGGGAAAGTGACAGAGATGAAACAAGATGTTTTGACTAATACAGCACGTGTCGAAGAAGCCGAAACTCGCATTGACCGAACGGAGAGGGCGCTAGAAAAGGTCGAGACAGCTTGGGAAGCAGTTACCAAGCGAATTGCTTTCCTTGAGGCAAAAACTGATGACCTAGAGAACCGGGGAAGGAGAAAGAATCTGCGCATATTTGGATTAAAAGAAGGAGCAGAGGGAGACCAAACACTCCTCAACTTTTTTACGGTCATGCTGCCAAAATGGTTGGAATTACCACCTTCAAAGACATTCATCCTGGAGCGGGTTCATCGCACATTGGCCTCAAGGAAGCCAAATCAAAACAGAGCGGTGCTGGTTCGCTTCCAAAGTTACCAAGACAAGGAACTTGTATACCGGATGACAAGAAAACAAGAGGTCAAGCATGATGGGGCCAAGATTACATTTGCTCAAGACCTCTCCGCGGAGACGATGCGCATCCGACGGGGGTTTCACCCGATTATACAGTCGTTTGTTGACATCAACGCCTTCCGTGGATGTTTGCACAATCCCTGCAGACTTAAGATCTTCTACAATGGGAAGGTGCGTGTGTTTTCGACACCACAGGAAGCTGAAGAATTTTATAAAACCATCCCAACACAAGCGGCAGCAGCAACAGGAGAGGATCCAATGAGTGAGTGACATTTCATGCGAGTCTGGTGGAAACAGGTGGACATTTAGATGTAGCTAAATCAAAGCAGGTGATGTTTTAGAATTTCTTCCTGACAAATGCATGTAGGACTATGAGGAGGCTACACTGTAGGTGCAGATTGTTTTTGTTTGTTTTTTCCCTTTTCTCTTATTAGTCTATATTGTAGGCTATTGTGTTGTTCAAAGGATACAATTAACTTAATTTCATTTCAACTTTTTTGTACAAGATTACATGTTGAAAGCAAGTCTTTAAAATAAGTGATATTTTTATAAGGGTTCATTATGTAAACGTAACACGTTTTTTGGATATATGGTTGGAGGGCTGTGTGTTCACGCTGATAGTTGATCTTCAAACTGTAGATCAGCGTTCTCAAAATCCACTTTGAATCTGTGGGAGGGGTAGGCATTTCACAGAGGAAATGCCAATGTTCAGTGAGGGATTGTTTATTTGGGGTTCAGTGTTGGGTGTATGTGTAAACCTGCATCTTTCCAATAGGGTCTCCCTTTTTTATTATTTTATTTTATTTCTTTTTATTCCCATTACTGGTGTCCCAGTCAGAGACAAATTTAAATGGAAAAGACTAAACAGGAAAATAGTTTAATAGCTAATATAACAAGTTGGAATGTTAGGGGATTGAGGAAAATAAATAAATTAAAACAAGTATTAAACAGGATAAAAGACCTAAAATCTAAGATTATTTTCATACAAGAATCACATCTGACCGCAACAGATATGCAAAGGTTAGCCAAAAGATGGCCTGGTCAGGTATTTCATGCTTCACTCAGTAGTCAGGCTAGAGGGGTTATTACTCTTATACACAAATCGATACCATTTCAGACAACAAAACTCATCAGAGATCCAAATGGGAGATACATTATAGTACAAGTCAGTATTATGTCACAAAAACTAAACCTTATTAATATATATGGTCCCAATGATGATTACCCGTCAATTTTTGAAAATCTATTCTTAACTGTATCTACTCTGGAGGGCCTATACATCATAGGAGGAGACTTTAACTGTACCCTAGACCCAGTTTTAGATAGATCTACTCAAACTGACAGCACCCATTCAAGAACCAGAAATATATTACATAATTATATACAAGACCTGAGATTATATGACATCTGGAGGGTTAGTAATCCTAACAATCGTGAATATTCATGTTACTCTAGTTCGTATAAAACTCACTCACGAATTGATTATTTTTTAATATCTATAGAGTTACAACCTCAGGTTTAAAAATGTTGGTATAATAGCATTGTAATTAGTGACCATGCAGCAGTGTCAATGGAAGTCCGTTTGGGAAAGATTGGGTATTGTCCAAAAAGATGGAGACTACAATCATTTTTGTTGAAGGACCCAGACTTTGTCAAATTTATGGAAAATTCTATACACATGTATTTTGAATTAAATAGGGATGAAACTACAGCTAGTGTTAGATGGGAAGCTTTCAAGGCCTACATAAGGGGAGAAATTATAAGATACTCTAGTAACAAAAATAAACAATACAGACAAGAAATACAGTCATTAGAAAAACAAATTAAAAAAATAGAGAGTGAATTCTAACATAACAAAGATCCTAAAAAATTACAAAGCCTAAATGCCATGAGAGCTAAATTTGATAAACTGACAGCTGAAAGAGTGGCTAGGAATTTAATGTGGACTAAACAAGCATATTATGATCAAGGAGAAAAAGCTGGTAAATTACTGGCCTGGCGACTCAAGAAAATACAGGCTGACAGAACTATTCATAGTATCAAGACAAAAAAGGCAACTTAACAATTGACCCCACAGAGATAAATGATAACTTTAGAGAATTTTACAGGCTTCTCTACAAATCAGAATATAATGGAAATGAAGAAGCCCAGAACACTTTTCTTGACCAATTACAATTGCAGACATTGCCAGAGGAGGATAAAACAATGCTGGATAGTCCACTAACAATAGAGGAACTTTTAGAGGCAATAGGTGACATGAATAGTGGTAAAGCACCTGGGCCAGATGGGTTGCCAATACTATTTTATAAAGAATTTAAAAGTAAATTGGTTCAGCCCCTTCTAGACACGTATAATGAATCATATGAATTGGGAATGTTGCCAGACTCATTGAGAATACCTACTGTAACTCTTATATTAAAACCTAACAAACCCCAACTGAATGTTCCTCCTACAGGGGAATAAGTCTCATGGAATGTGACACTAAGATATTATGTAAGGCACTTGCCAAGAGACTAGACAAATATTTACCTAAATTAATAACTAATGATCAACAAGGTTTTGTCAGAAATGGACAGGGATATCACAATATCAGGCGGGTTCTGAATATATTATATGAAAAACATAACACTAAAGACACTGCAATGTTATCACTGGATGCACGTCAAGCATTTGATAGAATGGAACTATCTCCTAGAATTACTTCCAAGATATGGGTAGGGTGAGTCATTTCTCCAATGGATTCGACTACTATATACAAATCCTACAGCACAAATTCTAACTAATGACAATGTTTCAAAACCATTTAACCTACAGCGATCGACCAGACAGGGATGCCCTTTATCACCACTACTTTTTACATTAGCAATAGAACCTCTGGCTGTAGCGGCAAGAACACATGAAGGTATATCGGGCATAGAAATTGGAGGAAGAGAACACCTTATTTCTTTATTTGCAGATGACATTATATTTTTTTTGACAGATTTAAACAAGAGCATCCAAAACCTGACAAGATTATTGGAAGACTTTGGAAAATTTTCTGGTTATGAAATTAATAATTCTAAATCTGTTTTAATGTTTCTTAATGAGGAAGAGAGGAAGAACCCCACAGTAACAACACCTTTTACAACAACTAGTGAAGGTTTCAAATATCTGGGTGTTAAAATTACTCCTGATCTCAATAAAATAATCCCATCAAACTACGACCCCTTGATAGATCAGGTCACTCAATTATTAAACCGATGGTCTGGTTTGCCTACATCTATGATGGGGCGAATTAATATTATAAAAATGTCAATTTTACCTAAATTTCTGTACCTTTTCCAAACACTTCCTCTACCATTACCAACACTGTATTATGATAATTTAGCTAAATTGTTTAATCAGTATATCTGGAACAACAGGAAAGCGAGACTTCGCCTAAAACTGCTATATCAACCATATGAGAGGGGGGGACTCCAGCTTCCAAATCTTAGGTGGTACTATATGGCTGCCCAGTTAACATCAGCTACACATTATTTTAGTGCATCACCTCCATCTTGGGTAAGCATTGAAAGAGAATCCGTTCCACTGTCCTTACATAGCTATATATATTCCTCAGATGAAAAAAGACTTAAAAAACAAACAAAAAATCCCTTCCTGAAAAACACAATTTTAGTGTGGCATGCTGCACACAAACAAATGGGGGACTCTCCAGTAATCTCTCAATTCACCCCAATCTGGGGTAATGAACAGTTCACTCCTGGTAAAAAAGATGGGGGGTTTAAATTATGGCATGCAAAAGGTATACAGAGAATGATAGATTTATATATGGACGGAATGTTGCTAACCTTCAGACAATTGTGTGAAAAATATCAAATCCCTTCAAAGCATTTCTATAAATATCTGCAGTTAAAACATTTCATCTCATCCAGATACAAACCGTTTACACACGTCCCACCATTATCAAAAATAGAAGTCGTCTCCCTTGGGCGTATGGGAAGGAAATACCTACTTTCTATCTATTATGACTTGCTTATATCTACTTCTAAAGAATCTGCAGTGGACAGGTTAAATGTCTGGAAAGATGACATACAAGAAGACATAACTGAAGTGGATTGGAAGGTGGCTTGTTTAAAGGCACAAGTACAGACAATAAATACAAGGTCTAAACTCCTCCAATATAAATGGTTAATGAGAACATATATGACCCCTGTCAAACTTCATCATATGTCTGGCAACATTCCAGACACTTGTAGTAAATGTAAAGATAACAAGGGAACCCTTTTTCATTGTTTGTGGGAATGTCCATTGATTCAGAAGTTTTGGAAAGATGTTATAAATTCTCTGTCAGAGACCTTTCATCTTAACATACCACTGAATGCTAAGATGTGTGTACTTGGGATCTATCCATTGAACTTTATGCAAATGCACAGAAAGACTAGATTGGTGGACTTTGGACTTCTACAAGCCAGGAGGGTGATTGCACTTAATTGGAGAAGTGTAGAGACTCCTTCAATGAAACATTGGGTAAAGGAGCTTTCCAAGTGCCTTGGACTGGAAAGACTAACGTATTATTGCTAAGGGAAAACAGAAAGAGTTCTATAATCTCTGGGAACCATATATGAGCATTATAGAGTCTGAGATATAATGTTTATAATGTTTATTTATCCTAAGTTCTGTATTTTTTTTTATGTTTTATTTATTTGTTTTTCATTATATTTTTAAGCGGGATCCTTTTTACATTTGAGTACTTGATTTCAAATGTATATATTTCCTAAGCTAAGTTGTACATAGGTGGAATTTGCAGGTTTAGCCTAGGTCTGTGTGTGTATGGTGGGGTGTTATGTGTTAATGTTCTATTTTGAATTGTTATGCAATGCAAAAAAATCAATAAATATATTGGGGAAAAAAAAAGAGTGCCAACAACAGCAAGGGTATGTTTTGAACTTTTAATGTAGTTTTATGTGTTTAATTTTGCTGTATCTGGCCATTGAAGGTCTGCCTCTGTCTCAGTGTGAGCAGGAGGAAACAGCGGTGTGTCTTTTTCACTCTAAACATCCACATCAGATCTCCAGCTGGCGAGCTGCCACCGCTGTGCATGTGTTTGTTCCCATAGAGCATCGTGCAGATGAAAACAAGTACCAATCACTAGGCGTACAGCATCTAACTTTACATAAAATAATGTCCATACACTGCAGCGGTGGTCGTGTTTTTTTCTCCTCCTTCCCACTGAACTAAAGAAGCTCTTTTCTCTCTTTGACACGTTCACTAAGTGCGAGCAAAGCGCTGCCTTAAGAGTCGTGGCAAGTTTTTCAGTGTATGTTTCAAACTGCAGTCTGAAGCTGATTGTAAATAATGGCTGGTTTAAGCCCAAGTTTGTAAACCTGAGATCGACCTGTATCGGTCGATCTCTAGTTGGGAAATCACCAACTAGTCTAAATTTGTGACCATAAGTTAGTGTTTTAAGTTTTTTCTTCTTGTGCTAATTTTTGTAATCGCTTTTTCAGTGATGATCAGCTGGAGGACTCTGACAGCGAGGAGCCTTCACGGTCAGAGTCAATAACAGGTGAGCAACTTCTGCTGTCCTTTTTTGTTGAGGTAGTGTTGCCTTTAATAATATTGAGTTTAAGAAACTTTCTTGTGGTAAATTATATTAAAAAGTAATTTTTATTAATCAAAAACAACAAGTTTCTTGTTCTAGTCTAACAATAACTTTCAGACTGTACTGATCTTGTTGCAGGTCAGCCATCCCAGTGGGAGAGCATGGACCTGAGTCTCAGTGTGACAGCTCTCAGTGTGCTACAGCAGCCAGAGAAACTTCAGTGGGAAGTAGTTGCCAGTGTATTGGAGGACACTGTCAAGGACTTGGAGGAACTTGGTGCAAACCCTTCATTAAACCAAACAAAGGCCCACAGCCAGGCCAAACCAAAAGACAAGGTGGCTGACCATCACAACATTCCCTTTCCCTGCTTGCTAGCTGGAGGACTACTCAGTTACCGCTCAGCCTCCTTAACCCCCCTGGCTGTTCCCCCATCTGCCTCAACTTCAACGCGCAGGACCTCCGATGGCCCACTAAGGACTCAGGCTGCTGAGCCTCTTACTGCATCTCTACAGGAACATGGTCCAATGGAGATAGATCCTTGCCACACCCAGACTGTTGCCCAGGAGCAAGGCTTCTCTAACTTGGCAGGATCTCAGCTGCTGAATCCCTCCTCTTTGCCAGCTGTACACAGGACTATACCTGTGCTGTTGCTATATAGTATTAGAGAGGTGGATGACAAATCCTCAGGACAGGTATTTGCTCATATGAATAATTTAATGAGCAAGGGTCTGCATGAGGAAGGCTTCACTGTGCCACAAATCATTGAAATGGAATTTGATACACATGAGCAACTACTTCTTCAAGATCCCCCGATCACATACATTCAGCAGTTTGCTGATGCAACTAATCTTGCAGGGATAGACGGGCATGTGGACAAATGGAGCACACTGGCAGCAGCAACTGTTTCCAACCCCCCTCGACCAGGAACACTGGTACAGTGCTTAAGGCTGCCAAAACAGCTGGAAGAAGAGAACCTCTTTGTGGACTCCATTGTGCCGTGCTGGGATGGAGTGCACCTTTTGGTTGGTCTGAAGCCTTGCGGTTTTGAATCTCTAAGTGCTTCAAACCAAGTTGAGGCTCTCAACAATCTGAACCGCCTACACTCGGCCCTTTGCAGCCAGCGTGAAGTAGACTCTCTTCGCCCTTTGGCTAATGGAATGGAAGGCCATCACCCAGGGGGGTCTCCACCTCAGACTCCCTTTATAGTACCTCCAGGAAACCACCAGCAGCAGCAAGAGAGGTCCCAAAGTTGTGGGAGTGGAGGGGGCTATCTTGCACTCTACAAGTTCAACTACTCCACTCGAATTGTAACCTTGGAAGAGGAGCCAATCAAAGTACAACAGATTTGGGACCCTTGTGATGCCATTACTTCTCTAATTTTGCTTCCCCCAGATGTGCTTGATAGTAGAGAAGATGAGAGTGAAGAGGCCCCAGAAGAAGCACTTCTTTCAGCTGCAAAAAATGGTTTGTCTGGGCCTGGAAGAGACCTGTCTGGATCAGAAATTGAGACTGCATGTGAAGCAGCCACAACCAGCAGGGCTGGTAATACCACAGGTCCTTCTACCTCTGCCTGCAGTCATAAAGAATGCAAGAAAACAGATATGGCAGGGCTTGGACATCTGGTGGTGACCACACAGGGCGGCTTTATCATGATATTGGACCTGTCCACTTTGGAGGTTCTGGCCAAGGTGGAACCACCCAAAAAGGAAGGGTTAACTGAGGAAACGGACCCATTTGTCTCAGTGACCTACTGTTCTGGGACGGACCGCCTTTGTGCCTGCACTAAAGGTAACGGTTTTATACTGTACTTGCATGTTTCCTGACAGACAGCACAGTTTTTAACTTGTGTTTGCAAATTCATTAAGCCAGAGAGGATTCTACAGCGTTGTGTGAGCTGTTGAAAGTACATTAGATAGATTGTTCTTATTTCCTACCAGGCTGGTGTGTGTGTTTAATACACACTTTGGTCATACTAGTCAAATCATTCAGACATCCTAACCCTTGCTGTTCCTGGGATATAGCAAGAAAGTTTACAGACATCAAAGGAGTTTGTTGGTGGTAGACATTTGTGAACAGCTTTGTCAACTTTGTTTTACTTGTGTAGGTAGTATAAGGAAGGTCTGGGTTCTGTTGCCTTTTGACCCCAAACAAAAAATGCATTCCCAACCACAGCAATAACCTCTCTCTTTCAAATTGATGAATTTGGAATTTCTGAGTTTCTGATTTGAGAGGTACGGGAAAGAAAATGTTCCTCTTCTACTGCATGTTCCAAAGCCAACTGTCGTGGTGTCGTTCTGCTCAAACTTGGCCTTCAATTATACAGTGTATGGAATTTTTTAAAGAGGACCTATTGCGCAAAAAAACCCCAAGTTTTTGCACCTTTTTGTACTTCATATTGGGTCTCTACTGCTTCTAAAAATGGTCCAAGCGCAAACCCCCCCCCCCCCCCCCAAAAAAAAAAAAACAGCAACATAAAAATGTCAGTAAAGCTCATGTATCTGCGACAGTGAAGAAGTAAACATCCCGGACAACATAAGCTAACGCTAGCTGTTATTAGCTTGATGGACATAGACAGCCAAATGGCCTGGTGCTGCTGGTCTGAGCACCCCCTTCAAGCTGCACAGTGCTGCACCACGTAATGTTCTGCTGCAGTACGCTAACCCCCCAAGCTAATGCTAACAATAGGCTACTGATAGCCCTCGGTCCATTTATAAACATAATGTTCAGAAACTGTTGCTGCCTCCTTGCTGGTTGTGCAGGAGGTTCTACTTCCTCTGGCTCTCACTCGGGGTCAACGATCTATGGTTGTACCATTGTACATCTGTTTGCACCCATTTTCACGTGTATAAAGTGCAAGTGTAAATATTGAGTTGGGTGACATGTGGCCAGCTACAGGCCAAGCTAAGCGTGGTTTGTGTATTTTAAATTCTTCGATCTTTGAAAGCGACATTAAACGGTAATTAAAGTTCCCGTCTGGGAGAAAACCTCCCGGTCTAAATAGCTAACGTGCTTGCTATTGTTAGCTTGACACACAGTATGTCCACGCTGCGTGCCCCCTTTGACCCGCATGACACAACGCACGTTGCGCATCCCCGTTCTACAAACAACCCATTTTGACAGAACATGACGTCTTAGGCTACGTTCACACTGCAGGGAAATGCGACTCAACTCCAGTCTTTTTGCCCAAATGCTACCCATATGTCTTTTTCACGGCAGTGGGAACAGCCCAATCACGATCTTTTCACCCCCCAAAAAATTCGATCTGTGGCACTTCCGTATGTGGTACTAATTCGGATACATATCAGATATACACATCCACACACAGCAGTAGCAGTTAGCGCTCCACTAAAGAAGGTTTTTAATAGCTGTGTTGCTTTCTTCTTACCTTATTTCGTCTTGCTAAGATATTATCGGCTCCCATTGCTCAACAGCTTTCTAATAAGAACAAGGAGAGATGCCAGCTGGTATCTGCGTTTTTATTTTTTTTTCTAGGTTTCTTTTCAACAAAACTTTATTGAACGCTTCTAAAAACAAATACATTCACCATTACTTCCGTAAACAGCGCCCTGCTGTGTGATGTCTGCTGTTATCTGTGCCTGTGGGTCACTTTATGGGCTTGAACCGTTGAGATAGAGGTATGATGGCATTCGCGTTTAATAGTAGTATGAACGGACCACCCAAAAAAAAAAATCAGATTTCAGCAAAAAATCAGAATTGAGCTGGAGTACAGTCCAGACTATAGTTGCAGATTAAGCATTTGGCTGTGACCCATTAATGTGAATTGTAGTTATTAACGGGACGTGTCACTGCAGACGTTTCTTATTTAGTGGAAATTTTCGTGACAGCTGGGTCTTTAGATGGGTTTTCTTTGGAAATGGAATAATTTCTGTCCAGGGCTAACATGTTAGTAGCCTTGTCGCTTAAATATGTGTTTTTCTTTGTGGCATGATCTATGGAGTTATGCAGATGCAATAGAAGGGATAATAACCTGAAACTCCCTCTTTATGTCCAAGTACAACAGTTTGTCTTGTAAAGATTTGTATCTTTGCCACAATTTTTCTTTTATTTTACATTAAATTAGTTCACAGGCAGTGGTTTCATCACAGATGGGTGATAGTGCTTTAGTGTCTTGTGTTTGTGTAAAGATTGGGTCTTAGTTTGATTCTGAAACACATCGCAATGCAAACTGATGTGTGAAAGTCACCACTTCCAGATGTTTAAACTGCTCTGAATGATGCCTGTCTGTTACTTTTCAGGTGCTTTCTTCTAATTTGACCATTGGTAGATTCAGAATGCTTTATGGAATTGTTTTAAATAATAATGTAACAGTTTGCTGTTTTAGAATAAATACATTTTATTTCCATGAATGCTCTGTCACCCATAAGTCACATGCATTTTTGTAACCCCTAAAATCTGCTACCGACAGCAAACATGAAAAAATATTTAAGTATCTTGTGTTATCATGATTTGAATTAGTGAAAAGCTCAAAAATGTCATCCGCTTTTACTTTGTGACTGACTGCTTTTTAAAATATATTTTGGGCAGCACTACATATCTATTACAGAGTAAGCTATTTCTAGATAATCATGGTCTAAGATGTTGACGTGTGGCTAAAAGTACTGAATAAGGCTGCAGTGCTATGTTAGAAACGAACAGCTAGGACGGGTTTGCTGCCGTTTTCAACCATTTAGTATACTATGTACTTGTTGACAATAGTCAAGAGAAATGCTTCCATTGGTAAGTTTAACTAAGTCTTGGTAGAATCCTTTATTTCCCTAAACGTTTTTGTCATTGTCGAATTTTTCTTCTCTGAAGGGGGAGAACTTCATTTCCTTCAAATTGGAGGCGTTTGTGATGATGCAGATGATGGGGATATGTTTATTGACGGCCCCCTTTCTAAAGGGAGTGAGCCGCTGCTTGAGGGGGCCAAGCCCCCCTCCAACCCATCCAGCCCTGGAATCACAGGTAGGACGACGGGAATGAAAAAATAAAACGCTGTCATTCACTCCATCATATTTCAAATAACAAAGCATGTTGTGTGTATATATATATATATATATATATATATATATATATATATATATATATATATATATATATATATATATACAGGGTTCCCGCGGGTCCTTTAAAAAGTCTTAAATTAAAATTCAGGAAATTAAGGTCTTAAATTGTCTTAAATTTACCGTAAAGTTGCTGTAGGTATTAGATTTTCACCGGTCTGCTTAATGCCGGGGTTAAAGTTCTCCGTCGCTGCGACGGATTTCCGTCATTTGGAAAATTAGAGCAAAAAGTTCCGCCTAGACTTTTTTAAAAAAGAAACTGCTCTAAGGGTCTGTGTGGACCGCTAAGCCAATGAAATCTGGCAGAGCCGGGACATTAGCCAATCAGAAAGAGAGTAGGGCGGGTCTTTGCAAAGCGGAGATCTGCCACTGAGGTTTATCGGTGTTCAATCATTTTCATTTTTTAGAAGAGCGTACCAAAATGGCCACAGATGCATGAATGAAAGTAGCGCTGGTTGAAGGTTTTCTTTGGATTTATGAACTATCAACTCAAAAAGTTCAGTGGAATGAACATCTGACAACAACTTCCCTCGGTAAGCGTGCAGTTAATTAATGAGTTGCTTTCACCTGTGGCCACGTCACCTGTCAGCGTTTATTCCCTCGCTTCCAGTAATTTAGCTGATAAACGCAGCGACTAACCAGGGATTTCCTCGTGATTCGCTGTTATGTTTTGTTGAAAATTCAAAGAAAAGTAACGCGCTAGCTCAGCTAATTTAGCATGACGCGCTTTGTTTTTTTCAAGAAGAAGAAGGGTCGGAATGTGAAACAGTGCTCCTCATTTCACAGGGTCCGATTCGGAAAAATAAAATAAAAAAATAAATTGTAGGCAGGAGTTGGTGGACCTAGACCATGAAATTGAGAAGAGAGCAGCAGAGCTGCGCCACATGTCTTGAGGTGAATTTGGGATGTTACGAAACAGGGTTTCTCTCATTAAAAGTCATGTAATAACATTTGTGTTTTCTAACAGTTATGTAGATTATTTGTCAACATTTTGGCTTGTGAAAGGCTGTTTTGAGGACATTAGTGAGTGAGCTTATTTTCAGTATTCTATATGGTTCCTTCATACAAAGCATTGTGTTGTTTAGTGTAATCTAATTTATCTTACGTTGGCTCTGTTCTACATCACAAAGGACCAAAATAAAATAAAATCAAAAGGTCTCAAAGAAAAGTATTTTTACTTTTTTTACTTACCGAGTTTACACATTGCACACAATTGATACCAAATGGAAAAGTTTTGATTTCCATTGTAGGAGGAAATAAATTGAGTAGCCTATTGCAAAGAAATTAGGAAATTTTTGGGTCTTAAATTATATTTGTTGAGGTCTGAAAAAGGTCTTAAAAATCATTACATTTTACTTTTAAAATGGTGCAAGAACCCTGATATATATATATATATTTTTTTCAACTATCCTTTTGTGAAGGAGTGGACCTCCTTGTGGACCAGCCTCTGACCACAGAGAGTCTGGCGTCATTGATGGAGTTAACACGCTTTGAGACATTGACACCGAGGTTCTCTGCCACTGTGCCACCATGCTGGGTCGAGGTCCAACAGGAGCAGCAGCAGCGACGCCACCCGCAGCACCTTCATCAGCAACATCACGGAGATGCAGCCCAGCACACCCGCACCTGGAAGCTCCAGAGTTACAGGTGGCTCTTCTGGCAACATTTCCTGTTTTAAATTTAGAAGCATCCATGAATATATTTAACACTTTTTATGTTTTGTAATTTTTTTCAGGTTTAATTATTTCGTGAATTAAATTGCTGATCTGAAAGTTTTTCATGTTTTACTTTAACATATCTTTTCAAACTACAGAGCAAAGACATGGCTGAACAAAGATAATCTGCTTTAACATTACATCAGCAAAATGGAATTTGGCCAGCAAAAGTATTTTTTGGCCAAATTCCATTTCCCTCCACCCACTTAGTGTATTGGCACATCTCAAAAAAATTAGAATATTGCGTAAAAGTGCAATATTTTTTGCCAGTCATTTCAGATAGTGACACGGTTATTTTATAGACATTTATTACACAGAGTAAAAATATTTTAGGCTTTCATTTCTCGTAATTTTGATGATTATGGCTTATAGGGAACGAAAACCCAAAATTCAGTGTCTCAGAAAATTTCAATATCATATTAGACCAGTCAAAAAAGGATATTATAAGCATGAATGTCAGGCTTCAGGAAAGTATGTTCATTTCTTATGCACTCAATGCTTGGTTGGGCTCCTCTTGCATGAAGTCCTGCATCAATGCACCGTGGCATAGAGGTGATCAGCCTGTGGTTCTGCTGAGGTGTCAGGGGAGTTTGCTGGCCATCAAGAACAGGAACACCATGGTCACTGGACCAGCCTTTGGTACCTTTGGCAGGGTGGGCCGGTACGAAACAACATGGATTCTGTGCCTCTCCAGACTCTGGGACCTTGATTTCTGAATGAAATGCAGAATTTACTTTTATCTGAAAACAGGACTTTGGACCATTGAGCAACAGTCCAGTTCCCTTTCTCCTTACCCAGGTAGCTTGTAGCCCATATGTAGTATTCGTCTATGCATAGTAACTCTTGATGCACCAATTCCAGCTTCAGTCCACACCCTGTGAATCTCCCCCTAATTCTTGAAAGGATTTTACTTGATTTTATCTCCCTGTTGCTGTTGCAACACACTTCTTCCTTCCACTAAATTTTCTGTTGTCCTGCTTGGATCCAGAACCCTGTGAAAACCAGCTTCTGCGGCAATGAGCTTTTGTGTCTTCCTCTCCCTGTGAAGGGTGTTGTTGACTGCCTTCTGGACATCTTTCCAGTCAGCAGTCTTCCCCATAATGGTGTCGCCTACTGACCCAGAGTCAGGGACCGTTTAAAGGCTCAGGAAACCTTTACAGGTGTTTTGAGTTGATTAGCTGATTAGAGTGTGACACCATGAGTTTCCAAATAATGAACTTTTTCACAGGATTTCAATTTTCTGGGACATTGAATTTTGGGTTTTTATTAACTGTAGCCATAATCATCAAAATAACAAGAAAAAGGGCTTTGAATATATCTCTCTGTAATAATTCTGTATGAGTTTCAGTTTTTGAGATGATTGGCAAAAAATATTGCACTTTTACACAATATTATAATATTCTGAGGTGTACCTGTAGTCCTACCCACAGGTAGCCTGCCAGACGCGTATCAGTCTGGAAAGGAGCTGGTAGAGCCCAGTTTCAAAGGCGGAACTAACAGGGTCAACGTCAACAGGTTAGAACCGATTAGATAACTACAGATGGGACGCAAAAAAACTCCAAGTGACGCGCTCTGTTTTTGTAATTTGTAGTCAGCAAAACATGTCATGCAAACTCTCCAGTGAGCAATTTTTGCAGATTTTGTCTAACCTGAGGCTGCATGGTGTACCTTGTACTGCATCATGTGTAATTCTGGTGCTGAGTGACACGTCGTAAAGTCCCGCCTACTGCACTGTGATTGGTCCGGTCTGTTTTAGACAGGAGAGTATGGAGCCTTACCATACTCTCTTACGCCCCCTACATGTCAGCCTGGGTGGCCAGGCGAACTCACAGGCATAGCCCTCTCACATGGAGGAGTCCTGTTTGTCCAGGGGGACCACGAAAGGGGACCAGCTACCCTAAAATGCAGATATATGGGTAGCTCACCATTCAGATATATAAGGAGCACATAGAAACCAGTTCCATTCAGAAACGAAGGAGTTTAAGGTTTCACATTCGCAGTTACTCATTAAATATGTTTCACTTATCGGATCATTAGTAGTATTCATCCAATAAAAGTACCCCCGCAGCCTTCAGCTTACATGGTAAGCGGGCTGAATTTCTCTAGCACTTCTCTACTCATACTGAGCACTCAAAGCGCTTCACACTAGAGTCCCAGCCACCCAGTCACATTCTCCAACACACACATTCATACAGTACCTGCCTACAGTGCACAGATTGGTAGGCAGCCTTGCCCAGGGGAGCATTGACGTGTGACAAGGGGAAACTGGAATTGCCACAGTCGTCCTCTAGCCCTCTGTTCACATACTGGTAGAAAAATAACTGCTTTTTCAGACAGTTATGCAACTGAGTAAGAATATCAATGTCCATGAATCATGGTGGATATCATCAATTATGATGATTGGTTGCTGTAGGCCTTTTTCAGATCTAGATGAAACTCCAAATGCATCTGTTAGAACAAAGGGATCTTCTGTTTTGCAAAGAGAACATTTCTCTAAATATTAAAGTACGATACATGACTTTCTGTTTTTAATGAAAATGTTGTACTTTTCAGTTCCAGTTGGGATGAGCATGTATTTGAGCTGGTGCTGCCCAAGGCCTGCATGGTGGGCCACGTGGACTTCAAGTTTGTCCTGAACACCAACATTGTCAACATTCCTCAGATCCAAGTCACTTTACTGAAGAACAAAGCACCAGGGCTGGGAAAAGTCAGTGGTGAGGACACTGTTTATTTACCAGCAGCCATTCCCTTTAAATGTCTTTATTTTGTGGGTGGATGGAGTGTCATGGAAAGATTATCGTTATCATTGTTTTGGTTAAGGTTGAAATCACCGTTATTCAAAAGTTTACTCATTACTCAACAAATAAAAAATCAAATGATTCAAATGTACTTCAGCAATGTCTGGAAAACAAAATATTATAATTACATTTTTTTAAAATAAATGAAACGTTTTTAAGCCTATATTTTTAAATTGTTCTCTCTGGGGAGGAAAGCAAGCTGCCTGGAACTCTCTTTTCCCTTTCATTCTAGTACTGTTTACCGATGGCCAATTGTGTGAACTTGTGCTTTTTAGATTTCACTTAGAATAATGGGTGGGGGGTATCCCTTTTAAAAAGTATCCACATCTGAACTAACAGTTGAAGGTCAGAGGTTTCCCTGGTTCCTCTATGCCTTTCCCCTGGAGCCTGCTGTTTTCTCACTAAACCACAGTCCTTTGGGGAGGGGTCTGAAGAACTTAGTGGTCTGGGCGGTTGATATACTCAGCGCAAGTTTTATGCTCAACCATTCTTTGGTTTATAAACTCAAGTACAGGTGAGCCAGAAGACCTGAGTGGTCTGGAGGGTTGATACACTGATAACAAGTCTGTGATGTATTTAGGTGCTAAGCCATTCAGGGATTTATAAACTAACAGAAGTATTTTAAAGTCTATTCTCTGAGATACAGGGAGCCAGTGTAAGGACTTTAGAACTGGGGTGATGTGCTCTACTTTCTTAGTCTTAGTGAGGACGCGGGCAGCAGCGTTCTGGATCAGCTGCAGCTGTCTGATCCACTTTTTAGGCAGACCTGTGAAAACACCGTTGCAGTGATCAGTTCTACTAAAGATAAACGCATGGATTAGTTTTTCCAGATCCTGCTGAGACATCAGTCCTTTAATCCTGGAAATGTTCCTCAGGTGATAGAAAGCCGACCTTGTAATTGTCTTTAGATGCTTTTGGAGGTTCAGGTCTGAGTCCATCACTACTCCCAGGTTTCGGGCCTGATCAGTGGTTTCTAGCTGAAGCTGTGTGCTAACCTTTGATCTCTCCTCTATTGGTCCAAATATTATTACTTTTGTTTTGTTTTTATTCAATTGAAGAACATTTTGGCACATCCATGCATTGATTCCTTCTAAGCATTTACTTAGTGCTTGAATGGGTTCATAGTCACCTGGTGACATGGTGATGTAGAGCTGTGTGTCATCTGCATAGTTATGGTAACTTGTCGTTCGTTCTAATCTTAATGGGGGGAGCGGGGCGATATTGAATAGGAGGTGCCTCAAGATGGACCCTCAGGGAACCTTTATTGTCTCTGAAATAAAGTTACCTACTGAGACAAAACATCCCTGTCCTTAAAGCAGGATTTAAACCAGTCAAGTGCTGACCCAGTTTTCCAGACGCTCTCACATAATGGAGTGATAACAGTGTTGAATACTACACTCAGGTTCAATAGTACCAGCACCGTGGTTCTTCCACAGTCTGCTTTATGTGGATGTCATTAAATACCTTTTGTTTTTACTAATTTATCATACAAGACTGCACAAAGCTTGTGTGTTCAGTCTTTGATTTGGGAGGGAGCATGTAGCAGTCGTGTGCAGTTACAAACTACTAGCCATCTTAAAAAGTTCAGTATGCCCAAAAATGATATCGTATCCATTTTTCACGGTTACACTGTGAGTTTTTTTTTTTTGCCATCGTTTAAGGGAGATCCCAATTGAACTGCACAGCGTTTTTCATCATGACAAAAGCCGGTCCTGAAGACTAGTTCTATAGAGACTTTACAGTCTAAAATAAATCTGTATTCCGGGTCATTGATTGAAGCATTTCCCATAGGTTTTCTAGCTTTTGACCTACTGACTGAATTAAATGCATGTTCATTCAAAACTGAAAACAGGGGATATTTTACTCATCTTTGGACTTTAGCCACCTTCAAATTCAGTCCTTTTCTGGCAAGCATAAGACTTGTAGATTTTCAAATGGAGGTGGTCTAAATTATCCCAATGTGAGGAGTTCAGAATGCACTGTGCTGCATTCTGAACTCTGGAAGCTGTTTTTCAGCACTGTTTCTTGTTTTTGGTGCCTAAAAATAAGATGACTAATAAAGCAGTTCATGGTGACTTTTTTTTCTTTACTCAGTTGTTTAAAATGTTACTGAAACTGGTCGGGGAAAAATCTATGCAATTAAATGTGTTGGAAACCTGTTAGCATCTTTACGGCTGGTTTATACGTGAACATTCTGTGCAGAAATGACATGTGTGGACACGACGTCTGCAGCATTTATGCTCCGTGCGGCTTTTCCTCCGAGGTGGCACTATTTTCCCTCAGATCTAGAGGGCAGCATTGTGCTCCTACGCCAAGCGTACCAAACCCCGCTACATGTAGAAGAAGAAAACACAGTCATTTCCAACGTTTTAAAGCCTCTTCCTTTCTTCCAAGAGTCACTGATTTCTGTCCAGGAATAATAAATTGTTGATCACGGTGATCTTTATTGAGCGAATCATAAAGATGTTTATATTTACGAACCTCTGCCCGAAGGAGCTCTTGCTCGTCTGCCATGTTTTTCTGCATGGGACTGTCTGCATAGTTAGGAATTTTCCTAGGAGCGAGGAGCAGCAACTTTTAGCTGCACGGAGGGGCGTAGTAGCCAAAATGACGTAATATGGCTGCGTGGACCTCGTGGATGCTTCCAGGATAAACCAGGTTTCAGTGTTGGATTCATCAGCCCAGCTTTAATGTTGTTGGACTGCCCCTGCCTGTTTTTACCTTACATAGAGTAACCTGCATTGACTATTTCTACACTTCTTAAGGTTGAATGAACTAAAAATGGATCATTCACTGTGAGAACTCTGACAGACTTTCCTATATGTGGAAAAACATGACTTTTAGACATCAACAGGTGTAGATTGATTTTAAACAATCAGAAACTTAACACTCTGAACCAAAAAAACATCTAGTATTTTTCATTGTTGTGTAGAGCCTCAAAAAGCCTCGGGAACTGTAGATGAAAGTTAGACTAGCTTTAAAGCACACAATCCATATGAGGAAGCACTATGTCTTTTATTGGCATTTTGAGCATTTGTTATTTTGATTTCTCAGTAATGGTAATGATTTTGCTTGTCGTATGTTTACTGTTGGGTTAGGAAAGAAATTCTGAATTATCAAACAACATAGTAAACCATTAAACAGACATTGAATATTTGGAACCATTAAAGGAGCTATAAGTAAGATGTTTACTGTAAGATCAACCTAAATCGTTCTAATTTGTCAACCAGGATGGAAGTATCATTCCCAATAAATAAACGGTCCTCTTCATCAACAATGTTTTAGTCAAGTTGTTTTCCTTTCAAAATTAGAGGTATGGTCCGGAACTAGTTCGGTTCAGAGTAGCCCATGTTTACTTCCTGGTTCCTGAGCCAATCCTATGAGAGTTCCCAGGGTTCTCAAAACAGAGCGCAGGATTTGCTATTCTATTTTGACAAAAGAGCAGCAGCCTGCCAACATGGAAGCCAGTAAGAGAAGCGGACTAGAACTAGAACAGAATACAACATCATAGACCTGTCCTGTGCAAGTAAAAATTCAGTGGAGCTTCACAGCTGCAGGACCATTGGGTAAATGTTGGGTCTCTGTGAAATAGAGGGTGACACGGGAGTGGATTTTCACTCCTGTCCCGTCCCACTCCCACTGAAAAAATTTGTGTCCCGTCCCAATCCCGGGCCAGAGTAGAAAATAAAGTCCTGTCCCGTCCCGCTCCTGGTAAAATTACTCCCACTCCCATCCCGCGCCCACTCAGGATGACTCCCGCTCCTGCCCCACTCCCATTCTTGTTGTCTTCATTAAGTTTTCTGGCAATACATTAAACCTGAATGTCTATGAAGGGTCAGTTAAGTTCCTGTTTTAGCTTTAGTAAAGGCCAGTTAAAGTAAAATGAATAATAATAAATAAATAATAAAAGTAACAAACAAGGAAACATACCATGCCTATCTTAGTTGAATAAACAAAATGTACAATGTTGCCTTTTACTGATTCATTAAGTAATTGTTTCACATGAACAATGAAGTTACTTTTATGTTTCAAATTGCTGAAACTAAAGAATAATGCACTGAGCAAGAGATTTATACTGAATTAACAAAAAAGTGCATAAAGGCATTACTGTCACAATTTAGATAATGTACCTCAATGGTTCATAAACTCAGTTTAGTAAAAGAAAAAGTTGAATATCATTCAAGCATATTAGTATTTTTCCATTTGCAATAAAATATCCATAAACTAATTAGGGTTTACTATCAGAACCAATAATTCATCAAACATTAAACACATTCTTAGACAGACCTCTCAACTTTTATCAAAAGTTGAGAGTGAGATTATGTTAATTTTTGGGGGTGGTGCGGAGCTGGAGGCGGAGCTAACTGGACCCAGGAAAAGCCGGTCCAGTCAGCTCCGTCTCATTTTTATCCGACCAGACATGGAAGTGGACATGTTTTACTTTTGTTAAAAAGTGAAAGACAAGTGTTAACACATTCAGTTAGTGGGTTAACACAGAAAAAAACACAACTGTTCAAATAATACTAAAGAAAATAATAAACTGTTGCACATTGGAAAATGAGTCCAGGAAACATGTTTTACAAGCAGGGTACTGAGTGTTAACGCCGTGACATTTAACTCTCGTCAAGTTTGTTAATATTTGCAACTTTACAGTCGCTCTGTGAGTTTAATAGATAAGTCCTTACTTCTGACTTTGCGTTGCAAATCCAACTTTTCCAGGTTGAGTTTGCCACTAGCGGTTAATCCCCCCATTGTTTTTGAGCGCTGGCGGAAAAAATAGACCGGAAGCACTGTTGGCTTCTGGGTCGTGTAGTTCTTTTGACTTGCATTATAGTTTAGGTTTCATTGAAAAAAACTACAAAATGGCGGCGGCGAACCTACATTTTTGATTTTCTATTTTATTTAATTTTTTGCCATCGATCCTAGTTTATTGTACCTGCTATTGGTTTACTCCCGCTCCCGTCTGCTCCCGTTGATATTTAATCCTGTACCGTCCCAATCACGTGATATGTACTAATGTTGACTCCCATCCCGCGGGATTCCCACGGGAATCACGTGACCCGCGGGATTCCCGTGGGAATCACGTGACCCGCGGGATTCCCGAAAAAATGTCAGCCTCTACTGTGAAACTGTGTTCCTCTGATTTGAACCGCTAGGTGTCATTATTACTTGTTGTTCCTTTAACAACCTCAAATTAAGTACCGGATCTGTTTTTCAGTTGCACCCTACAATAAATCAGATTTCCCGATTAATACTGTAGCTAATAACGGTGGTGAACTTTTGCATTTAGTCTGTATCAAGATGGATTCAGCTGAAAGGAACCTTTTTCTTCTCGCTATAATGAAGTAAACCGATGAATTTATTCTGACTGGTATGGTGAATTTAAATCTGAACTTTTTGGCAGATACAGCAGTGGACCGACAGATCGCTTTTCCTCTCTCAAATGTCCTCCATGCCAATGGGGAGAAGAACAGCCAGCCTCTTCTGCACGACTTCACAGAGGACATCCACTTCATGGACATCGAGGAACCATCAGGTGAAAAGTTCTAGATCAGTCTAAATCTTTTCATCATGGACCTGAGGAAAAACTCAGTCCTCTACACGTGTTCCATGTGTTCTGTTGTACACAAGGTTTTAAAGTAACCATGTTGAGCCAAGTTAAGGTTTGTATTTGTGCTTAAAAATGTACTTCATTAAAACATTTAGGATTAAGGATACCTTTGCTTTAGAGGATATAGCTGTTGCTAACCAGTGATTCAATCTTGTTTTTTTAATAAGTACACTCTGTAAACTCTGCCAGATTGAAGAGCAAACTTTGTTTTTCTTTTCTCTCTAAGGTGGAGTTGAGATTTCTGAAGCAGTTAAAGCCCCTGATGTGCTATTTTTGTCTTTTGCAGGCTCAGTGCTGTGTCCATTCCTTGAGGACCATAAGGAGGATATACTGTGTGGCCCTGTGTGGTTGGCCAGTGGGCTGGACCTTTCTGGTCACTCAGGCATGCTGAGCCTCACCAGCCCCAAGCTGGTCAGAGGTAAAGCTAACACAATCTGCTGCTTAGAGCCCAAACCTGCGTTTCCACTTCTGCAAGTGAAACTGTTGACAGATGCCAAAAATAGCAACACAAAGCAAACTGTGAAGGTGTGATCCAGTGCTTACTGTTCCTTGTGTGGATACATTGGCATCAGAAGCAAGGGTTTCTTTTTTGGCTTAGTAGATTTTTACGTGTTATCGCTTGATGTTTTCAACTATCTTGTTTGCTGGTCGTCTCTTATGGAATGTTGTAATACTAGCTCTACTTGGGATTTGATAAAGTAAAGCTTCCCTTTTGTTTCTGTATGGTTTTATGGGAACTGCTATTTAAATGTGAGGTCACCTACAGCCCACTCTCTAGGTGACTGGGGCTGGGTGAATGAGCTGAATCAGCACATTCTAAGGTATGACTAGCCAGGGCACCACAGCTGTGGAAGACCTCCTGTGTGGTACTAGTGAACTCCTCTGATGACACTGATGAGGACGAGTCAGAGTCCAGAGTTTTGTAGACTGGTGCCAGCAGAACCATCTCAGGGTCAATGCAGGGAAACAGGAGCTGGTGATGGAGTATTGCAGACACACGTCACTGATGCTGAAGTGAACATCCAGGGAACTGGTGTGGTGATAGTGGACTCATAAGTACCTGAACCATAAACTGCACTGGAGCCACAACACGGACGTTTTTACAAGAAGGGTCAGAGCAGACTCTACCTGCTGAGGAGCCTGAGGTCTTTTGGACTGCAGGGGGCGCTCCTGAGGAACTTTCTTTCCTCTGTGGTGGTATCAGTCACTTTCTATGGTGTGTTTTGTTGGAGCAGCAGCTTATCTCTGGCTGAGAGGAAGCAGCTGGATAAACTCATTAGGAGGGTTAGGGACACAGAAGGACAGGAAGAAAAATAATAGGACTAAATGATGTCGCCCATCCCATGCATGGAGCTGTTGCACAGCTGGAGAGCTCCTTCAGTGACAGACTGCTGCCTCCTAGACGCTCTAAGGAGCGCTTCCACATGGCCTTCATCCCGGTTGCACTTAGACTTTATAATCTATGCTGCTCACCACACACTCAATGAGAGTGTAAACAATACATGATCAGATCAGAACCAGTGCAACCATTACCATGTGATGCTGATATCCATTTGCACACAATCATGCATATTGCAGAGTTTTCTCACATTGTTCTGTAAAACAGCTGCTGTCTTTCCTCTATTTAACTGGATTATTCCATCTTTTTACATAATGAATGCATTTTCACCTAAATGTGCCATATTATGAATTAATACATTTCTCAATATTGTCTTTTTCCCCCTTTCTCATAAGTTCATTCTCTATTGCTTTAGAACTTTAAATTAGAATTTTAATCAGTTATTTTATGTGGAGTGTACATAATATCCTGTCTGTGTTTTTGTCACTGTCACGCCTGAATTTCCCCTGTTATGGGACAATAAAGGTATTTCTATTCTATTTAACTTGAATTTAATTTTGTCAGACATCTAAAGAATGTCCACTTAACATCAGAGCTCAGATGTTTGTTCTTCTGAATGCAATTTCACTTTCATTTTAACTGTTCAATTAAAATAAGTCTGTTTGTTGCGCAGGCATGGCAGGTGGGAAGTACCGCTCCTTCCTGGTTCACATCAAAGCAGTGAGCGACAGTAGCATGGAGGAGAGTCCAAGGCCGGTGGTAAGGATGCCCAGTGCCAAGCCTCAAAGCTCCAAAGCTCACTCACTGTCCTCCCTGCTGCAGCAGACCCAGGCCTCCAAGGTGCAAATTCACTTTTCTGAACTGTTTGAATGGCTCCTTTCATCCTGTGGCATCCCTCCTCAACGTCTGTAGATCCAGCTCTCGTTCCGTTTGAAGAGCATTTTAGAAATGTTTTCGTCAAGGTGTACTTTAGGACTAATTCTTGTTAAACTGAAATGAACTGTTAATCAAATCGGAACACACCTCTGCTATAAAGTAGACATATTTTTCTTGAGCAGATTTAACCGAGCAGCTAAAGTCAGTATTGGCTATAAATGTGAAAAGAAGTTTACACATTTATAGCCGGTGGTGTGGGGTAAGGTCACTATCATTAGATGATTTCTTTATGATGTGTGTCTTTGTAGGAGAGGGCAGCTACAGGGAAAACGGAGGGCTCAGCACAGTCAAAGAAGGTGGAGAACCTGCGAGGCTGTGACCTGCTACAGGAGGTTTCAGTCACAATCAGGAAGTTCAAGAAGACATCAGTGCCAAAAGAAAGGTTTGCTTAATGTCCAACACAGAACCTCCCACTGAAAGTGTTGCTGCGGTAGTAAAACCGTCTGTGGATATTTTCTCCCAGCTTAACTGATGTCTGTGTTGCTTTTCAGGGTTCAGCGCTGTGCTATGCTGCAATTCCCAGACTTTCATGAGAAGTTACTGGATGTGCTGTGTCATCAGATAGAGGGCAGCCCAGCCAATGAGCATGCACAAAGCCTTATTCTTGACATCCTATGCTGGCTCGCTGGCGTTTTCTCCAACGGACCCTGCAGGCAAGCTTTAACCAACAACACATGGCGAATAGGTCCAGGTGTAATGATACAGTCAGTTCACAAGACTAGACTAGATGCATGAAGCTGGAGGGCTCCTCCAGTGACAGACTGCAGCATCCTAGATGCTCCTGCAGGTTCTTCATCTCAGCTGCTGCTGGACTTTCTGATCTCAATAACTGTTTACAACCTGCTACGGTCCCACGGGTTCTTGATCTGATCATCTGATCTCAGATGCACACGCTACTCTGAGGTGTTTGCTTGTACAATCCTGCATATTGCATAGTTTTCTCACATCATTCAGTTAATGGGCTGCTGTCTTTCCTCTATATTGAACATTGAATTTTTATCTGAAAATGCCGTATTATTAAATAGCTGCAAATCTTTCCCCCTTTCTGATAAGTTCCTTCTCTTCTTCTTTACAACTTTTTGTTAACTCAGCTTTTTGTATTCATATTACCTAATCTAGTGTGTATCTCTGGTATATCTTGTCCATGTGTATTTGTCACTGTCACTCCCAAATTCCCCCCATTTTGGGACGATAAAGGTATTTCTATCTTCTCTCTAGACCAGGGACCAGCAACCTTTTTAAAAGTTCTACTTCATTGGTCCTGTCATACAAAGGGCTACGGAGAGTCAGTTCACCCTAAATTTATGTAAAATAAACACATTTTAATGCTTTTTTTTGTTTAGATATTGTGATTTTTAAATCTGTATAAATGCAAGTGTCATTATAAAGGAAGGGCTCTGGAATAAAATAGCATTTTGATGCAGCTCACTGAAGGGTTGTGCCGTTTTTAGAACAGGCTCGAGGGCACTACATGTGGTCCTTGGGGCTACTTGGTCTCCAGGGCACCATGTTGGTGACCCCTGATCTCGACGTTACACAATATTACAGTCATGAGAATGAGCTGACATTTTAGCAACATCTATAAGGAATGCCAAGCAGTCATCCTTTAGGTGTAAACCATTACTTGCTTCCAGTTATTGCAAACCATTTTTATCAGACACCATTTCTTTGTTTGGTACCTCAAATGCTGACACGCCATCTGCTAGCTGATGAGCAGTGTTCATCAGTTGACTTGCAGAAAAAACAGCCTTCTTCCTACAGCACAGATATTTAAAGCACAAATCTTTCTATGTGGGGCTCTAAATAACTTACGCTTTTACAGATGCAGTCACGCTGACAGAGCCGCCATATAGCAGAACAAAAACACTGCGGCAGCATCATATCATTACACTTCTAGACTTATTGGCTGAAACGGTGTAGAAATCTTATTTGATCTTTTCTGAGGTGCTTAAAGCATGATTTTGTCTGTTTTAGCATCAGGGAAGGAAAGGAGGGCCTACTGACCAAAACCAGGATACGCTTAACAGATCTGGTGCGTGTGTGTTTCTTTGAAGCGGGCCGCAGCATAGCCCACAAGTGTGCTCGCTTTCTTGCACTTTGTATTAGGTAAGAAACTCTAAAAATGTGCAGATTCTTTCTTTGCACCATTGGGGTTTCCCTGTCAAGCAGTGTTTACTGTCTGTTTCTTCAGCAATGGGAAAGGAGAGCCAAGCCAGCAGGGTTTTGGTGTGAGCCTTCTGAAGGCTCTGCTGGATAATATGTCTTATTTGCCTGCAGCAGCAACTGGTGGTAAGTAACGGAGCATCATGGCAGACCCACAACCACACCCGTTTCTCTTTAACTAAACACCCTTTTTTCATTTCTCTATTGCCGCTGATGTGTTCGACAGGCGCAGTGTTCTGGTACTTTGTATTGCTGAACTATGTGAAGGAGGAAGACCTGGCAGGCTGTAGCACAGCATGCGCCTCCCTGCTCACCACCATCTCTCGACAGCTGCAGGACCGCCTCACCCCGCTGGAAGCTCTGCTGCAAACCAGGTACATTCCAGCTCTGTCCAGATATTCTCCAGAGCTGGCGTTTAAACAAGACATGGAAACTGCTTAGCTTTGTTCTATGTGGATTGTCTATCGGCAAACACACAGACCTTGTCCTCCTTGTGTCCGCCTCAGGTACGGCCTGTACAGCTCTCCGTTTGACCCAGTGCTGTTTGACCTGGAGGTCAGTGGTTCCTCCTGTAAGAATGCCTTCAACAGCAGCATTGGAGTCCAGTCAGATGAGATTGACCTCTCAGAAATCCTCTCAGGTAGGAGCGGAGGTTCACATCTTGATTCTGAAATGTCTCTCTGCTAGCTTTGAAAAAGTCTTAAAAACAAACCCTTTGCCACCAAGCCCAGTAATGTTTTGCAGCAGCTCCTTTATAGGCGCAACAGAAGCACTTCTTGATCACATTGTTTTAACTTGTCAAATCAAACATATCTCACAGTAGCGCTGCTTCCAGACTACTCAGCATTTGATGGTAGATGGAATTGATGATGAGGTGTATTTAATTTTTCTATCCACTTAACAACAGCCATGTTCTGTCAGTTTACCCATGTACTGAGGAACTTTCTCATGAAGCCTGTTAATGGTCCTGAGGCATCAGAACCAACAGTTTTCTCACAGGTCGTTCTTCTTTGTGACTGCACTGCATACGGCAACATATGGCTCAAAGAATACTGACGGTAATGGCTTGGCCTAAAATGTTTTAGGCCTTGTCCACACGTAGCCGGGTCTCTATAAAGACGAATAGTCCCTCCACATCAGTTCTAAAAATATCGTACAAACGGGATTGATTTCAGAAAAGTTTCATCCACACACACCAACAAATTCTCCACTGAGCGTTTGTTTAAACATGCCAAAGACTTAGGGAGCAGTCTACCACAAAGCTAAAAGCAGTCCGCCAGTCAGAATCCTTCAAAGCAATGGCGACGTTGAGCGGCATTGTTCCGCCGTATTGGCAGGGAGTGTTGGTGGGAAACCGCTGACCTCCAAGCGCTCTTTCTTCTCTGGGCTAGTAAAAGCTAGCAGAAAGCATGTGAGCCAGCTGTAATGTTTATAATGTTCCATGTGGGCTTTTACTTTGAAGTCTTGATACGGAGGGGAAGACAGGAAATGGCATGCGGTTGCCGAGGTAACGTCAGTTGGAAATAAACGACTGGAGATGGCGTAGGTTAGCAGTGAATTGTTTGCGTTTAACGTTGATTAGACACGTTGTAAACAGTCACTCACAACACAAACGTAGAAATCAGCACCTCTGATAATATTTTTACTCTGCTGTACGGCCATGTCTATAACAGCAGTCACACATGTGGCGTCAGCGCCACTGACAGTATTTGTTATGCACTGGCTACACACGCTGGCTCAAAAACACACAGGAATGACCCTTTTTAGTGATGTTGTGATCACTCTGAACACAACATCCCCACTGTCAGACATGGTGGTGGAAGCATCATGCTCTGGGAGCGCTTCTCTTCAGCAGGTACAGGGGAAGATGGTCAGAGTTGATGGGAAGATGGATGGAGGCAAATACAGGGCAATCCTGGAAGTAAAGCTGCTGCAGTCTGCAGAAGACTTGAGACTGGGGCGGAGGTTCACCTTCCAGCAGGACAACCGCCCTGAACATAAAGCCAGGGCTACAACAGAATGGTTTCAAACAAAACATATTCCTGTGCTAGAATGGCCCAGTCAAAGTCCAGACCTAAACCCAGTTGAGAGTCTGTAGCAAGCTATTGTCGTAAATTTCAGTGTTGGTACATTTTCGGCATATCACCCAGGCCTAGCTTGTAATACTACTTGTAATACTGTAGTAATAAAGCAATGCTTTATTTTTAGAAGTGTTATTGTTCAAAGGTTATGAGAATTATCCCAATTCCTAAGAGGAACGGAGAATAATTTAGGTTTGCATGCACTTCACTACAATGTTATTACAGTACTGTCATGTGAACTGGCCCCCCACTGCCGCTGCCAGACTATGCGTTTTTATTTTAATTTTAAAAGCCTCGATGTTTGACACCAACAGAAAACTGTTAGTAAAGCTTCTGTCTGGTAGAAAGCCTCCCGCTCAATGTAAGCTAACGCTAGCAGTTGTTACCTTGACGCACCCTATGGTACCCGGTCAGTGTGCTGAGTGGAGCGTTGCCACTGTCACGCCCAAATTTCCCCAGTGTGAGACAATAAAGGAATTTCTTATCTTATGATTGGTTGGATTTATGGTGATTCTTTTATGGAATTGGGATGTATTAAAAGCTCTACTTTGGTTTTTATAGTGATAGTAACTCTAATCCCGATTGCAACAATATTGAAATGAAGTAATACATGAAATTTACATGTTAAGATTTTATTTTAACAAGAAAATTAGAAGATTGGTTTAGCATTGTGTTAGATATATTTAAATTGGAAAAGTTGACATTTTCTTTAAGAACCCAGACAGAAAATGTTTAGAATATTTGAGGAAAAGGATCATGTTTGTATCTCCCTTTTGAGGTGATTTGATATAATTATTGGATCCTAACTATATTGAGGCACTGTATTGACCTTCTGAAATTGGAAAATAAGATTTTTTTCTCACTGAATATGTATAGGTACCTGCTGCTCCCAGTTAAAGTATTTTTTGTAAGCACTTTAAAAAAAATGTAAAATCAAGAAAAAGACTAATTTTGTGTCAAAACAGATGGTAATATTTTTAATCCTTTTCAATAAAAAGAGAATGGGAAACAATCTATTATTTATTCAAGTCTATTCAAAAATGTATTTGCATATTGTTTTTGTGGACAGCATGGGCCTTTGCAGTTCAACATATTACTGGAAATCAGGCTTTCTGTGTTCTAGCCAGATGATGGATAAGAACAATGGCACATTAAATATATTTGTTGGAGCTGTAATAGATCAAGTCACTCAGCTGATTTCTAATCATGCTGTTAAATGACAATGTGGAAAAGCTAGATTTAGCATTATGAGCTTGTAAGATGTAGGATGTGGATGTTTTCCAGGGAATGGAAAGGTGAGCAGTTCTGCCGCAGCAGAGGGGAGCTTCACAGCTCTGACTGGACTCCTGGAAGTGGAGCCGTTGCACTTTACTTGTATATCCACCAGTGATGGCACACGGGTGGAGCGAGATGACGCCAGCATATTCACTGGTAACTCTTCCTTGGTTTTTACCAAACTTCTGTTCAAAATGTAGTTTTGGCTTGCTATCTGTTCAGCTCGTGCTTGTTCTTTGTAAACCCAGTGAGTACATTTGGTGTGACTCCAACGGTGGGTGGCCTGTCAACGGGGTCGGTCGGCGAAGCTTCAACAGCTCTGAGCTCTGCAGCTCAGGTGGCCCTGCAGTCACTGTCTCATGCCATGGTCTCAGCTGAGCAGCAGCTGCAGGTCCTGCAGGAGAAACAGCAGCAACTGCTGAAGCTGCAACAACAGGTGAAATTCTGCCTCGCTGTTGGTTGGAATAAACCGGTGCAGTGCCCAAGAGGAGCTATACATCACATGTAGTGTGACTTCCAGTTACTCATCAGCCATATATAGCGATGGTGTTAAAAGATGGAGTTATTTGCTGGAAAATAATTTAAAAAATGAATCGAGGTCAAAGGAAAGGAATTCGGTGTGCACAGTGAATGGAGTTAAAAACCTACATCCTGGCTGCCATAACTGCTCATTTTTATACAAATTATAGTTGAGCTAATATAATGGTTTCAGACTCTGTGCATGCTAACAGATGTTGCTAAGATGAGAATGTTACCATCAAAGCCTAGCCATGCTACTATTCCACAAAGCATCGCTGAGCATGTGCAGGAAACCCCTGGTACTTGTGAGACTATGAAGCCGAGGGGTCTAAATCTGACCATTACCAGTAAATAACTGACCCTAACCTAGACCAAGAACAAAAGGCCCTCACTTTATATCAAACACACACAAAGATCATGGACTAAAGGCTGTTTAGTAAAGGCTCACTAAAGGAACAATTCTAATATAAAAATATCCCAGTCTTGCGCATTTGGTTTTAAAACCGATAATGACTGAACATGATCACCTATGTTGTTTGTTATCCTTACCACTAAGGACAGCTCAAACTAGGAGCACTGATGACATTCTTAACTTTCTGAACAAATTTGAAAAGTGTTAGGGAAATCATATCTACAATTATGCCAAGATATAAATGTTTTGAAGTTATTAGCATTACTTTCAATTTACTTCTCTGTAATGCCTTCATCTTGAATGATTAAATATCCCTGTCTTTGCTGAGAGCAGAAAGCAAAGCTGGAAGCCAAGCTCCATCAGACCACCTCTGCAGCTGCTGCTGTCGCTTCTGGAGTTGGACCCATCCATAACTCTGTGCCTTCAAACTCGTCTGCTCCGGGCTTCTTCATTCACCCTTCAGATGTCATCCCACCAACGCCTAAAACCACGCCCCTCTTCATGACCCCTCCTCTCACACCACCCAATGAGGCGGTGTCTGCAGCCTTCAGCGCGGAGCTGGCTCACCTGTTCCCTGGTTCCATGATGGACCAGGGGCCTGTCAACATGGCTGCACACAAGAACCCGCAGAAGGCCAAGCCGGTCAGTCATCTGTGCTGAATGTCACATCATTTGGCCTTTAAACATGCAGCGCTGGTTGCTAGTGTCAGAATGTAGCAGGAAAACAACGATCTGCTTCCTTTGCTGTGAGACAAATAAGTAATCAATGTACAAATCTGAGAAATGGCAATACTGATATGAACAGCAATTTATCATCTTCATCTAAAACCAAGGCTAATTTTACCGTTTGCTTGGGACTATTGCATAGTGAATATTCCAGTTGTGTTGTCTTTCTCCTTGATAGTTCTTATAAACTCCTAATTTGCTTTTCAGCTCACTTGCACCCTCATCTCATACTTTCTCCGGTCTTATGGCTATTGTTTATCCTAAAAACTATAAAAACATTTAAAGTACAGCAAAGCTTGACAGCATTTCTTTAGCTGTCAGTTGCTCTGTGTGGTCTAAGATGGGTGACCTGCTTTTGTAGTGAACCTTAATTGGCAGAAACAGTTCATTGTAGTTTACTTTTCTGTTCCTAAGCAATGTGCTAGCTGCTAGCTTTAAGCAAAGTAAAACGTTCTCCGTGTTGAAACCTGAATGTTTTGTGTTGCAGAGCCCGTTGGGCAGTGGTTTAGCTCTGGCTATTTCTCAGGCATCTCACTTCCTGCAGCCGCCTCCACACCAGTCCATAATCATAGAGCGAATGCACTCTGGTAAGTATTGCTGAGTACTATGGTTAAAGATGTCATTACTTCTAATATTCATTTGTCCTCACAAAGTTAAGTTGTGATATTTCCCTGCCTACATGCAGTTTGTCATATAATGATTTCATGGATCTTCCCTCTCGGTCATGGTGAACTTCTTTTTGTGTTTTTCTCACCAGGAGCTCGGCGGTTCGTCACTCTGGACTTTGGCCGTCCTGTCCTGCTAACCGACGCCCTGATTCCGACCTGCGGAGACCTGGCCTCTCTCTCCATCGACATCTGGACACTGGGTGAAGAGGTGGACGGTCGCAGGCTGGTAGTGGCCACTGACATCAGCACCCATTCGCTAATTCTTCATGACCTTCTGCCACCACCCGTCTGTAGGTTCATGAAGGTCAGTGTCTGCACTGTGGCGAGGATTATGGCATGGTCAACAGGACGGAGCAACTCCATAGTCCATGGTTACCCTTGGCTTCCTGATTTATCCAACCTCTTCCTCCAGATTACAGTGATTGGACGCTACGGCAGCACCAGTGCACGAGCAAAGATCCCATTAGGTTTCTTCTATGGCCATACTTACATCCTACCTTGGGAGAGTGAACTTAAATTGATGCATGATCCTCTGCGGGGAGAGAGTGAGGCCGCCAGTCAGCCAGATGTGGATCAACATCTGACAATGATGGTAGCTCTACAGGAGGACATCCAGTGCCGGTACGTCAAGGAAGATTTACTTTTCTGGGCTATAATTTACTGTTCCTAAAGTTTTGTTTACTTTGTGAGATTATCAGCCACAGTAGACACAAATTCTGTCATAAAAGAATCCTAAGGATATCTGCGGATGTAAGCTTGGTAGTCTGTGGTTATTCAGTGTGATAGATGCACTCACCACAATTTGAACTCTTTCCTAACCAAAGATGATTCTGGAAAATTGTCAGAAAAGTTCATGGAAATGGCTGTGTGACTGCTGCTGTGAGCATTGTCTGATTCATGTCTGATTTTGTCCATCTGTCAAAGCTTCTGTTAATAATCCTGTTCTCCCACCCTTTGGGGTCCAATGCTATGCACACTGACGTCTGAGACTTTCTCTCCATTAAAGTCCTGCACGCTTGTATCCTCCATTGTCCAGTGACCGAAGTGATGCTTAAAATGTATAAGTGGCTCACCCAGTGTCACACGTTCCGAGTCCTGTGATTTATTTATTTGTTTATTGAAAACTGCCCAGTGTGTAGCGGACAATATGGTGGAACTGTCTGTTAATTCATTAAATCTGCTTGGTTCTCGTTGACCAGATACAATCTAGCCTGCCATCGGTTGGAGACTCTTCTTCACAACATTGACCTTCCACCTCTGAACAGTGCCAATAATGCCCAGTATTTCCTACGAAAGCCAGACAAGGTGGTGGAAGAGGACCAGCGGGTCTTCTCAGCCTATCAGGATTGCATCCAGCTGCAGTTACAGTTGAACTTGGCTCACCACGCTGTCCAGCGACTGCGAGTATCACTGGGTGCCAGCCGAAAGACTTTACCCAAGGCTAATGACCCGCAGGCCCAGGGGCTGGTTCACAGTTCCTCCACTGAGCAGCTCAGGACAATCATTCGGTACCTGCTGGACACGTTGCTCAGCCTTCTGCACTCCAATAACGGTGAGCCTGGGAGCTCAGCACTGCTTAAGCCAGCAGTTCTCAAATTATGGGGGTGCACCCTGGGGCGGGGCGCCAAGGCATGTTGGAGTGGACCAGAACACTCTTGCTTTTTTCTCCTGAAAATACAGGCATGTGTAACAATTAAAAAGGTCTGTGGGGACCTTCTAAATGTGACCCCCCCCCCCCCCCCCCCCCCCGTTTGGTCTGCACCTGCAGACAGTAGTATGCGTAAGAAGGGATTCTCAGTAATCCTAACGTAGCTATGGCTGTCTGTAGATTAATAATATTAATAAGCCCCTAGAAAAACTCTAAAAGTTAATGTAACTGTAGTTTGTCTTTAATATTATAGGCTTGGTATTATTTTTGCCATATCTTCGACTTGTCTATAGTTGGTCAATTGTAATGACGACGAGGTTCATGGCCAGCTCCAAGGAACATATGCCATCTGTCCAGAGAGAACATGCTGTGTTGAGTTTAACCTTTCATTTTCCCCGTAGGGATGTGTCACGCTAAAAACCTTTTATATTGCTGTTAATATTGTATAGTTAAAAGTGTGGCAATATTGAAAAATGATAAACCATTGTTATATGATGTATTTAACAGTTCTAAACTGCAAAGGGATTTTGTTGGGATGGGGGCTGAAAAGTTTTCATTCTGCAAAGGGTGACGCAACAAACAACATTTGAGAAGCACTGGCTTAAGCACTGAATGTGATGACTTTAAATAATGAGCATATTATGTATGCTTAGGTTGCTGCTTGTCCTTGATGGGACACATTTATTTGATTGATTTGTTTGCGTGTTGTCAGGACATTCTGTCCCCTCGGTGCTCCAGAATACCTTCCATGCCCAAGCCTGCGAGGAGCTTTTCAAGCACCTCTGTATCAGCGGGACGCCTAAAATCCGCCTGCATGCCGGATTGCTGTTGGTGCAGCTCTGTGGAGGTGAATGCTGGTGGGGCCAGTTCCTCTCCAACGTTCTGCAGGAGCTCTACAACTCTGAGCAGCTGCTTATTTTCCCCCAGGACAGGTAGGAGCTTGTTTGTGTTTGTTTCCAGTTTTCTTTGCTTTGGATACATGAATTATACACTATTTAGCGTTCTTCCTAGTTAAGAGCAAAACATATCAATTACCATTTGATAATATTACAGCTCTATTAATTAAAGCAACACTAATAGGTAGGGCATCATTTCTGTCTCTCTGGTAGTTTAGCATTTTATTTTCTGTAGTGATCAACTACAGCTGGGATGGTTGCTGCAGGTTTGTTCTGCTCTCATAGTCAGCATTATCCTAGCTCCACAATAACCTGTCATCATTTTTCCTCCAGTGGCTTTACGACCAAATGGAAGTAGTGGAGGGGCACAAACTGGTTTGTTTCATTGCTTCACAGTTTAGGAGGCGACAGCTGGTTTCATTTTTACTGCATTAGAACGGAGTGTTGCGTCACTCAGAACTGTACATCTAGGAAGCGCATCTTGACGGGGGAGCTCAAACCTACAGAGCACTGTAATTGGACTTTCCATGTCCACGAAGCTAATATTTAAATGGATAGCGTTAGATTATAGGTGCTGGTCGTATAATTAGAATATTATGAAAAAGTAGATTTTTTTTGTTCAGTAATTCTATTGAA
This sequence comes from Fundulus diaphanus, assembly GCA_037039145.1. Taxonomy (NCBI): domain Eukaryota; kingdom Metazoa; phylum Chordata; class Actinopteri; order Cyprinodontiformes; family Fundulidae; genus Fundulus; species Fundulus diaphanus. The sequence goes on along the minus strand of CM073121.1, from coordinate 1,162,732 downwards.
ACCTGTATTTTATATTCTTTCACTCTACACATACTGATTTATTGATCCCCTAGATTTCTGAATGGGTTTTGTTTCACAATCCTCTCCAGGGTGCGGTCATCCCTGTTGCTTGTGCACTTTTTTTCTACCACATCTTTTTCTTCCCTTCACTTCTCTATTAATGTGCTTGGACACAGAGCTCTGTGGCCAGCCAGCATCTTTAGCAATGACCTTTTGTGTCTTACCCTCCTTGTGGTGTCAATGGTTGCCTTTTGGACAACTGTCAAGTCAGCAGTCTTCCCCATGAGTGTGTCGCCTACAGACCTAGACTGAGACCATTTAAAGGCCTTTGCAGGAGTTTTGAGTTGACTGTTTTTTACCAAACTTCTGTTCAAGTGTGGTACCAGGTGTCTTCAATATTGGACCTTTTCACAATATTAAATTCTCTGGTATACTGAATTTGGGGTTTTCATTAGTTGTTAGTTATAATCATCAAAAGTAAAGAAAGAAATACTTGAAATATATCAGTCTGTGTTAAGGCTAGACTATATAGAAAAAAAGCATATTGATAAAATAGAAATATTGATCGATATCGATGATTATCAACAAATTCAAAACATACATCTTAATTGCAGTCATGTCCATTTTATGCTGTAGCTCAGTGAGTTATTTTTGGATAACGAACACACAAACACTGAATTTGAACTCAACCAACTTTTTACCAAAACTGTAAGTTTAAAAAAAAAAAAGAAAGTGTACTCTGAGCTCTTTGAAGCTTGGTGTTTGAGCGTTCCTGGGTCTGCATTTGTAATTGGTTGGGAGGGTATAATGACTGTAGTATAAACCTGCATGATAGGCTAGAATGCAAAAGAAAGGACATTTGTTCTTCTATTGAACTTTTTATTGAGCTTTTTTCTATTGAACTACACGTCTGACGATTGACATATTGTTATTGGGAACTCTCATAAGATTGGCTCTGGAACCACAAAGTAAACACTGTCTACACGCTGCAGTGTGTAGCCGGCGTAGAAGTATTTCCAGATCTAGGTTTGAAAGGAGAAAATCTTGACTAAGACGTTGTTGATGGAGAGGACCGATTGTTTATAGGGAATGTTCCTTCCATCCCTGGAGACAAATGGGAATGATTTAGGTTAATTTTACAGTAAATATCTTACTTATAAGAGCCACAAAGTAAAAAAAGACAACCAATAAAAAAAACAATAACCAAATAATTATGTTGATTTGTATTTACCTGCTCTACAAAACATAAAATTAATTTAATTTTATTTTAAAATTTAACATAAATAAATTAGTTAGATTTCCTGTTGGTAAGGAATGTGTAAATCACTGTAGAGCCAAAGTTAAAACTGTGTTTCGCTCATTTGCTTTATTAAAAGATGTTCTCCCAGTCCCCAAATAATTTTAGGCTCAGTAAAAAAAAAAAAAGTTAATCTTTTTGGTCTAGCAATATAAGAACAGGATTTGGGTCAGTATTTCTTTGAAAAGATTTTCTATATTTAGCTAATTGTAATGAATGAATGCAAAACAGATTTGAATGTGCAAAAGGTTGCATTTGAGTGAAGGTCTTCATTTGGATATTTACTATGAAAATAAAGATAATTTAAAAAGTGTGGTTATTAAAAGATGAATACCTTGTCTTGTAGCCAACATTTTCAATGGTAACATCTTAACCTGTCTGTGATAATTAAAAAGATGCATTATCTGTGCTTGTAATGCTGTTTGGGCGGTACACAGAATCAGTCCAGTGGCTGCAAATGAAGCCTGGGCCGCACTCTGGACCCGCCTGCTCTGAAAGAACAGTGTTAGTGTAGCTAGTGTGGCGTGGCGTCGTTGGACATTTCGCCTTCTATCTGCCTCATGGAAAGAGTCTCGGAGCAGCACTTTCAGGTTTTCCTTGTCGGCTAATGATTGTTGCATATGTTAGTAGTTTAAAACTTCTAGCAGCAGTTCATTGTTTGTCAAGTGAGCGGCTCTAGTGAGGGTAGTGGCTGAGTGCCTCTGGTATTTCAGAGTGAATGGCTCAGTTTATATAAATCTTGACACGAGTATCTCTGAAAGATTCAATTAGTCGTATTGATTATTTTGTCAGCCCTACAAGCCACTGGGGAAGGTGGCAGAATATGTTGTGACTACAGGAAGAGCTACAACTCTGCTATCAAAATGTCTGGGTAGCTGCTTAGCACAAAGATCAGCGCTCTTTCTCATAGCAGAAAGAACACTGGCCTGCTGCACTGACCTCCACGGTTGTTTGTATTCGGGGATGTCAGCGACCATGGCAGCAGACTAAAAGACGTCAGGGAATGAGAGGTTGCACTTTTACTATTGGGACCCGTTCTGCGTACAGAAGATGTAATCTTGTCCAGGAGAGACTTCTGAATACCATCAAGCTCAAGCAGTGACGGTTCTACATTAAATTGCACTAAACACAGTAAGGGAATTATTCAACTTATTTCTATATTCCTTGAGCTTGTAAAAAATAGTTAATGTAGAAACACAACAAGACAACAGGATGTAGCCTATAGTTATTAAACTATTATTTCTCCTGTAATGTCTTTCTTTTCCTGGTCTGCCAGTATGGATTTGAACCAACACACCTCTGTGCTTGTTGTTGTTTTTTCCGCACAAAGAAGTACAACACCTCTTCGGTTGTTTTATTGAAATTCATCAACTCTGCTAATGTCAGAATTTCTATTTTGAATAAAGCTTGGTGCGAGCAAACACACGTCATGGTCGGATTATTTGATTTTCAGCCCATATAAAGGGTGCATTCAGAATACTTTTCTTTTAATCTGAACACATTTTAATCACATCTGGGAAAGTTACGCACGTAAACGAGCTCCAGCCATTAACCAGCTAACAAGCTAACAGTCGCAGTAGACGAGCTACCAGACGGACGTTCAGGCGGCACCTGAAGCTCGACTTCGTCCGCGCAGGACTCCGCCCACAGCCTGCAGCCCCGAGCCAAGCGCTCTTCGCGTTTCCTGACTTTGAAAAAGAACAAACGTTAGATATAGTAACGACTTACCCTGCTAATGGCGTAACACAACGAATCCATGATGAAATTCGTTGTCGATTTTATCGATTCGTTGTTGCAGCCCTAATTTTAACGCATTAACCACAAGCAACAAAATTGGCCTGTAGATAAATGTTTGTAAACGAGGACTATTTAAAACAAGAAATTTAAATGTTTTTATTAATCATAATATTATTATGCAACACAATAGCTTTTAATTGAGTTGGGCATCAATCCTTGTTGAAAGTGCAACCAACAAACGGTATTAAACTGTTTGACCGGTACTTAATGCTGTGGTGAGGTTCCTGAAGGTTTCTGATAAAACAGTATGATTATCTAAACTAAAACAAATAATAAAATTACATTTTCTCACTATTGCAACTCTCTTCCCTTCCATGTGGAGGCAACCCCACTTTAAACATATTACTGACACCTAAAGGACGTTTCTTATCCATTAATTTGTTACATAGCCAAACATTGCAGATCTATGCGATTTGGAAATAGCGTTTTTTAAAATTGCCATTATATTGCAATTGCGATTAATTGTGCATCCCTAGATGATCCCATGCAGGGAGTGTTTGCTAAGCTGCAGTCGTGCTGCTCGGTCCATTACTGGTCTGGCTGACTGGACTCACGCTGACATCACTCCCTGCAGTAGGACTGCGGCCCCGCAGTTAAAAAACAGCGGTAAAAAACCCAAACTGGTTTATTTTGCACAGGCTGATCTCTTTTCCACTCATTTCTTTCTCCTTTCTTTGCAGCGTCTTTGCTACTTTAACTCGCTCCAGTTTCTTTCTAGCTTTCTTTTTCTTTCTTTATTATTATGAGGGGCTGTTTATATCTCGCAAAGCATCAAATTGACTCTGACTGATGTTGTAGTGCGCCACCTGCAGCTGTGAGCGTGGCTTTGCGCATCACAGTGGCTGTGTTTTATTACTGGGTAGAAAAGAGAGAAATAAAAAAACCAGTTTGATGAGCGACAGGTTCGGCCTGAAAAGGACCGACCGGTTGGGAATCCTCCCGAACCTCCCTGCCCTTGGCGTGTCTGACTTTAGCCACTAACTCTGTTAGACAACTCCACTGTAGAGTGGATCCCCGCACCCTCGTTTCCCGCTCCATTTGAGAGAGCCAGAGGTGAAGTGCTCCTCATGGACTTCCCTCTTGTCATCACAGCCTGTCAGCCTGTCAGCCTCGGTGCCCAGTACAGGGCTACAGCTTCTTCTCACAGCAAGCAGGGCGCCTGCAGCTGCATATGGTACTGGCACTTTTAGCGAGCAGATTATTTTAAATTCCTTTTCTTTTTTCATTTTAACTGCTCGTGCCGTCCCCTATGTGTCATTGAAAAAAGTGCTGCCCCGGTCAGCTGCCTGGATCGCCCGTCCCAAAATGCACTACTGGGCTCAAGGAGGCCTAACTGAGAATGCAGCACCTTTGGGACGGAAGGGCTTCAGTGTGCCACTAGAAAGAGCGGAGTACTTCTTTTATGTGAAAAGCCTCTGCTGTCAGGGAATTTCTCAGCTCTCACAGACCAGGTGTAACAACCACATGACAGACTGGAAGACTTTAGTAACAGCTCACTTGCCTGTCAGAAACTGCTGAGAAACAAATCAAGAACCAAGCAGAAATCATTTTTTTCCCTGTTTTCAGGTCCAATAAATGATGCATCATATAAATGTGAGAATAATGTGAGAAAGATCTTTTAGCCAGAGTTATGAAGTAGAGCACCCTTGCAAATCTTAAGTGCGTTGTGAATGAAATGTTCAGGGTCTAAACGGGTAATAACGAGTTTTTTATGTCAATTATTTTGTCTGTGTCAATGCCAAAGTATGGGAAAGCCTGTTGGCCAGTCACTGAGGTAACAGCAGGCTGTAGAATCTACAACAGCAAAGTGAACCTTTTTTTGGACACTCTGTATTGGAGACTGTCATTAAATGATCCTTTGGTCTTGGCAGAGTATTCATGCTCCTGTCCTGCATTGGCCAAAGATCCCTGAGTAACAGTGGTGTGTTGGAGGGCCTCCTAAACCTGTTAGACAGCCTGCTGTCCCCGCTGCAGCGACCACAGACTGCGTCTCAGCGCAGGACTGAAGGTAAAGCAGGTAAAGCACAAACACACACACATACACACACACACATTGTCCCACATGGTGCAAAATTTGGTGCAACAACGTGTTTGTTTTCTCCAGGAATTTTAGACATTCCCATGATCAGCTGGGTGGTGATGTTGGTTTCCAGACTCTTGGACTATGTAGCCAGTATTGAAGACGAGGCCTCAGGGGCCAAAAAGAACCTTGGAGGGAAGGAACGAGACAGGCCTGTTACGGGTAGATACATTTTCAGCCTACATAGTACTGTCAATTCTTTTAGTGTGAGGTCTGCTGTTGAAATGTTCAGAATTCATACAACCCACACTACCCCATATCTATACTAGTCCAATCTTCATTTCTTGGGTAGGAAAGGGAGCTGAGCAATAACCATCCTTCAATCAGACTCAGACATACTTTAATGATCCCAGAGGGAAATTACTTTTGTTACACGCTCCAGATATTCAGATATACAAACATTTTTCTATATATATATATATATATATATATATATATATATATATATATATATATATATATATATATATATATATATATATATATATATATATATACATATGTATAACTATAAAATAAAGTGATAGTGAAATGACAAAGCAAATCATGTTTTCTATCTTAGTGTAGGGCCCGTTTTTATCTTTGCTCCTGTAGTGAAGGGCGGCTGACAGAGCTCCACTGGTAGTGTTACTCACATTCTTTCTTTTTTTTGTTCTGTGTTTCAGGAATCCAGTGGAGTTTTATTAACAACACTCTTCAGTCTCAGAACTCAAACAGGACAGCTAAAGGTAGCAGCAGCCTGGATCGGCTCTACTCACGGAAGCTCCGCAAGCAGCTCGTTCATCACAAGCAGGTAAAGCTGTTGAGCTCCAAAGCCAGAATAACTGGGGAGCATTACATGAATGCATTTGTAGTGCTTGTTTTAATAGTGCCTGTTTTATTGCAGCAGTTAAATCTATTGAAAGCAAAACAGAAAGCTTTGGTTGAGCAGATAGAGAAGGAGAAGATTCAGAGCAACAAAGGCTCGTCATATAAACTGCTGGTGGAGCAGGCCAAACTCAAGCAAGCCACGTCTAAGGTAAGATGTTTAGCCATGGCTATTCTCTACTTTATAACTCCTCAAATAAAGAGTTCTTCTTAAGTCATGATCTTTGTGAGGCTGACTTCAGATGTCACTAATGATCCACAATTAGAAACTATTATAATGTAGTTTTGTTCAGCTGTATGTTGATTTACCTTAACCTAGAACTTTGTACTGATATTGCTTCTTTTATCCCTCTCGCAGCACTTTAAAGACCTGATCCGTCTGAGACGGACCGCTGAATGGCCTCGCTCTACGCTGGATGCAGAGTCCACTACAGTCAAAGAAGCCCCAGAAGTAGAAACTCTGCCCTTCACTTTGTCCCATGAACGCTGCATCTCTGTCGTGCAGAAGCTTGCCCTCTTTTTGCTCTCCATGGACTTCACCTGCCATGCTGACCTGCTGCTTTTTGTCTGCAAGGTATTCAGCTGAAATAAGTGCATGGGTCTTCTAAATGTTGCTTGTGTGCTCATATGACTGATGTTGTCGTTTCAGGTACTTGCTAGGATAGCTAATGCCACAAGACCTACCATCCATCTGTGTGAGGTGGTGTCTGAACAGCAGCTGGAACGCCTTTTGCTGCTGCTTGTAGGAACAGACTTCAATCGAGGGGATATCTCCTGGGGAGGGGCATGGGCACAGTACTCTCTCACATGTATGCTCCAGGACATCCTGGCAGGTTGGTTTAATCTGCTGCTATCCCACTTTTTCGTCCCAATTAACCCAGTGCTTGTGTGCATTGTTGCAAGTGTGAGACCAGATAACAAAACCCACTCTTCCGCTCCCTCAAAGTCACAATGATGTTTTTAGGTGCCGAAGCACAGTTTACGTGAATAGGTACTCTGTAGTACCAACGGAATTCAGTCTAGAAAAGTGCCGAATTGGGTTTCTGGCCTTACCCGTGGTAAACATACATTACATGTGTATCAGTACAACTACATGTGTGTCCTGAGCTGCTGCTGGAAGTCTGCTAACATGTGAAGAACAGCCAGAAGAAAACATGCAACGCTCTTTATAGACAAGACAAACATGTAAACATTTTCCCAGGCAGAAAGACAAGAAAAACCAAATGCTGAGCGGTGCTACATGCCACGCTAGCATTAGCACGCCCTCTGAGCTCTGTTGTGCATCACGGCATGCAACGCTCCACAGCTAGTCCCAAATAGATCAGAAAGAACACACCTTATCCCGACTTTGTCCTGAAACCTAAATCAAGGAGATTGCTTGGAGCATGGAAGCCTGAGGCAGTTGTCAATACAAGTGTTGTAGCAGATCTGTTGCTGCTTCCATGCATCACACAAACACCTTTGAGCTTAGGGGCAGGCAAACACACTGCGCACGTAACAAAGTTGCTGACAAGTGAAATCTCAGATATGTCGTGTATGGTGGATAAAGAGGAACATGGAAGAATGTGTCCTTCAGATGGACAGATGAGGACCGGCCACCTGCCGTGCCGCGCGGCCGCCGGTGCGTCTCGTCCCTCCTCTCTCCCCTCCGTTCCCCCGGTGCCTCCTGCGGGCCTCGCCAGAGCTGGGCTCGACCCCCTGCTCTGGGTCCCTGTCACCCACCGTCGCTCGCCTGCCTCTCTCTCTCTGCCCTGATGTGAGGAGAAAGAACTTCTATTTTGGTGTTTGGTGTTAACTTGATAAAAACCATTTTAGCTGGCTTGACAAAAGAGCTGGAAGCCAACCGCGGTGCTGAGGAACGCGCAGAGATAACGTATCCCGCAGTCAGACATCACAGCAGGTGTGTTTAATGAGAACGGGACAATTTAGGCTTTATATAAGGCCGTACTAATTCAGCAAATGTATTTTATTTAAACAACTATGGTTACACACATTGTTACAGTGAGAGACAAATGACTCGGAAGCCAATGTTAATATCAAGATAATCTGCTCTTTAAAAAAGTCATTGTACTGTGGAGACATCTGCCAGGCCACTTTAATGCATGGTGCAGAGATGCTTTTCAATTCAAAAATACTTTATTAATCCTGAAGGGAAAGTCAATTTTACATTTTGGATGCTGTGGCAGATATTCTCCACCATCTTTGCAGTTCATCCATATTTTGATGATTGTTTGGAGCAGGGACAATCAGTTTCCTCTGCTCAAGATGCAAAGCAGATGCAGCTTTTAATCATCTTTCTGTCTGCTCCAAGGTGAACTGATGTCTCCAGGCTCTCTTGATTCCATGGAAGAGGTGGTGGTTGTGGGTGACGAGGCAGGGGCATCATCTTCTTCAGCCGTGCCAGACTCAGACGACTCCCTGGCCCAGCCTCCCAGCATTCCCCTGGTGGAGACCATCGATGAAGCTCTGGTGCCGGATATCATCGCCGGTACTCCAGCGACCTCCACGGTGTTCCAAAGTACGTGTCTACCTTGTGTCCTTCCATTACACTTCCTGCAATATTACATACAAAATCTAAAGCCAGGCTTGTTGATGTTGCAGTATTACATTCTTTTTATTATTATTCCATCTTTGCTGTAAATGTTAGTTTGAACTAACTGTGCTCTAAAAGCCATCAAGCTTTAGAGAAAGTTTAGTAGCCATGGCAAAGGCAGCTTTAGTTTTACTTGACAGCAATAACGCTAAGTTCATTTTTTTTACTATGTATTATTTGGTATATTACCATTAAAAGTGCCCCAAAGCCTGCTAAAGAACAATTATCTGTTGCTTAAATTTTTACCTGTGTAAACTTGGAATTATTAAAGATCCTTTTATTATCCAAAGGTGCTCCACCTCTATCATCTTTGGAAAAAGATAAAGACATAGACTTTGACTTGCTACAAGACCTCATGGATGTTGATATTGATCCTTTAGATATTGATTTGGAAAAAGATCCACTCGCTGCCAAAGTCTTTAAGGTATGTTGATTTTCTGACTTTCTTCTTTCACTCTTTCTTTTACCAATTATCAATGTATCAGCTTGAAATGGTTTATTTGACCAACCTGCTCTAACCTTAATAAAACCATATATCAACGACTGTGTGAACATGGAATGGCCATGTGGTGTGTTGTTCAGAACCTGGTAAAGACTGACGTACGACACCATAGAACCTTAACAGGGTGTGTTTATAATTATTTTGATATGCCTGGTAAGCACAATTTCTCACCTACTTTGGACACACACGGCCTTTAGTCGGTACAGGAGCCCACCTGTTGTCTACCTGTCCTACAGCCGTAGTTCCCCTGTCCTCCTGTTTTCTCCTCCTCCTCCTGTCTTCCAAACAGTGGCAAAAATGATTTAAATAAATATTGTTTTATTACATTGTTTATGCGATTAATGAATTGCAAAGACTGTTCTGTCCTCATGTTTGCTTCCACTCTTCTCTGCTCTTTGTTCAGCCTATAAGCAGCACCTGGTATGACTACTGGGGTGCTGACTATGGAACATATGGGTACAATCCTTACATCGGAGGCGTCGGTATTCCAGTATCCAAGCCTTCAGTTGCACCTGAAAAGCCTGCCTCCCAGTGTGTGTCGGTCTCTGTGTCTCAAGGTGAGCAGAAGGGACATCTCTGCTATTCTTCAGTGCAGCTTTTATTTTTTGGAATAGTTTCCATCCAAGCCTAAATGCTCGGCTTCTTATTTCCCAGCTCTGGATGCCCGGCTGGAGGTTGGTCTGGAGCAGCAGGCTGAGCTGATGCTCAAAATGATGGCGACTTTACAAGCGGACTCCATTCTACAGGCTCTCAGTTCAAGTCCATCTACAAGTAAGGCAGTAAACGGAAACAGAGCAGAGGATTGAAGGAAGCTTTAGGTATCTGGTGCTTGCAGCAAGATGTTGCAAATCTTCTCCAAGTCTGTTGTGGAGAGTCCAGCCATGTGTGGCAGCCAGTGACCTGAATAAGCTGACAGAAGAGCCAGCTGTGAAAGCTCCAGAGGTGACTGTACAGAGAGCGCTGTTTCATAAAGGCAAGAACATCATGGAGAGCCCTGCTCATTCTCTGCTCTAGACTGCAATACAGTGGAAGAGTGTCTTCAATCAGAGGCTTCTTCACAGCTCCTCTGTGATACAGACCACCACAGGAGATCCTCCCTGCCCCAGCAGCCGTGGCCATCTCTAGTCACACGTTGAGTTAACGTAGACAAGTGAGAGTTAAGACATTCAATTTCCCTTTGGAATTGCTTACGTAAAGTTTCAATTGAATTATTTCCTACTGTCTATGAAAGGGCTCTGAGAAACCCTGGCAGCGTTGTTCCTGAGGTTAAACTGAATTCACTGGAACTTCACCAACGTCCTAAAGGGACTTTGACTGGTGCAGTAAAAAAAGCCAGTCAAAATGAATTGTAAATGCTTAGAGGCCTTTAGTTTGTAGATTTGCTCTAAGCAGCAGGGTGAGCAAACTAACCCAAATGTGTTGTGTTGCTGCAGTCTGTTGGTAGAAGTTGTCCCCTGAAAGGATGCGGACATGTTGCTTTACTGCATCACAGGGTTAGCCCTTCTTGTACTACTTGCTGCTGTAGCGTACCTCCTTCCTGGTGGTTGTCCGTCAGCAGTTTGGGGTCGCAGAGTAGAAACCAATATTTGCTCATTCTGTCATTGTTGCTCTTTTCCTTTAAGGAAAACAGGAAACTATCATTGTGTGAGCGTGGCACTGTACTCTAACTTTAGTCCATTAACCTGTGTACTACATTAAGACTTGACGTAAAGCGTTTTTCTGTGTGCTTCCAGTCACCCAGCCCTCTAATGGGACCGATGACTCTCTGCTTCGAGCGTTCCACAGCGGTGGCTCTCCCCCGTGCAGCGGCCCCATGCTTCAGCCCTCCTCCGTTCCCATTCTGAGTGCCTGCTTCAACAAGCTCTTCTCCATGCTGCAAGTCCACCATGTCCAGGTCACTGACTATAACCTTTTTCCTTGTCACTCCTCTTGGTCTGTTAGCTGAGCAAGGTGCTGTTCAGGTTCTTTAGTGACTTTGAGGTGCTTGCACCAGAACAGCAGTGTAATAAAGAAAATGAAGGTAAATGGACTCTTCAGCTGTGTGAAACCTGTGTTTTCTGCTCTCAGCTTGAGTCTTTACTGCAGCTGTGGTTAACACTCAGTCTCAACACATGTTCTGGTGCTAGTGAAGATAGCGGATCAGATATTTTCCTCTTCAACGCCAGCAGAGTGCCCACTATTCCACTTAACCATGGTAGGTTGTTAAAATCCTCTGCTGACGGTTTGCTTTGTGTGTTGCTGTTTATGGTTAATGTCTACATCTTTGTGTCCAGCATCCATCAGCAGCTTCATATCTGTGCTGGCCTGGTACCCCAGCACCTCCCTGAGAACGTGGTGCCTGGTGCTGCACTCCCTCACGCTGATGACCAACATGCCTCTCTCTGGTCAGTTGTGTGCTCCCTTAAATGTAACTCGAGATCAGATACGGCCCTCTGGGCTTTTTGATCTGGCCGCCGACTAATTGTACAAATTTGTAACGAAAACTAACAATTAAAACTATCATTGCGCGTCTCCTTGCCATAATCATGGATGGCTATTGCCCAACACGTCAGCCGTCTTCTTCTGCTCTTTTGTTGTGCTACGAACTGCCACCTGGTGGCAAGGATGAATGCATACATTTGTCGGCCAGATGAGATGCTCAGTCACCGCGGTCCATTGCAATAAGTGGAAAAAAGAAAAGTTGACCGTGAGTGCCGTGTGTTTAATAAGGAATGGTCTTATTGCAGTTTTTAAAGAATACATCAGCTGCCACTTTTCCACCAAGTATGCCAATTATGCTAGCAACTGGTCAACAGAAGCAAGGACTGCAGGTGCTGAGAGGCTGGCAGCCAATTTACAGACTCAGCAAAGTATTTTCTCCGACAAGCTACAATCCGAGAGTCCTACACCAAAGCAAGTTATCTCCTGGCTTTCAAATTAGCGAAAAGCAGCAAGCCTTTCTCCGAAGGGGACTTTTTTTGGGGGGGGGGGGGGATTTTTCGCGGCTCTAGTGGCTCGCTTTTTATGACAGTAGGCTGACAGGAAGGGGGTGGAAGAGGGGGAGAGACATGCGGCAAAGGACCGCCGCTCGGATTCCAACCCGGGTGGACCGCGTCGAGGACTAAGGCCTCCGTACATGGGTCGCGCTACCCGCTGCACCACAATCGCGCCCCTGAAGGGGACTTTTTAAAAGAGTGCATGACAGAGGCGGCAGGGCTCGTGTCGCGAGAGCAAGAACAAATCTGAAAAACTGAGTTTATCACGCAGGACAGAGATTTGCTGCGTTGAGCTAATTGATGAAGACTTAACTAGCAAGCTAAACCAAATAATAATAAATAGTCATTTACATTATATTCATTAGCACTGGATGAAAGTAATGACATAAAGGATACTTCCCAGCTTTTAATCTTCATCAGTGGGATTAATGACAATTTTGAGATCACTGAGGAGTTTTTAGCCATGGAATCCTTAAAAGGAAAAACAAGGGGAGAGGACTTATTTGAGAAGATCTCAGGAGTCATCGAGAGACTCGAGCTTCCTTGCTAACATCACCACGGATGGCTCGCTAAACCTGAGTGGAAAAAAGCTTGGGCTGCTGAAAAGAATCCAGGACAGGGTGAAGGAGGAGAATCCCGAGCAGGATGTCATTTTCCTACACTGCATAATCCACCAGGAGGCGCTATATGAGTCTGTGTTGCAGCTTGAACATGTAGTGAAGCCGGTTGTAAAACTTAACTTTATTAGAGCCAGGGCTCTGCAGCATCAGCAGTTTATTGCATTTCTTGCAGAAATGAATGCAGATCATCAGGACTTGTTTTACCCGGCTAATGTTCGCTGGTTAAGTTTGGGGAAAGAGTGCCAGCGACTCTGGGAGCTTAAACAGGAGATTATTTCATCTTTGGAGTTACTTGAGAAAGCTGACGATTTTCCTGAGCTGAGTGACATGCTTGTGTGATTTAGCTTTGACCGTGGACATTCTGAAACACGTGGATGAACTGAACGTGAAGCTGCAAGGGAAAGATCAATTTGTGCGTGGAATGTAGACAAACGTGACAGCCTTCAAAGCCAAGTTGACTCTATTTTCAGCACAAATGTCACAAAGGATTTTTGCTCATTTCCCGATACTTGCAATGCTGAAAGATGCTCCTCGACATGGGGCAAAATACAGGAAGTCAGCGGACAACCTGCACAGAGATTTCTGCCGTTGCCTCTCTGATTTTGAAAAAAATCAAGACATCACTTGAGCTGGTGTCATGTCCCTTCTCACAAGATCCTGAAACGGCACCAGCAGGTTTGCAGTTGGAACTGATGGACCTTCAGTGTGACCCCGTCTTAAAAGAGAAGTTCAGCTCGCCTAAACTGGGTGAATTCTTTGCTTCATTAAATGAAACCAAATTTCTAAACATGCAGAAGATGGCAAAGAGGATGTTGGTGTTGTTTGGCTCCACCGATGTGTGTGAGCAAACTTTTAGTGTTATGAACAATAACAAAGATCCCAGCTCACTGACGAACACCTCAGATCTGTTCTGAGAACTGCCACAACCAAACTCACACCACACCTTGATGCACTAGCCAAAAAGGGTGATCAACAACATTGTTTCCACTAAAATTAGATAGAAGTGGCATTTAAATGCTTTGAATCAGCTCTGTTAGTCCGCTCAATGTGGTCAGACACCATAATCTGACGGTCCATTGCATTTGTTCCAGGTTTCTCTACTTTAGCTTGATCTCCTCAGTCTTTTCTGCATACAAAACTGTCAAATAATACATTCCCAAGGTAAATGTACACAAAGCAAATGCAGTTATGAAAATGAATGCAGCAGGGAATTGATTTGAATATGCAATGCCACTTGTTAATTTCATTATAACAACAATTAATGCTCAATTCTTAGTTTGGAAAGTATAATTACCATAGTAAAAAAAAGGAAATGAAGGGAAGAATTTCACCATTGTGTGGAGTAATAAAGGACAATCCTTTTTGAAATAACCTGCACTGGAGAGATTTTGTATGAACTACTAAACCCTTTTCTATCCATCTAATATTGTCTTGGCCCATCTGTACAATTTTTAAACTCAATGTGACCCCCGAACCAAAACGTTTGCCCACCCCTGCTCTAGATATGACTCTTCTGGCTGTATAAAATACCCGTGGATATAAAACATTGGGTTTCTCAGGCCTGTTTATCTGCTGAATAAATGAGTGGTATGGTGTTTGATGCCTGTGAACCTGTGTTTATACTTGCAGCATCCAGCAGCGTGATGAACTGTCAGGATTGCACAGCTCAACAGATGGTGTCTGAGCCCACCCTGGTTCATGTGCTGGTGCGCTTCCTGTCCAGCAGCAGCACCAATGGCACAAGTCAGCACAGCTCTCAGGTGGGACCCACTGCTACTCAGGCCATGCATGAGTTTCTGAGCCGTCTGCAGGTCCATCTGTCCTCCACCTGTCCCCAGGTGTTTAGCGAGTTCTTGCTCAGACTCATGCACATCCTGTCAACCGAGAGGTAAGGTTTGCTCACACAAAGCTTTCTGTGTGGAAATACAGCTAGAATCCGTTTTTCAGATGGCAGCTAATGCTCCATGCTCTCTCTTTAGGGGACCGTTCCAGTCTGGTCAGGGTCCTCTGGATGCCCAGGTGAAGCTGCTGGAATTCACTCTGGAGCAGAACTTTGAGGTGGTGTCAGTGGCCACCATCTCCTCTGTCATCGAGTCCATCACGTTCCTGGTTCACCATTACATCACATGCTCTGACAAGGTGGTGTCCCGCAGTGGCTCCGATAGCTCAGTGGGTGCCCGGGCCTGCTTTGGTGGTCTATTTGCCAACATCATCCGACCTGGAGACGCAAAGGCTGTGTGCGGAGAAACCACCCGTGACCAGCTCATGTTTAACCTCCTCAAGCTGGTGAATGTTCTGGTGCAGCTTCCTCTATCAGGTGACCGAGAGTTCAGTGGACGGGTGCCGCTGGTGGGCAGCGGCGCGGCTGATAGCAGCGTGTCGGACGAAGAGAAAGTCTGTGGAAGCAAAGAAAGTGTGGCAGGTGGAGCCTCATCCAGTCAGGGTCCCCCTGCTGGTGTGGCTGACCTGGTGCTAGCTAATCAGCAGATAATGAGCCAGATCTTGTCAGCGCTGGGCCAGTGCAACAGCAGCGCCATGGCTATGATTATCGGTAAGTCGTGGCTTTGTGAAGTAGTTTCAGATCCTTCCCATCACCTGTTTTGCTTTCTGTTCTTTAAGACTGCTCTGATCCAGCGGTATTTTAAACAGAAAGCAAATGAGTTTGGCAGCTGGGTTTTACACAAAGCGGTGACGATGAGGAAAAGCATAGACACAAATGGCCCGTCTTTTGTCCAGGTGCCAGTGGTCTCCATCTTACCAAACATGAGAACTTCCATGGTGGCCTGGATGCCATCTCAGTGGGGGACGGCCTCTTCACTATCCTCACCACTCTGAGCAAGAGGGCCAGCTCAGTCCAGGTCATGTTGCAGCCCATTCTCACCTACATGGCCTGTGGTTACATGGGCAGACAGGTACAAGCAGCCCGCTCCTTCTTCAGCTCTCATTAGATGTTAAAAGAAGCTTTAAAAACACAAAGTCCCAACACGTGCTTGTTTTTGGATTGCAGGGGTCTCTCTCCACCTGCCAGCTGTCTGAGCCGCTCCTGTGGTTTATCTTGCGAGTGTTGGACACCAGTGAAGCTCTGAAGACCTTCCATGACATGGGTATGTGTGCAGTAAATGCAGAGTCTTTCTTGGTTAAGATGTTGTGTTTTTTTACTTTAGACCAAATGTGTCCTGAAAGTGGACCACCACAATGCCGACTTTGTTCAGACAAAGTTTGTTCAGACAAAGTTCCAGCTTTGTGTTTAAGGTCCTCAGAGTTTTGACCAGCTATATGGATCGTACAGTTGTGCAGCCATCCTCCTCACCTACCTGTTGCTATGCACTGCTTAATCACCTGGCATTTTTTTCCTTTCTTACAAGAGGAGCACATTTGTATTTGAAATATTTCTGATTCAAAGACTCTGTATGGGTAAAATCATAGTAGCAGCAAAATCCCTGACAAGTTAACGCTTTTTGAAAAGCACAGCTAGGTAACTGCTGCTCATCATGTGTCTCTCCCAAAAGTCTAGAATGGTAAACAGTGATGACTCTTTTTATCACAATACAGACTTGAAATGGCCATGTGTTTATCCTGTGTTTTAGCTTAAGTGTGTCACAATCAAAATGGCAATAAATGATTGTTTTATTGAGCATTATTACAACTGCAGTTGGAAAACTTCTTCCGTTTCTCTTTTACTATTTTTCGGATTATAAGGCGCACTAAACGTTATTCCCAAGGGTGTAATATCACTCCGCCCCTCCATGTACACGGCTCTCTCCTGAGATAGAGGGAGGCAGCTCTCCGTCTCTGTCAGGAGGACAGAGTGGTTGGACTACACTGCCCTGTTTCTAACATAAGGCCAAAATAAACAGAACTTTTATATTGAATGAACTTACTAGGTTTATTGTTGATAGCGCGGGCTGCCTAATAGGAACGCACTTCTAGTTTAGACATTAGAGTCAGGCAGTCTTGTAGACAGCTCAGGGGTCCTCAGGTAGTGACACAGTGGACCGTAATGCTCCGAATGACCATTGAGCGGAGCGGTTTTGTTGCTAACCAAAGTGGTACTTACACATTTTAACAGATTTTATGTACCACATACAGTCAGTCAGTAAGCACAACAGTAATCATATCTAAGGTGCACCATGAAATTTTGAGAAAATTTAAGGAGATTAAGTGTGCCTTACAGCCCGAAAAATACGGTTTAGGCTCATGTCTAGTCGTGATTGTTCAAATGTGCAAAAGTGCGTGTTTCTCTTCACTAGACTGTTTAAATGTGTCTAAAATCAGGGATATGGCTGCTGATCAACACATGACACATGGCAGATAAAAGCGATCAGCTCATTTTGATGGAGGTGCATAAATGTTAAAAACTAGGCACCTTTCGTCTCGCTCTTCAGGGGGTGTACAGTTAATCTGTAACAACATGGTGACCAGCACCAGAGCCATTGTGAACACAGCACGCAGTATGGTGTCCACCATAATGAAGTTCTTGGACTCGGGTCCTGGAAAAACAGCAGACGGTAACCTCAAGGCCAGAGTGATGACATCAGAGCCTGACAACGCTGAGGGACTCCATAACTTCGCTCCTTTAGGTACAGTTTTATTCTGTCTCTTAGTTTTTTACGTCAGGTAGACAATGTATTTTCTAGTTTGCAGCCTATGCACTACGTTCCTCTAATTTTGCTCATCCATCCTTAGGCACCATCACTTCCAGCAGCCCCACAGCACAGCCAGCGGAGGTTCTCCTTCAGGCCACTCCGCCCCACCGCCGGGCCCGCTCAGCTGCCTGGTCCTACATCTTCCTGCCAGAGGAGGCGTGGTGTGACCTCACCATCCACCTTCCTGCTGCCGTGCTGCTCAAAGAGGTTCACATCCAGCCACATCTTGCTTCCCTGGCCAGTGAGTCGTCTGATTTAATAGTATACAGTACCCCCCCCCCCCCCCCCCCCAGCTTTTCACCTACTTTGTTGCATTCCAACCTGTTTAAATGTTTTTGTTTTTTTATCTCGTTTTATGTGATGGATCAACACTAAATGGTCAAAGTTGGTGAAATTACATAAGAAAAATATAAGAGAAAGTTAGCATGTATCCACAGCCTTTTCCACAAAGCCCAATATAAACTATGACTTTTAAAAGTCCCAAATGAGTGAAATTAGGTCCCTCTGTGTGTCACATGGCCTGCCAGTACAGAGGCTGCTGCAGCACTAAGCAACAAGCATCACACCACGAAGACCAAAGAGCTCTCTAGACAAGTCAGGGACAAAGTTGGTGAGAAGCACAAGTCAGGGTGGGGCTAGAAAGAAATATCCAGACCCATGATGTTATCCCAGAGGTCCATCAGGTCCATCATCTTCAAACAGAAAGCACATGGTATCACAACAAACCTGCCGAGCGAGGGCTGCCCACCAGGACTCACAGACCGGGCCTGGGTGACGTTAATCAGAGAGGCAGCACAGAGACCAAAGGTCACCCTGAAGGAGCTGCAGAGCTCTACAGCAGAGATCTATCCATGGGACCATGACAGGCCTTACACTAGAGTTTTATGGAAGAATGGTCATTACTTTTGAGTCTGCCAAAAGGCATGCGGGCAACTCCCCACATGTACTGAGGACCCCCATGAATACGAGATGCTTCATCTCATGGGGCTGATCCTCTAATAAATGTTTATAAATAAATAAATGTAAGGAGGTAGGTGCTCTGGTCAGATGAGACTAAGGCTCAGTCTGAATACCCTTATAAAGCAGGACTCTTTAGCCAAAGCTGAAGTGCGTCAGCGGTCGCCATGATCAGTGCTGTCCGAATAGTGCAGTCAGTAAGGAAGGAGGTAGGAGAAGTAGCCTGTATGCTTCCTCAAGCAGCTAGTCAAGCGGCACAATGTCCCTTACCGGCACTAAGAATCCTTAAGATTTCCCACAAAACATGGTGGTGGCAGCATTATGCTGTGGGGATGGTTTTCAGCAGCAGGGCCTGGGAAACTGGTCAGTCGAAGCAAAGACGCATGGTGCTAACTTCAGAATCTGTCCGCCTGTGAAGAGAGACTAGGACTGAAGTTCACCTTCCAGCAGGACAATGACCCGATGGCTACTGCCAAAACAACACTTGAGTGGTTTTAAGGAAACATTGGAATGTGTTGGGATGGCCTAGTCAAAGTGCAGACCTCAATCCTACTAAGAATCCGTGGTTAGACTTGAAGATCGCTGTACACAAGTGAAAACCATCCAACATGGAGGAGCTGGAGCAGTTTAACCTCGAGGAGTGGCAGACATCCCAGTGGCCAGATGTGGCCAGATGTGGCCAGCTCCTAGAGACTGATCTGCTGCAAAAGGCTCTACAAAGTACTGATTTTAAGGGGGTGAACAGCTCTGCACGATGGCATTTTCTATTATTTTGTTTTGATTCATAATAGAAAAAAAATATACATCTCCAAAGTTGTCGGCATGTTCTGTAAATGAAATGGTGCAAACTCCCAATCATTTTATTTCCAGGCTGTGAGGCAGCAGAGCATGAAAAATACCAAGGGGTGAATACTCTTGTAAGGCACTGCAGTGCCTTGTGTACATAGTCCTAATCCATTCTTATGGAAGCAATAAATCTTTTTCATCTCCTGTTACTCCTTCCTCCAATCAGCCTGCCCATCCTCAGTGTCTGTGGAGATCAGTGCAGACGGGGTCAACATGTTGCCACTTTCTACACCAGTCATCACCAGTGGCCTAACGTACATAAAGATCCAGCTGGTGAAGGCAGAGGTAGCCTCAGCCGTTTGCCTGAGACTCCACCGTCCTCGGGATGCCAGTACCTTGGGCTTGTCTCAGATCAAACTTTTAGGGCTGACTGCGTTTGGCAACACCTCCTCTGCAACAGTCAACAACCCCTTTCTGCCCTCTGAGGACCAAGTCTCAAAAACCAGGTACCCCGTTGTTTTCCAATCAGTCTGTCTGTCTGCCTGGATTCAAAGTAGCAACTGTTGTCATTCCTGTCTGTGTATTCTCAGCATTGGGTGGCTTCGTCTTCTACATCACTGCCTGACGCATGTTGGTGATCTGGAGGCCATGATGGCCAGTGCTGCAGCACCCACAGCCAATCTGCTGCAGACATGTGCTGCACTGCTCATGTCTCCTTACTGCGGCATGCATTCTCCCAACATCGAGGCTGTGCTGGTTAAAATAGGCCTCCAGTCTACAAGAATCGGACTCAAACTCATTGACATTCTGCTAAGAAACTGTGCTGCCTCTGGCACAGACCCTGCAAGTGAGTCCACACAACTGGCACAATGTTTGAGCCGTTCATTGACCGAACCTCTAATAGCCTAGTCTAAATCCTCCTCTGTGGATGCTGCTGTTTCTAGAGCCCTGGCTCTTTTCTTTTAATGCCATATCCGTTCACATGGAGTCATGTTGCTTCATGATCCTCATACTGTGTGTTAGGGAGGGCAATTTTCAGTTCATGTAGTTTCATTCATGACTGAGAATGCTACAATATCATAAATCTACTGACGTAACGCGGTGAACACAGATTAGATCACAATAATTCAGTTTATTTCAAAACTAACCAGAACGCAGCCTCTTACGTCCAGAAATGACAAACAGTGGATCTTATCGCTAATAAATGAGCCCAAGATTTCTATCTTCGTCTGTGATGAAAAAATATGTCCTTTCATTCATGTCTACATTGGGCTGGACGATATAGGGAAAAAACGCATATGGATAAAATAGAAATCGGATTTAT
This sequence comes from Fundulus diaphanus, assembly GCA_037039145.1. NCBI lineage: Eukaryota > Metazoa > Chordata > Actinopteri > Cyprinodontiformes > Fundulidae > Fundulus > Fundulus diaphanus. The sequence goes on along the minus strand of CM073121.1, from coordinate 1,142,288 downwards.
TAATATCGATAATTATCAACAAATTCAAAACGTATACTTTAAGTGCAGCCCTGACCATTTAATGCTGTTGCTTAGCGACCTATTTTTAGATACAGAACACACAAACGCTGAATTTAAACCATTTATTCAACCAACGTTTTACTAAAACTGCAAGTTTAAGAAAAAACAAAAAGAAAACAAAAAAAGACCGCATGCTCTCTGAACTCTTTGAAAGGGGCGGAGCTTGGTGACGGAGCGTTCCTGGGTCTGGGTTTGTGATTGGTTGGGAGGATGTAATGACTGTAATATTAACCTACATGGCTAGAATGCAAAAAGAAGGAAAACTATTATTCTATTGAACTTTTTACTGACCCGTTTTTTTTTTATATAAGTCTATCAATCGATATAGATTGTTGAATTATCGTCTAGCCCTATGTTTACACTCGTGTGACTAATTTCCTTCTCCCGTCTGGAGAAGAAAACATAGTAGCTGAATCGGATTCAGTGGCATTCATCACTCTATCCGACCTGCTTTTAATGATGGTGTGACGTTTCTTTGGTCTCATTGCAGTGTGTGCTCTATACACCCAAAAGCCTGGTTCTCACCAACGCTTCATATTATTCAACGCTTCTGGGAACTTCTTAATTAGTTTCCTCTTTTCCAAGTCTTCTTATCTATGACACAAACATATGAGACCCAAAGAAGTGCTGCTTGTTGTATACAGCTGTAGCCTAAGGGTGGACTGAAGCGTTTCCCTGCATCTTCCTGGTTCTTGGACTCCACTACAAACATAACCAGTTTACTTTTTTTAAATCTGCAACCTGACACCAACCGCAAAGACAGCCCAGTACTCTCTAGTTTTTCCAAAGCAAGTTTTTTTTCCTCTGCTTTAGTAATGTGAGCCAGCGCCGTGTTTGTTTCTGTCTGCTAGATCTGAACAGTCCCCTGCTGTTTGGACGCCTGAACGGCCTTTCTTCTGACTCCACTATTGACATTCTGTACCAGCTGGGAAGCACCCAGGACTCTGGAACCAAAGACAGGTACACAGAGCGTGTGGTGTGTAGCAGGACTCTTTCTCTGGTAGCATTATCCCTGAGTGGTGATGGCCTTCATCTGACCCGGTTAATCCACAGACTTGAAATGATACTAAAAACTAAAGCTGGCCTCAGGCTGCTGTGAGGGAACACGTTGATGGGCGTGTGAAAACCTTGTCATGAGTTCTTTTTCCTCTCTTCCAGGATCCAGGCTCTCCTCCACTGGGTGTATGACTCCTCTAGAGTAGCGGCCCATAAAATGAGCCCCCCAACGGGATACTCTACTGTTGGCTCCTCCTCCTCCTCCTCCTCCTCCAGAGAATACGGTCTCCTCATGCCATCTCCTTCTCACCTCCACTGTGTGGCAGCAGTGCTGTGGCACAGCTTTGAGCTGCCTGTTGACTATGATCTTCCTGGACTGCTCAACAGAGAGCTCTTCGAGTCAGTTCTGCTCTTCTGACAGCTAGATTACATCCTGTTCCTAATTTGATGTTATGACGACTGACATTATTCTACCTTCTTTCCTTCAGGCTCCTGTACAACTGGTCCATGTCACTGCCATGCAACATTGTGCTGAAGAAGGCTGTGGACAGCCTGCTTTGTTCCATGTGTCATATCCACCCCAGCTACTTCACTCTTCTCATGTCCTGGATGAAGATCGTCTCAGTGCCCACAGCCAGTCACTCTCAGGCCCAGCAGCGGCGCCTCGCTATGACGGATGATGGGAAAAAGCAGCACGACGCCAATGCTAATGCCACAGGACTAACGGACGACTCCAAGCATGCAAGACCTCCGGTTAACTTGTCGGAGTCCCAGTTAACCACCCTGGCAGCTGCCTCGCAGTCTCCAGGGGCCATAGAGCAGCTGCTGGACTCTGGCCTTCCCTCTCTGCTGGTGCGCAGCCTGGTGCAGTTCTGTGTGGGACTCCTCATCAGCGCCGACCTCCCGTTGCCTGCCGCTCAGGCGGAAAGGCGCCACCACCATCACCATCACCACTCGCCCAGCACATCCCACAGCAGGGCAGCCCTGGCCGCAGAGCTGGCTGCTCCGGTGCTGCGATTCCTTACAGAAGTGGGCAACAGCCATGCTATGAAAGACTGGCTGGGAGGACCCGAGGTGTACCCTCTGTGGACGGCACTGCTCTTTCTGCTATGCCACTCCAGTGCCAGCGCTGGCTCCAGTGCCAGCTGTCAACCGCTGAGCACCGGAGCTGCAGCCGCTCCGCACCCAGGGCCTCACTCCTCTCAGCTTTCGTCCGCTCAAGCAGGAGGTCTCACCACACAGCAGAGAACGGCTCTAGAAAATGCAACCGTAGCCTTTTTCCTCCAGTGCATCTCCTGTCACCCTAACAACCAGCGGCTCATGGCACAGGTCTGTGTTGATGCCGTACTTTGTCTTGTTCTCTTCACAAAACCTTGGGCTTTCAGCTATGAATTGTTTCTTTTTTAATAATGCCATCTCATAATATCTGTATTTGTAGTTGAGATTTTCTACACACATTGGTTTGTACATGTTGATGTCCAGTGCGCAATATGGAATTTAAGAAATCCCAAACTTTTTGGCCTCCAAATCCCTTTTGCTAATGGAGCTCTGATGTTGATGATTGTGAGTAACGGGGCATATTTGTAGTTATGGTATCATTGCTGATGTTTTAAATAGATTCATGAACAGTGATATCAGACTTGCACCAGAGAGCACACTCTAATCTTCTGATAAATATACCTTATACCTTAAAGGTTATGGATCAGGAGGGGGGGGCACATGGAGTGGGACAGAAAGAACAGAACTAGGTCCCATAACCATGAGAATGCACTTGACCCTCAGATGACTGATGAATGGCAAGGTTTGCTCAGTCTGTTCTGAGTGTTTGTGTTTCTGGCTGCAGGTCCTGTGTGAGCTCTTCCAGTCTGCCCCTCAACGAGGCAACGTTCCCGTCTCTAGAAACATCTCAGGCTTCATCCGAAGACTTTTCCTGCAGCTCATGCTGGAGGATGAGAAAGTCACAGTCTTCCTCCAGTCTCCCTGCCCGGTTAGTAACCTGTTGCTGTTCTCCAGTCATCCTTCATGTTGATTCAATTCTGTGTCTTGCATTCAGTCAGAGCAGCTTGTATTCCCAGCTAGGTTCCTGCAACAGCTACTTCCTTCATTTAGAGTTTAACTTTACCTTTTCCGTTGTTCTGATTGCCAAACGTGGCATCTTCTTTCAAATCTAGTCATCCATGTGTTCAGATAGAAGCACAAGGGGGCAGAATTGCCGCGTGAATCAGTCATCATGTCTGCCATTGCAATTTCTTTTCACAGTGCCCCCTTCAGACGGAGATGTGCTAACGCTCCATATTTAACTCCAGCTGTAGACAAGCATTTTGACATCATGTTCTTTTATTTCAAAGTTTTTTCACTTCAGTTCATGGACATGCACATTGGGTGTACTTATGGGTTTTCCTCCATAGATAAATTCTAAGTAAGCAGTATAAACAATTGGATGAATGCATAGTTTAGTCTCTGTAGCTGCTGCTGGAAAACCACAATATAAGCCATGATGGTGTGTTTCAGCCTTTCTTATAAAGGAAACTGCCTAAATCTGAACAACTAAGCAGTTTAGTGTTTGGCTTCAGGTTGGCACTGTTTCTGGGGCCAGTAGGATTTAGTAATGCTGACACTGGTCAATGGCCACTTGTCATATTTTTAAAACATCCCATAATGAGTCCTTCTGTTCCACAGTTATATAAAGGTCGCATCAATGCTACCAGCCACATGATCCAACATCCCATGTATGGAGCAGGCCACAAGTACCGCACCCTCCATCTGCCAATCTCTACTACATTAGCTGAGGTCCTGGACCGTGTGTCTGGTACGTGTCCCTAAAGCTATCATTACCTTTCTACAACTGTTTTCTGCTATGTGAAACGGGATTCATGCCCAGGAAATAAGATGATCAGCTTTGGAAAAAAATCAAAGGGGTTTGTTTTACATGCCACACCTGGTCCCGGATGGTACAAATATTTTCCTCTTCAGGTACTTTTAGACCAGAAACACTGATGCTATCTTACTACTCTGTTCTTGGGGGGTTTTAAGGAGTCAGACTAATTCCAATGTTACTGCTGTGTTTAAAGTTTTCAGCTTAGTGTGCTGTTTAGTCTGCCGGTATAATTGTAAGTCTTAAAGGTATTGGGGCTACGAGCTTTTTTGGCTTTTGAGTCTGGGGGATCATCTTATCTATTGGTGGTCCCACATGCCAACCATCGTGGAGCGCTTGTGTATACTTTGATGATGGCTGAGAGTCACAAGAAGCAAACTGTCCAACAAGTTTATGAGCAGAAGAGGAATTAAGACCAGACATGCGGTTATTAAAAGAGGGACTTAAGCATTGCTTACCTAGATTTCTGGAAAAACACCTGACTTGTTTGGAATTCATCCGCTGATCCGACCCCATTTCCCTTTTTAGTGAGAATTAAAGTGTCCCTTAGATGATCTGCATGCAGTTCCTGCTCATCAGTGACGATGCTCATTTACATCTAGATGGAATATTTACACTTTTCATCTGATTGCGGTCGCTTCCATTATTTTTTCAGGCGTATTGTATGAGGCTAAATGAGGTTATATTTCTTTGTACAGGTTTAACTCATAAGAAAACATCAGGTTCAATGCTCCTTGAGTTAAACAGAACTGAACTGAGGTGTGTTCCAGTGTATTTAGGTGAGATTTAGGACTTTGCAGTAGTAGAAGTTTGCGTTGCTGCCGCACATTTTCATAGCAGGACAAACATTTGCGTGGATTACCACATTCTTTCGTGTTCTTTTGCCTTCCTTTTCGTACATTGCCAAGTTGTGCGTTAAACATTGCACCGCAAGTTTCTGTGCATACGCACGCTTAGTACATCAAGTCCCAGGTCAGACTTTTTAAAACAGGTGTTGAACGCTCACATTTAACACATGTTTTTGTTAGTCAGCTGCAATAGTACCGCACAGGGACCTCTGTAACATACCATGCCATACCACCTTTATTTATAAAACACTTTAAAATAATCTAGCTCAACAAATACTGTACATATCCAACTGAAAATAACAATAAAATGAAAATATTTAAAGAGATTTAAAAGCATATAAGAGAACTTTAAAATGGATCTTAAAACATACAGGCAACTAGTGAAGAGAAGTCAGAATGAAGGTGATGTGTTCAGCATAGCTTGTTGTAGTTAAAGGCGTGCTGTAGGGTTTTTTCTGCAACCTGCAGGCACCTAATGGAAGCCCAAGATTGAGCTAGCTGCAGTAATTCACCTTAGATGTAACAACTGCTTGAATCACTGTTTCAAAAAGCTGGCTTGATAGAATTGGCTTTACGTTGGCCTCAAATGAATAAAGCTAGATTTTACACCCACCCTTACCTGGCTTTCAAGTTTAAGATCTGCATCCATCTTAACTTGCAGATTTATGACGGTCTGCCTTACATTTGGTGCCAGAGAAATAAGATCTATGACTGTGTCAAAAGTAGCTGTTAAATCTAGATGCACAATGAAAACACAGTCCCCTGAGTCAGTTGCTAAAAGGGCAAACTCTTAAAACTGTTAAAAGCTGTAAAGCTTTAAAACCAGGTTGAAAAAACTCTAAAATACCTTGCTCTTCTAAAAATGCCATAAATTGCTTGTGTACTACCCTTTCAAGATTTTTTGAGAGAAAAGGCAGTATGGATAAAGGTTATCTGGATGGAGAGCAGTTTCTTCACTGTTTCTTAAGGAGGTGAATTACTGCCCAAATAAGATTTATAGGAACAGCATCAGAGGACAAGCTATTATTTATAATTGAATGCACAACTGGTCCAATAAGGAGGAAAACCTCTTTAATATTTGACCCGAACAGATCAAAACTGCTGTTCAGGTCATAGCAAGGCTCGTATAGGAACTGTTTGGATGAGGGACATGGGGCATGGCTGTGTTTATGTACAATCCTGCACAAGGAGGACTTTGCAATGCCAAAGAGGTTACCCAGCATGCAGTGATCTGCCCCTGTTGCAATGCCATAGAATGGATTGCAAATAGTGTCCTGCCTTAGGAGTCGAGAGCGGAGGTGCTGACATATATAATAAGTTGCCCTTGTCATCCTAAAGTTCTGAATGAACTGTCTCTGTGAAGTTAACATCCCTAAATTGGCAGCCAACACTCCTTAAAATGCCAGAATTCAGAGTTCACTCCTTTTTATTTGTGCGTTTCCCCCTCAGCACGTGCTGACGCAATAAATGGCTTTGGTAGGACACTGAATACCAGAACACAGATTTCTTCCATGTTTCTTTGACAAAGGTGTGTTGGGAATGAATGTTGTTCTTTTGCACATGTGGGTCAGTTTCACACTGGAATCAGATATAGGCAGCATTTTAAAAGTAATGTGAACAACCTCGCAAAAAAAAAAAAAAAAAAAATCCGACTTAAGAAAAAGCCGGACTTGAGCGTTAAAACCTGCAGTGGGAACGTAGCCTTATTCTCTTACTTAATTAGCTGAAGTGCCTCTTCTAGCTTCTCAGGGAGTGTTTGTTTTTGACAATTGACATTGTTCTGTAAACTGACTCATATCTGCCTTTTTTTAACTCGAACATTTAAATCTGTTCAGGTACGAAGGACTATTTGCATGGTTTTAGCTTCTCAGGAGGTGTCAGTGCATTCAACTTGAACACTGTGTCTTGATTTGTGTCTGTGTGTTATGTCTGGATTCTGACTTGGTGTCTCACCAAAATTTCATTATGGTTACACAATGACAGTAAAGAGTCTTAATAATGTCGGATGGATTAACTGAATTATGACCCAAAAAAAACATCCAACTTTATAGCCTGTTCCATTCTTTGTCCTCTGGATATTTTGAACAAGAGAAAAAGGAGATTTAATGAAACACTTTAGGTTTATCTGCTGAGAATGATTTGGGTGATGTGCAGACCCAATGATGTTATGCATATTAGAAAAACAATAGTTCTAGCACAGTCTTCCTGCAGTGATGGAGACCAGATGTTTGACTGTGGCAGCAGTCTTCATAAGGATTAACAGAAAATCCAAGTTTAAAAAACTGACAAATGGTAGGACACAATGTGTTCTTGACTTTAGTTGCTTGTTGAAATTTGGCAGAACCTCCTGAACAAAATGTTTTTTACAAGGTTCCATTGACATCCAATAAAAAGCCAGAGTAGTCTCAGAAGGTTTCTCAATACAGCTTTGATAGTGTGTTAGTGAACATGCTGTTTTGAAATCAGTGGTCTTAGCCTATCTAAAGAAAGTTGAGCAATTTGACTGGCTGATTGGTTGCCGCAATGCTCATCCAGATACCTGAGATGGCAACGTAAACCCAGACCATCACATTTACACTGTCAGTCTAATCTTTCTGGTACTTTGGATAAAACTCCATTTATTGTAATGTTTTCAGATGATCAATTCAACATGTTTGGAAGCATTAGTATATAAAAAAAAGTATTTGTCTAAGAAAAGTATTTCCCATACAGAGACTCTATTTAGGCCACTCGCCCAAACAAATTCTGACCAGCCCGGGAAGATAACAAAAAAAAAAAAAAAAAAAAAAACACGGACAGAATTACATCATTTAATAATAATTTACAATAAGCGCTTAAACCCGAATCTACCAAATGAACAGAACTGCGTTGCGCTCAGCACTCACCCGCTGTCAAATGGGAATACGAGCGCTAGCAAAGAACTGATCACTTTTTTTGAACAAATAAGTGCGCCTAACTAAAGGCTCCCTCCCTCATACTTGCGGACATGAGTCCAGGCACGCAGACATGAAAGTCATGTCAAAATTGTTGTCAGTATGTGGCAGAAAAGTAAAAACGACGTCCCTTCCACTAATTTTATTAGTTCATTTATTATAAAATGTGTGGAATTTGTTATGACAACGTGATTGGGAAGGTGATCTTGTGTGTACTGATTGCATATTTTTTGGGGAGCTTTGTGCTGAGATTTAGAGATTTGGGCTTTTTTTTTTAGTTGGGCAGGTTTTAGGTTGTGTTTGGGCTGGAAACAGTCAGATCTGGTCACACAGTCTAGTGCTGTGTTCATTAAATTAACTCAAAAGTCAAGAATGAGTGTAAACAGACGCTCTGATTAACATAAGCACTGATGTCAGGCTAACCACTGACTGAAGTAAACAGTAACTACAGCTCAGGAGCACAAGGATCAGAACAAAGCAGTGTTCCCTTCTACCTTCAAGCAACCCAAGTTTCCTTCCTTTGGCAGACTGTCGTGGTTCTGATCCTTGTGGCCCCTAGCTGCCTTAGCTAACCATCCTAGGATGAATGTTGACTTCAGTGCTGATGTTTCTGACGGAAATGAATGCCGCTGCTTCCTGCTCGCTCTCATTTGCTCAGATTCCACTTCCTTCTATGCATACACTAACAACAGTGACCACAGTCGTCTCCAAGCAGGCTAGGAATGTAGTGAACCACCTCTGAACCCTCTCAGTAGTTGGCTAGCATGTTGCTTTTCATTCTATTTTTATTGGTTTAATTGTATGATTGACAAATCGAGAGAAGAATAACAGGAAATTGGACACTGAGGTAAAAAAACTGAAAAAACAAAACCCAAATAACGGCTTCCAGACCAGTGCGGTGTAAATTTCTGATTACATATTATTCAGTTTAAATGAAGTATAAGTATAGCCTGATATGTGAGGTTTCCAGTATGAGGAATGTCTGATTTCGAGACTCACCATCAGTGTTGTAGGACTCGAGTCCGAGACTCGAACTCGAGTCCGAGTCATTAGCTAAATTTAGAGACTCGTGACTTGACTTGGACTTGAGCACTGATGACTCGAACTTGGACTCGGACTCCTACATTCAGATCATTCTGACTCGAAAAATGAGAAAAAGACTCAACTTTTTTTATATCATTAGGCTATACTTTTAATATGTCATTAGAATATTATTTGGTGTATGATTTTAATATCTAAATGGCGCAACCGCGCACGTGATGTCACCATCTCATGAGCAACGCCCCTTGCCTCTAAGGTAGGGCAAACAGTGTGAGAGCGCACGTAGCAACCAGCCATTACACATGCAAGAGATACAACGCTATGACCGACTTTTCAGCTGTTAAACTTTCACAAGACGATGTCCAGGCGCCCATTTTACTGGTAGAACTGTGGAACAACATACCAACGTTCAGCTCAAACGATGGCTTGAGTGTCGAGGGCTTAGACGGAAAACGGGCCGAGTTGATAGAACGGTAAGTCGATGTTTTTCTCCTGCTCGGCGTTCATGGCGTCAGCTGCCGTTTTTTTCTGTTTGTAGTCACTGTCATGGTTGAGTTCTGGTTTGACTTCATTTTTCTGTTATTTTCATTTTTCATCTCATGTGGGTTAGGTTTGACTTTATTTATTGTTAGTTTTCATTGTCATCAGTTATTTTCTGTCATTTTCACTTCACCTCCTCAGCAGTCAGTCACACCTGTTAACAATTTACCAGTCAATTAGCCAGACCCTTGTTCCACATGTGAAGTGCTCTATTTAAACCTCTGCCTTCAGTTCAGCACTGGGCCGTCATCTGCTATCCACCACTCCATGCCAGTCCCTCTGTAAGTCTTTTTATTCTGTGGTCCATTCCTGGAGAAGCTCTGCTCTTTGTCCAGGTGCCTTCAGTGATCTGCTAACCTGTCAAGCTGCTCTGGTGAAGCTCTGCTCTGTGCCCTGGTGTCTCCTGATAACTGCTAACCTGACTAGCCGCCCTGAGTGCCATGAGGCCTGCTAGCCGAGAAGCACCTAGCTAGTGTGGACTATCTGTCTCCCGGCTGTCAGCTCCTGCCATCATCTACATCCCTGACCTTCTGCAGTCCTGAACCTCCGGTCTTCATCACTTACCACCCAGCATACTTCCTTCAATAAAGACTCAAACTTTTAGTTCCGTGTGTGCGTCCTGAGTTCATCGATAAACAAACCCTGACAGTCACGGTCCAGGAATCGGCATAAATTGTCCGGCCCGCCGAACAATTTAGTCCGGTCCGATGGCCAAATGCATTATCATTATCCAACGGCTGTATCTCCTCGCTGCATCTGCACCAGATTTTTTGTGAGTCATGAGGGAACGCTGCCGAACGCGTTTGTGTGAATCGCCCGGTGGACGGGCGAGGACAATGCGTGACAGCATCTGCTGTGGCGGGCGGACACCGCCGGCCGCAGCCGCGGCAGTGCGCGAACCCCGCCGGCCGGCCGGCCGGCACCGTGGCGGTGGCCAATAGGCCGGAGCGCGCTTGGCTGCGAGGGCCGATCGACGCCGCTTGCGGCTTTAACATCCTTCATATGCGGCCTATCAGCGTACCTCGAGTCGCTGTTGCACGTTCCATAACAACAATGTTTAAAAACCATGGTTAGGAGACGTCTTAGACTTAGAAAAAGCAGTCGTTTTACCGAGTAAAACCAAGGGTAACTACAGCGAAAGAGTGGAGGAAAACGCATATTTGCCCTACCTGTACGTGATATGACGTCACGTTCTAAAAATAGCTCGCTAGCGGAACGCCATTATTAGTGCAATGGAATGTTACTGCTTCATGTCATACATCACACGTCACGGCATGTTCCTACAACGAACTTGGATCAATAGTGACTCGACTCGGACTTGAACACTGGAGACTCGAACCTGGACTCGGACTCGAGGCATAGTGACTTGACTACAACACTGCTCACCATGCAACTCCGCACTGCCCACCACCACAAGTAAATTCTCAACCTGTAGGAAACACTGTGTTGCGTCTGCTCACATTTGTTGTCAGTGCAGTTAACAGCTATTAATCACAAATACTTTTACTTGTACAAACCTTGCCTGTTAACATCAGTATTGATAGATGCAGGTCATTTGATCCTATTAAATGACGATAAATGCATTCTGTAGTCAACAGCTTCTTCTTTGATGGTGATCGGTCTTGTATTACACTTATTATTCCTCTATTTCTCACAAATTATATGAACTTAAATTTATCTGAAGACTCTTGAGAAGCTCAATCCACTTCTGGCTGGTTGGGTTTTCTATAATAATTTATAGGCTTACATAACTGGAAGTCCTCATTTTGATGATTTTCACCTGATAGTTCCAGGTTTCATGAAGTACAGACGAAATGCAAACTTTTAAAAATGTAATTTTAATGATATTTTGGGGACTTAGTGCCGGATTTTAAGCTTCTCCCCTGAGAAGCGGTGCAAAAGGAAGACTTCTGCCTTGATATTTTTTGCTTGGTACTTGAACAACAAAGGTATAAGAAAAGGCCAGGAAAACAGAACTAGCACTCAGCAGGCAGACACCCCATCCAGCAAACAGTTAAAAACTCTAACAAGAGCAGTAAAGCTAGCCTGGTAAAACCTAAAAAAAGAGCGGACCTAACTAGCAGTGGCTTGCCAGCCCAAATCTTGGAAAGGGTGGGAGGTGAAGAGCATAGGAACTAAATGACTGTAATACATGTATTTAAGTGAAGGTGGGGTCATCCACATTTGCCAAAAGCCATGGATTATATGCGTGTTCAGTCATGCCACAGGAAGCATTCCATACGTTAAGTTGTACTGAGTGAATCGACTAAAAGGGAACATTCAGGGCCTCAACTCTGAACATTCACATCTTTAAACTAAAATCTAATAAACTGCCTTATGTCACAATTAACCTTTTTTTTTACCCTGTAGTTAGGAAGTTCATCCTGCAACTGGCGGGTTGCCGGTTCGATTCCCCTCTCGTTGCCCTTGGGCAAGACACCTCACCCAAATTGCCTGCTGGCGGTGGTGCCGATGTATGGCAGCGTCGCTTTGTCGGTCTGCCCCAGGGCAGCTGTGGCTACTAACATAGCTCACCACCGTCAGGGTGTGAATGACTGACTGACTGTAGTGTAAAGTGCTTTGGGATCGTCGGACTTGCTATACAAATACAAGACATTTACCATTTAAGAAGTCCAGCTTTCATTTTTTAACCAGACTGTTTCCTTGACAATTGCTCTAGCCAGTCAGTGGTGGATCATAGCGCTGGGCCTCCTGTCGCCACCATGGTCTCTTCTACTGTACTGAAACTGGAGATCGAAATATGAACTTTTGGCTTTTAGTAAGCCGTGTGTTTGATTCTTGGCTCACCTCTTGAGACCTGTCGTTTTTCTTTTTTCTTTCAATAATTGCAGACACCCCTAGCATAACAGCAAAGCTGATCAGTGAGCAGAAGGAGGATAAGGAGAAGAAGAATCATGAGGAGAAGGAGAAAATGAAGGCAGACAATGGCTTCCAGGACAACTACAGTGTTGTTGTGGCCTCAGGTACTTTGATGCATTGCTTAAATGTGACAGACTAGAACTACAGACACACAGATGGCAAGGAAAAGCCACAGAGCATATTTCTACATTGTCCTGCATTAAAGCTGCCCTCCACTGACACATTGTTTTTTGCAGGCTGGTGTGCCATAACTTTAAAGTGACCTTTTTTGGAAATATATATTTACCAGTTACATTTAAAGCTAGTCAATCATCATGATGGCATCACATGCAGTGTTGCTAACAGCAGATGGTGTTTGCTTGAGAATTTTCTGCCTACAGCCGTTAGCATCTACAACAACTCTTAGAAGACACCTGCATAATGACAGATTTTCCATGGGCTTGAGATCAGGGCTTGGTGATGGCTACTCCAAAACATTGAATTTGATATCCTTTAGCCATTTTGTAATGGATTTTGCAATATCATTAGGTTCATTAGCTTTTGGGTTTAGCCTTGCCTTTCTGGTCAGTTTTTGAGATGTTGCTTCAAAATGTCCACATAATGTTCTTCCCCTGTGAAGTGGACCTGTCACTCGAGCAACACTCCCCCAGAACCTGATGATGACACCACACTTCAGTTAGGGTTTCCAACGTCGCACTCTTTCCTTCAAATGTAACAATGGTCATTGTCGTCAAACACTTAGGGCTATAGCTTTAACAGGTTCATTCACAGCATTCCTGTTGTGTTTCACTATAGGGAACACCTCCTGTGTGACGTCATCAGAAGCTTAAATGTCATTACGCCAGCCCTGAATGGCTGGCGTCTGTCAGTGCCCCGGACCCAATAAATTGGGCTGACATATTGTCAGTCGTCATTCGAAAACCTCTTCTCACTTCTTACACCTTTCCAACATGTTGTCCATCTCCACCTTTAGGTTTAAAATCTCAGTCCAAACGAGCTCTTTTGACCCCTCCTCGACCTCCATCAAGAAGGGGTCGCATCATGAGTGACAAGCTGACTGCTTCATCTGGTGTGGACCCTTCGGCGAAAACCATCAGTGTGCCTGTCTTCCATCTTTACCACAAGCTTCTTCCAGGTGCTACAAACACTCAAAGGTTTGACTGAACGCACTCAGAGAGCTAATATCTGAATGAAGATTTGCTTTGGTCTCCCTTTCTTTCCAGGTCAGCCCCTCCCACCTGAGATGACCCTGGCTCAGCTACTGACTCTCCTGTATGACCGCAAGCTGCCACAGGGCTACCAGTCAATAAACCTGACGGTCAAACTGGGATCCAAGGTCATATCTGACCCTGGGCTTTCAAAGACGGATTCTTTCAAGAGGCTGCGCACTGAGAAAGGTACTAATGGATGCACTTTACCTCTGGTCTAATGTACAATTCATCCAACATCATAGACTCGAAGTTTAGTTGAGATCAGTTTATTTTTAAAAGTGGGACAATACATGTTAATATAGATTAACATGTTAATATATTATAATACAATCAAGTGTCTAATTTTCATCTCAAGTCTCGTGGCAGGTTAATGGCAATAAGCAATAACAAGGAATTCTAGCTTCTTGAACCTGTTTTCTCTACTCATCACTGATTTGTGGACCAAATCATGCCCAATAATGACCATTCCTTCTGGCTTTTTTGTTTCTTAATTTGAGTAGTACTGATTGCTTAATAGATAGAAGTTACTTTTTTATCTAATAATATTAGGTTAGAGTCTAGATTCTTGCTGAAATAGTTATGTTCCAGTAAGAATTTCCACCAAAGGGTATTTCTTCCTCACTGTTCCATACAAAATTAATTCACACTAATTGCCTTTGGCACTGCTAGAAAGTTAGATTTTGAATCCTTGCATTTGTACTGTCTTCATGTGTTTTTTTAATAATAGGATATTCAGTCAGGACAGATTTTAACAGGGCTAAAACCGCTGGCATCCAGAAGAGATGTGGTGACCCCACACGTAGTTGTATTTAGATGTGGTTTTGCAGACTTGTGAGAATACAAGGTCAGATTAATCTTTAATATCAATGTTTTGACAACATCAGCAGCAGGGAATTTGCTGCCATGCTCTTCCCTACATATAGACTTTTAAGAACATACTCAGCACAATCAGCACTGTTGATTTTATCTACTAAATATTCTCGGCCTTGTACTAAGTTTATTTATTGGTTTGGTAAGAATAACAAAAACAAACTTATACTGCATCTATGAACAAAACCAAACCTTTTGCCAATGAATAATAAATGTTCTTCCCCCCCCAAAAAAAATTAATCATTTTTTGTGAACAAATAAATGTACACAAATGTTCTACGAGAATCCCTCTCTCCTGAAATGGTTTACATTTCAATACAAAACCGTTTGGGCTTTTTTTCTTCATGGAAATAATGGCTTTTGGAGCTTTAGGTATCCCTAATTTGGGCAACAAAAATTCTGAAGTTTACATACGAACATGTAGGCGAATGCATGCTTTAGCTTGTTTCATTTCCATTTTTCTTTTTATTACACTTATTTTCTCAAATATGTTCCCATTTTAAAGAACAAAATAATGTAAGTTGGGCTGCACAATTTCTTTAAAAAATATTGCCTTTGCAGTATCAGTGTGTACAGTTTTTGATTGCACATGACTGTCAGGAATGCAACATTTGTTTTCTAATATATACAAAAGTCCAAAGTGATTAATTTGCATGGCAGATTTAGGTTTATTGGCATTACAGCAGTTAGATCATTAATATAATTGCTGACCATCTTTTTGTGGGTTTCACACTTATCTTTGATGGTGAGCTCCAAGTCTTTGAGGTTGGAAGACCTTCGTGCAATCATCCTAATCTTTAGTCCATAGACCGTCCCAGATTCAAGTCAGGAGTATGGCTAGGTTGACCCAAAATGTTATTCTTACTTCCAGTCAGAAGAAAAATGTCAGTAAACTCCTAGTGCCCACCTACCAAAGGTTGGTTTTAGCCAATCACGGTATCAAAGGAAAATGTAAGCAGCAGGTGTCATGAGAAACCACAAGTTAAGCTGGTCAAGGCACTTCTTGGTGTTCTCCTTTCAAAGAGGAAATTGTGGATTCTGACATAATAGATGTGATGGCAGCAGCTACGCATGCGTCCTCCTGAGCTGCCATGGTGTGTTGGTTCATCTGTGGGCTCCGCAGCTGTTGCTTTCGACCCGCCTTAAACCTCAATACTGCAACGTAATTGACTCACAGCTATACTTCAGCAGCTAGAAGCTCAGTCAGTACCAGGCAGTCTGCTGTGCACTTTTCTTTTCTGTCAAGTTTAAAGTGACTGCGCTGCTTTTTCCCCGTCGCTGTCTCGCTCCACAAGTGATAACAGCACTTGGGATCCATGTCTCAGCAGAGTAGGCTATCATTAGCTTTAGCTGCCCGGCCGAAACACAGTGTGTTGAATAGACAAGCATAATTTAACGAAGCTTTGAGGCAGATAATTTTGCCACAATTAATATTAAGGATCGATGTCCTGGAATCATGGGATGAATTGTGACAGCCCGACTTGGAAGTATCATAATGGCAGATGAGAATAAGAAGAGGGATGGAAAATTTGGATTTTTTTGCAACTTGTATTGTTATTACAATACCTCACATGATTTTCTAATATTATGCAAGCAACTGTTAAATCTTTCTACTCTTGGGGCTTAAAGATAAAGTTACGTAAAGGATTTTCTGACCAATTCTAAAATGTGTGGTAGGATATGTAATTAAAGCATAGTATTTGTGACTGTGCTTTTAATGTAAAAGTCTTTTTAAAAGAGGCCTTCTCTCTGATCTGGGTGCAGTGGACCACTGTGACCTGCTCAGCAGCTGTCCTGAGGATGATCCGATGATGGCCAGCGAAGAGTGTCTGGATGCAGCAACAGACGAGTCCCTGCTGGAGACCAACCCCATCCAGTCTCCACTTCAGGTCTTTGCTGGTATGGGGGGCCTGGCTCTAATTGCGGAGAGGCTCCCTATGCTCTACCCTGATGTCATTCAGCAGGTGAGAATTACAGTCCGACAAAAGACAAAACCAGACCCAAACTGTGCTTTGTAGTTAAAGTTTTATTTTAAGTCTTTGAAAATTAATTTGTGAAATCAAAGATCATAAATTGCAATGTGGTGATATAGATGTATTTGTTGAACTATCTGAATTACAATCTATATTTGGGCCGTTTGGTCTGTAAGTCATTATCGCCGTTCCTTGGTCTGTAGGAACGACTGGTTTTCTTGGGCTTTTCTTCTTAGTGCATCATTCTGCTAATGCATTGTCCATTGCCCAGTCATTCTGTTCTTTAGGCGTCATCCTGAGAAAGCAGAAAATACTGACGGGTACTAAATGCTTATGGTGTCACACGTTCTAATTAAGCATTGTCCCTCACAACGTCATTGTACCTTCAAAGAGTCCAAAATAAAATAAATTACAGGTAACTGTTGTTAGCATAGAGGTCAATTCTAAAGCATGTCACAGAGAGTGTTGTTATAGCCTACAGGCTTAATCAATAAACAAACAGGTTCTGTCATTGATAAATCTCTTTTTCTGATTGAAGAAATGTAAACTAAAATGCACTCATTAACAGAAGAAAGTAGGTTTTAAACAAGTAACAAAAGGCTGTTGTTTCTTAGTTGTACCATTTAACCTCTTAAGGTACGTTCCCACTGAACACAATCACTTGACTCCACCCCATGCAGTCTGAAACAAGAAGCCAAAGAGGTTGAGGAAATGGAGGAAATTTTAAATGTTAAAGCAGCAGTAGAGCTGCTCGAGGAGGAAGAGGAGCAGCTGTTAAATACGTTGCAGCCACATCTGATCTCAGGACCAGTCACACCATGAACCCATACGTTAGTCTGACTGTACATTACATCAATGACGAATGGAAACTGCGCTCAAGACCGCATGCATTCCAGCCGATACCGGAGAGATGGGACATCGTGTTATCGTCCATTTATCGTCATCAAGGTGAACTGCTCAATATATCGGCATATTGAATTTAGGCCGTATTGCCCAGCCCTACTGGAAGGGTCAGAGCGGACTACCTGCTGAGGACCTCCAGAAGACCTTTGACTTGTGGTGGCATCAGCCATCTTCTATGGTGGGGTATGTTGGAGCAGCAGTTGATCTACAATTGAGAGGAAGAGGTTAGATAAGCTCATCAGGAAGGCCCGATCTCCCCTAGAATGCCCCCTCAAGCCAGTGCAGGTGATGGGAGACAGAAGGACAATGACATCACTGTCGGGCAGTGTCTTCCACCTCATTGGTAAAGCTGGTGGAGAGCTTCCTCGGTGACAGACTGCTGCATTCTAGATGCACGAAGGAGCGCTATCACAGATCCTTGATCCTAGCTGCTGTCAGACTTTAGAACCGTCGCTACTCCCAACAAACTCTAGTTTAGTTTTTTGTTCCATTCTTGTAAATGGTCTGTTCACGTTTATTTTATTTTTTACAATTTTTTTCCCCTGCAGTTTCATTAAAGATCAATCTCAGAATTTCTAAAGATAAACTACAAAAGCAGTACAGGTATTTTTCTAGGTATTGTATACAGACGAAATGATGGTGGCCATAAATCCTATTAGAAAAACTTTTGAGTAATATATGTAGATTCTTTGGATGTCATTGTCACAAATGTATTGTTTAGAAAGCAACTTGAGCAGTGTGATGAAGACCGTTGGCCAGTCTCTGCTCCACTGATGCTTCTTACAGGTCAGCGCCCCATTGATTCCAGCATCCACGCAGGAGAAACCAAAGGACAGCGACCAGTTCGAGTGGGTGACCATTGAACAGTCGGGCGAGCTGGTCTACGAAGCCCCCGAGTCTGTGGCTACCGAGCCGCCTCCTGTCAACAAGCAGCAGTCCCAGTCCTCCTCTTCATCGTCTTCATCCTCGGTGCAGTCCATGTCGCCCATTCCTGCCCATTCGCTAGCAGCTTTCGGCTTATTCCTGCGCCTCCCGGGGTATGCTGAGGTGCTGCTCAAGGAGAGGAAGCATGCACAGTGCCTGCTGCGCCTGGTGCTGGGTGTCACAGATGATGGAGAAGGGAGTAAGTCTGCAAACCTTTCCTGATTTTAGTTGCAACTGCCCACAGTGTCTGCTTATTTTAGTCTTTTTGGGTTTTTTAGAATCTGAAGGTTGTAACAGTTGTACGTAATGTTATTTACCAAGGTCTGACTTTTTAAAGTAAAAACAAAAATAAGTCTGCTACATTTTAAATCCAAACTGTGCAAAATGCTTACCGTTTACTGAGTGAAGTATTTGTTCTGCTGTTCTTGTAGGTCACATCCTGCAGTCTCCTTCTGCCAACGTGTTGCCTACGCTGCCGTTCCATGTCCTTCGAGCATTGTTCAGCAGCACACCTTTGACTACCGATGACGGAGTGCTACTGCGCCGCATGGCTTTAGAGATTGGTGCCATCCACCTCATCCTGGCCTGTTTATCAGCTCTTAGCCACCATGCCCCTCGTAACCCCAACGCAAGCAGCAGCGTCTCTGAGGTATGTCACACTGAGCCCACACACATGTGGATGGAGTTTACCCTCAAGTTCCAACAGCTTTCTCTGTCGTAACTGTGACTTAAGCTTCTTACATGGAAGCATCAAGCTCAAAGCACAAATGAGACACACTTGTCTCATTTTAAGATGGTCTGGAGCATTCTTACCACACAAAAAATATTGACCACAAGATATGCAAATAGGTATTATAAAAGCTATTTAGACAAACGGTATTGAATCATTTTATTAAAGTGCTGGTTTTATGCAACATATGTATTTAAACTAATAGCTTCAAAGGTAAGTTTCCCAGCAACCCAGGTCCAGTGTTATAGTGAGTTCTTGTCCTGGATAAGTAGTTCTTTCTGTTTCCTCTGGTGCTGAAAAGCTGCTGCTGTCTCTGACCAACTCTGCTGGACCAGAAGATATCCCAGCTTTGGTTAGCAGCTAGAGGCGTGGCCATAGTAACAACAATCAATAAAAATGTTAAAGGTCTGCATATTGATATCTCCAGAGTTGGTTTATCTTGATTTCTGCCTAATATAGCCACTGTAAGGAATGTTCACAAACACCATTTCTTTATTAATGCTGTTAGTAAATTGAGGTAAGGGATATAAGGACGTGTTTGTAGTGATAGCAAAATGGTATGTTTAGTAGGTTGAAAAGTTTCCTCCGCACTGTCTAGCTCAGAATCTGAGAGGACCAAGTGCTCTCTGTAAGGATGTAAACAAATGATGTAAACAATTTTATTCTGATCTTACTCTTTGGATGTCCAATCCCATCCGGGTCTGTTTATAAAACCAGCTAAGAACTTTGTTTTTGCTGGTGACATCACCATGTCACCAGGTGACTATGAACCACTTCAAGCACCGAATAAATGCCTAGAAGAAATCAATACATGGATGTGCCAAAATTTTCTTCAATTGAATAGAAACAAAACTGAAGTAATAACATTTGGACCAATAGAGGAGAGATCAAAGGTTAGCTCACAGCTTCAGCTGCTTCAGCTAGGAACCACTGATCAGACCCGAAATCTGGGAGTAGTGATGGACTCAGACCTGAACCTCCAAAAGCATCTAAAGACAGTTACAAGATCGGCTTTCTATCACCTGAGGAACATTTCCAGGATCAAAGGACTGATGTCTCAGCAGGATCTGGAAAAACTAATCCATGCGTTTATTTTTAGTAGAACTGATCACTGCAACGGTGTTTTCACAGGTCTGCCTAAAAAGTGGATCAGACAGCTGCAGCTGATCCAGAACGCTGCTGCACACGTCCTCACTAAGACTAAGAAAGTAGAGCACATCACCCCAGTTCTAAAGTCCTTACACTGGCTCCCTGTATCTCAGAGAATAGACTTTAAAATACTTCTGTTAGTCTATAAATCCCTGAATGGCTTAGCACCTAAATACATCACAGACTTATCAGTGTATAAACCCTCCAGACCACTCAGGTCTTCTGGCTCCAGCCTGCATACCTAGAACCAGAACTAAACAAGGAGAAGCAGCATTTAGTTCCTATGCTCCACTGATCTGGAACAAACTCCCAGAAAACTGTAAAACTGCTGAAAGCCTGAGTTCCTTTAAATCAAGATTAGAAACACATTTGTTTAGGATTGCCTTTGACTGTTCTAGTTAAACTGTTCTACTGAAACATTAGTTCAACTTTGTAGTCCAACTGTTTTTAATATTTGGTTTCAGTTTCTATTTTTCCATGTTTTAATTTGTTTCTACATTTTACAAAATAAATAAATTTGTAAAGCACATAATTCAGTGATGTGAAATCAGATTATTTTGGTAGGTTTTATTACAGTTTTGGGATGTCATCGCATTTATCAAAAAACTTTTTCCGTTCAGCTATCAATCAGGCTTGAGCTTCATTCTTTCCACAGACTTAATTTGACTAAAAATGGGCAGTAAACTTTTATTGAAAACGGCTTTTAACCCATTTTGGATCTAATCGCGTTGTAACATTTACAATCAACAGGGCTAATGATGGTTAAAATCTAAAACTAAATCCCTGCTGTTTGGGTATTTTTAGATAATAACTGATAATTATAAAACAATGCTAATATAGGTGTTACTGCTTTAAGATGATTATCTTTGATCAACTTCTAAAAAGCAACATTACAGATAAACATTCTATAGGTATATAGGTACGATCGTGTTGGATTAGGCTGTACTCTATAGGCTATAGGTTGACTAATGCAATTTAGAAAAGTATAGGAATAATGGAATAATGCTGGTTTGCCTGGAGGAATCCAAAGCAACATGGTCAGTGAAGAAAAAATTTTTTTTTAAAATTCCCTAGAAAATATGGAGGATTATTCTGTATCAGATATAATTGCAGCAAATGCATGGGTTCTCTCTGCGACTTTCTGCATAATTTCCTCTGAGCTCTACAAATAGGACACACTCAGTCTGTAACTAAGTCCAAGACAAAACTGTGCCAAAATGTAATAAGCATTAGAAAAGAGCCTGGACTTTAAATCTTGCCTATTACTGTACTCTAAATCAGTGTCTTCAACTCAAATCTTTGAAACCTGGTGGCCTGCACCATCTAGATATGTCCCTGGCCTTAAACCTGAAACAGCCTCACTAGCAAGCAGTCAAGCTCTGCAGAGCTCTGCTGGTGAGCTAATATCAGTCAGTTACGTGTAGCAGAGACGCCACTACATCATCCTGTAAAGTGACTGCTACCTGTCTCTTTGCCTTTACCATTAAAATCTTAGCCTCTCAGGAAGTGTTGTCTGTGTGTTCAACTTCAACATTATGTCTTGATGCATGTCTGTGTGCTATGTATGCATGTCGCGATAAACAATAAATTAGTCGCAAGATTAATTTTAATCACATGGTTAAAATAAGCTTGATAATTTGCTTATGCATACTCCTCCTGTGTTTCCCTCTCCTCTCTCTGAGACTGGATAAGGGGACTGAAAGCACGAGGAGAGTTGCGTGTAGGCCTGTCACGAGGAACAATACATCAATTAATCGCACAATAAATTTTAATCACATGATTATTTTAAAAAAGCTCAATAATTTGCGTATGCGTGCTTGCTTTTTTCCCCCCTTGGGTTTCCCTCCTCTCTCTGAGACTGGAAAACAAAAGGTTTGCATTGGTGTCTAATCACCTCTTCCTTATGATTTCCTCCTGTGTAAGAGGAATTCAATCTTGTGTCAGGTAGGCACATGCTCAAAGTTTAGCATGAGAGCCTTGTGAGGCAGAGCCAGAGAAACGCTAGTTTCAAAAGAAAATGTAATTGGTGTCAAATCCAAACACGACCGCTGCAATGCACAGCAAAATGACGGCCAACTGCTTAATCTATCTGAGCCAGTATGTTGACAGGATGTACTTGAGTTATTATGCCGTTATCATGTTAGTGGAAAAAGGTTTCCAAATGACAATAATATTGTTTATCGCAATAATTTTTTGAGAAATTTATCGTCCAGCAATATTTATCGTGACAGGCCCAGTGTTGTGTATAAATTTTGAGCCGATGTCTCTCCAAACTTTCATTATGATTACATAACAGTAAAGACTGTTGTTACTTGAATATTGCTGTCATCAAAACCATTTCATGGTGAAATTAATTTTTGAGGGATTAAGCGGGTCAGAAAATGGATGGATGGATAGATCAGCTCTTGCTGGTTAGCTTGTCTTCTGTTCTGAAATTGTAAAACTTAAATAATCAATCTCTTTTTAGTTGTCATGTTCGTCATTATTAATGCACCTTGGACATCAGTCTGGCAGTTCTGGGACCCTTTAATGAGCTGTAATCATTTTGCACAAAGATTTGTAACAAATAATGTTGTTATTTTTGTAATGTAGGATAGAACACAAGTTAATTGAAACATATCCATAGATTTTACACCTGTCTGTATCGTCTAACTTTGTGTGTGTGTGTGTGTGTGTGTGTGTGTGTGTGTGTGTGTGTGTGTGTGTGTGTGTGTGTGTGTGTGTGTGTGTGTGTTTGCAGCCACAGATATCCAATTGTCACAGTGGTGGGACCAGTGAGGAGCAGCAACTGTACTGGGCCAAAGGAACAGGGTTTGGTACTGGATCTACCGCTTCTGGCTGGGATGTGGAACAGGCCCTTACCAAACAGAGACTAGAGGAAGAACATGTCACCTGTCTACTCCAGGTAAAAATCGTCTTTCCTTGCTGACCTGTGTTCTTCATTGGGAATTGTTGATGTGAGAATGCCTATAAATCACGTCACTTCTCTGTTATGCAAAGGTTTAGATGTAACATAAGTCTTTTCCTTGACAAGACTTATTCCTTTAGAAGAAACCAACTTTTCACTTTTTACCAAGTGAAACGCTCCTTACCTACAGAAGCTGCTCCCTCTTAACCCCCGACAAGATCCCAGGATGTAGCATTACGAACACTTTGTGGTCACAGTGATTTCGTTAAAAAACATTGGTAAAAATGATTAAATGTTGTTAGTAGGGAAAGTACAATTCAGACACGTTATCCTGAATGTTTAGAGAGTGTTTATTCCTTTCCTGAAAACTAAAAAGAGTTTAGTAAACTATAAAAGATGGATATGCTGCCGACCTACCTCATGAATAGCTGAACACAACAGTGATCGACAGGGAAATAACGCATGTTTGTTGGTATGAAGGTAACTCAGTTTTTGTTCAGAAACATTGTATGGCTAATGGTTAAATTAAAGGGTTTTTATGTGTTTTGGATATTTATACGTTTTTGTCTTGTTAGCTATGATCAGTAACCAGGTTTAATATGTAAGGAACTCCTAATACAAAATTTCACTGTAAATTCAGGCCATGGATAGCTCGATGGCAACATGAAAACATCTATTGCAATAACTATTTTAAGTTATACATTTTAAGTTGGATATACATTTGCTACTTTAACTTGGGCTTTAACATCTATTTGTCCGTGGTTACCTTGAAATAAGTTCATGGACGTGATTCACTAGAGTAGAGCCACTGCTCCTCCACATTGAGAGGAGCCAGTTGAGGTGGCTCGGGCATCTGGTTAGGATGCCTCCTGGACGCCTCCCTGGTGAGGTGTTCCGGGCATGTCCCACCTGGAGGAGGCCCAGGGGAAGACCCAGGACACGCTGGAGGGACTATGTCTCTCGGCTGGCCTGGGAACGCCTTGGGATTCCCCTGGAGGAGCTGGCCCAAGTGGCTGGGGAGAGGGACGTCTGGGCCTCCTTACTGAAGCTGCTGCCCCCGCGACCCGACCCCGGATAAGAGGAAGAGGATGGATGGATGTCCATCTTCAGGGTACATTTTGTGTGCATGCTGGTGAAGATTCTGTCATCCAGGTCATGGTCATTCCAAAAAGAGTAAAAAACAAAGCAACTGGACTTGTTTTTCGTAGTCTGAAGACATCACCTCAACTCTCACCCTCATTCGGGTGATCAAAACATTGTTCCTTTAAGCCAGGCCAATAACAACCCTAACGACTCCTTGTTACAGAGGAGTGGACCAGTTTCGGTTCAATCTGCTGGCTTAATGGCTTCAACGACCGCCCATTACTAAGGGGAGGACCTGTTTCTTTTGAATTTGCATGTTATCTAAGCCATTACAAGTCCTTTGTTGGGCAGTAGTATAAAGCTTGATGCGCCACATTACTCCAGACTTTTTGAATAGCGTACCGCGAGTGAGCTATTTTTAGAAACGTAATGTCACGATGACGTCACATCACGTGGTACGCGGTAGGACAAACTTGCATAGTCCGCCGCTGTTTCGCTGTAAAAGAGACGTGCGTTAGCCTAGGTTTTACTCGTTTAAACGACTGCTTTTTCCAAAATCTAAGACCATGGTTATTAAACATTGTTGCTATGGAACGTGCAACAGCGACTCGAGGTACGCTGATCGGCCGCATATGAAGGATGTTTTCTTCATTACTTTCCCGAAATTCAAGGAGTGCCAAGGAGAAAAGTCCTCTGGGACGCTTCAAAAATGCGCTACAGGGCGCTGGGTGGAACCGCTCTGACTGACGAAGAGTTGCAGCGACCAGCTGTGAAGACACGCTGCCGCTGCACCGCGGCGCTCCCGCAACACTTCCGCGATACTTCCACGTTCCACGAGAAGTGCATATTTACAGATAATTTCTTGTCTCAGTGTACCTAATAGGGCTAAATAAACCACAGAGTTATCCCCTTTTAATCCTCTGTCCTCTCCACCGACTTTTTTGGCAGTGTGGGGTCCTAAAGCTCTGCAGGCCTTTGGCTCCTCTCTCTTCATCTGCTCTTCTGTGCAGCCTCACATACTGATGGCGCACAAACAGAGAAATCTCTTAAGGGAAAGATTCTGAGATGTAAACAGTTGTTTTGTAGCTACCAATTGGCAACATATACCGATTCCTGGACGGTGATTATTACAAACAAAAAAACGGCCGACGACACAATGAACGCCGCGCAGGAAAAAAACAACAAAGCTTACCGTTCGATCAACTCGGCCCGTTTTCCGGTCTTTTTAAGCCCTCGACACTCAAACCATCGTTTGAGCTGAAGGTTGGTGTGTTCTTCGACTGTGCGACCAGTAAACCGTGCGCCTGGGACATCGTCTTGGGAAAGTTTAATGGCTGCAAAGTCGGTCATATCGCTGGTTCTGTTGCTGGTTGCTATGTGCGTTCTCTATCTGTTTGTCCTACCTAAGCGGCAAAAGGGGCGTTGCTCTTGAGACTGTGACGTCACGTGCGCGGTACGCTATTGAGAAAGCTTCCTGGATAGGAAGCGAAACGTCTTCAAACTACGGAAAACAAGTCGAGTTGCTTTGTTTTTTACTCTTTTTGGAATTTTGTGTGCATCTTTGTCCAACTACATGGACCTCGTGGATGCTACCCAAACCCAACCACAGAGCAATACCACTGGTTGTTAAAGCAGGAGCAGTACAAGATGGAGTCTCGTGCAAGGACCGCGGAACCGGTAGGGCCGCGGCCCTACCTACTTTTGATGATCAAGTCCTCCCCCGCGCTTGTCTCTTCACCCCCCTCCGCGAAAAGCGTACCTCTCCCCGCCGCAACCAACCCCCCCGCTCGGCCGCGTTTGTCTCTCTCCCGAGACAAACGCGTTTGTCTCCATGCGCCCGACCAATTTGAAATGCGTTCCGCGGTCCATGGTCTCATGTGTTTGTGAACACACAAATACTGCAAGAATTCCGCGTTCAGGCGAGAGTTATAGCTCACACATGATCAACGAAAGGAACACAGAAGACAACAAAGACAATGACAGAACTTCTCCATCCATCAGGCTGCAGTCACCACTCTCGGGTCCCATCACTCCCAAGCCTTTTCTAAATTATTTTCTTTCATAAGTCCCTCTGTGGTGTAGCACGCTAAATCTGCGTCTTTGATACAGCGGACCTGGGTCCAAATCTCTGTTGTGTCAGGAAGGTTATCTGGTGTAAAACCTCTGCAAAGTCTGTGCACGAGTTGTAATGACTTGCTGTGGCAACCACTGAACAAGGGCACAGGCAAAAGGACTTGCACGCAGTTATTTTCTTATAGATTTGGTATCACCTGAAACTTGCTATCCCAAGCCATGGCAACTTAACAAACCCAATGAAAGTGTGAGGACAGCGACACTTCACAACATTTGAATCAGGCGTAAACAGATGGTAATTGGCCATTAAAAATTAAAACTTGTGTTTGATAGTCATTGATTAAAGGTGGAATGTCAGACAGTGATAAACATGTTTATTTCAGTTGCTTTGGGCTCACATTCTGGATCGGTTTATTCTTTTAAATGCATTGTCAGTGATCAATAACAGGATTAAAAATGAGGACTGTATGTTTGAAAACTCTCAATTTTTCTATTATTGGAAGGTCTTAGTAAAGGTAGTTGTGGTTGTGAGAGATTATCAAATGTGTGGCTCTTTCCTTACACAGCACATGCTTGTACCTTTTTAACTGAAGTGAATCCTGTCTTTATATAATGTTTACATGTTTTTTTTTTCCCTTTTTTCCACAAGGTGTTGGCTAGCTACATTAACCCAGCGGGCTCCAGTGGCTGCCACAGCGCTGATGCCTCTGCAGACAGCAGAGCCCAGAACAGCTCCGCTCTGCCAGCAGTGCTACAGGAGCTGCTGAGCCAGTCCTGCCTCATCCCTGCTATGTCCTCCTACTTACGCAATGACTCAGGTAGGCCTCATATATTTCCTAATAAAGGCCGCAGACGTGTAGCAACGTCAATCGCGTACATCAAAAATGATTGTGGCTACACAGCAAGATGTGGAAACATCAACATATCTTTTTTATTGAAAAATTGATTTCCTTTGCAATCTGTTCATAAAAATGAAACGTCCTGCCCTGAGAGCTTGTTGTTTCTTTTTGTGTAACATGCTACCTCAAAGGTGTTAAAGCGTAGATTTTTCTGTCCACATTAGACTTTGATAAAAAGCCCTCCAATCAGGAATTTGTGCAGCCAAGAAGAGGATGATATGGCAGGGTACCTGCATTATCAAGAAGCAAAGTTTTAAGCCTAGTCTTAAAAGTAGACAGGGTGTCTGCCTTACAGACCAAAACTCAGGAGTTGGTTCCACAGGAGAGGAGCCTGATAACTAAAGGATCTGCCTCCCATTCTACTTTTAGAGACTCTAGGAACCACCAGTAGACCTGCAGTCTGAGAGCGAAGTGCTCTGTTAGGAACATACGGGGTAATCAGAGCTCTGATGTATGATGGAGCTTGATTATTAAGGGCTTTATACGTGAGAAGAAGAATTTTAAATTCTATTCTTGACTTAACAGAAAGCCAATGAAGGGAAGCTAAAATTGGAGAAATATCTCTTGAAATCATATTTGAAGTCTTGTTGATTTTCTCTGCGACTTGATAATCAGAAATCAATTCATTAACTAACAAAGTCTTTGGAGGGAGAGACTTTATATTTAATAAACCACATTTAATTATTTTATTTTTTGGTTCAAGTTGAGTTGTGTTGATTTTTGTGAGATTTTTATGATTTG
This sequence comes from Fundulus diaphanus, assembly GCA_037039145.1. Classification (NCBI taxonomy): domain Eukaryota; kingdom Metazoa; phylum Chordata; class Actinopteri; order Cyprinodontiformes; family Fundulidae; genus Fundulus; species Fundulus diaphanus. The sequence goes on along the minus strand of CM073121.1, from coordinate 1,114,651 downwards.
CTCCCTTTAGATCCTTTTTTAATCTGTTCAGTTTTGGCCGTGGGAAAGACACCGTCTCAATAGGATAATGGGTGGGTAACAGTACAGAAGCTGCAGAGAGGTGTGTTAAACTACGGCTCTGCTTCCTGGTCTGGACCCTGGGTTGTCAGCATTTAGGAGAACTAATAAATCCGGCCAGATTCCTAGAAAGAAGAGCTGCACCATCCAAAGTGGGATGGATGCCATCTCTCCTGATCAGACCAGGTTTTCCCCAGAAAGTTCTCCAGTTATCAATGTAGCCCACGTCGTTTTCGGGACACTACCTAGTCAACCAGCGGTTGAATGATGACATGCGGCTAAACATGTCATCACTGGTCAGATCAGGCAGGGGACCAGGGAAAATTACGGAGTCCGACATTGTTTTAGCAAACTCACACACCGAAGCAACACCAACTTTTGTGACCTCCGATTGGCGTAACCGGGTCTCATTACCACCACATTGAATAACAATCTTACTGTATTTACGCTTATCCTTAGCCAGCAGTTTCAGGTAGGATTTGATGTCGCCCGTTCTGGCCCCTGGCAGGCACTTGACTGGTCCCTGGTGTCGCTAATGCCACATTTCTGACTATGGTGCTGCCAATTACCAGAGTCGGCTTCTCAGTGGGTGTGTCGCTGAGTGGGGAAAATCTGTTAGAAACGCAGACTGGTGGTGACCTAGGGGCTGGAATCTAGAACTATGCTTCCTGCATATTGTCACCCAGCCGGCCTGGTTACCCTGCTGCACGGGTACTGCTGGGGGACCGCTACGTGAAGCTAATCTTTGTGGCTCCGAAATAACTAAGGGTTTTTCAGTAGCGTGAATCCAGGCCCCCGAAATGGGGGGTAAAAAGTTATCTTGTCCAACTTATAGTACTACACTTATAGCAACTTCACATGTACAATTCACACAATATTTCACACAGGCCACTCAAACTAACTAAAGTAAAACTAATTCACTCATAATAATATTATAGGCACCATTTCTTTTTAGGCCAAAGCAGTGAAAAAGAAAACAAAAAACTCACAGTAAAACCACAAGAAAAATCTTATCCAAAGAAAAACTACTTCTAGAAATTTGAGTTTTGCATGGTCTGTCCACATAATATTGTGCAAAATTCTTGGATAATCTCTGTCTAAGGGAAACCAGACCTTCTCCTAGAGAAATGAAACATATGAGCATAATGCATCATTGTTTTATCCAGATTTACTGTGAATTTACACATTTGACTTTATTTATTGTATATAATAATTAGGTTACTTACTCTTCAACTGGATCCAGATGCACAAGGTAATCCAGCTCCTCATCCCTCTTGGACCAGTGCGTCTTCTACTATTTACTGATGCTTCTTTATTAGTTGACCCCAGCAGCTGTGATGTAATTTCCGGTTCAGCGAATACTTTCGTGAAGTCAGATAAATCTATCCAGTAAATGTATCACTATCTGCGCAATTATGCACATTAAACTTTCATCAATGGCTGTTGTTTTGCTGATTTTATCTAATCTATAACCTTTTCTAGCATCCTACAAATTCTTGCTAGCGTGTCCGGTTGAAGCAAGTTGATATCTTGCCGTGTAATACTCTTTGGGATGTGCATTCTGCGCTTTGATTGGAGAACGATGTGTTGCATCACCAAGACGCATGCTACCACTGGACACTGATTTTCATCCGCTCACTACACGGTTTTTACCTGACTCCGCCAGATGGATTTGCTCCGCATATCCATCTGGAAACCTTCCGTTGAAGTAATTTTGGGAAGGGGCGAAAATACTGGTTAGCTGACTGGCCTATGTTGGTGATAGACGGGCCAAATAAACCAATCAGATCAACGAAGCATATGACGTACTCGTCAACATGCTTCGTCGTCGCTCTGTTACGAGCGACGACGAAAACACAACCACAAGCCAAGCTACTCTTGCTACTGCAGGTAAAGGCTCGTTAGCTCAGCAAAGAAATACTCTGTAATTCCGATAAAACTTGCTCGATAGCCACGCTAACGCTAGTTTCATCGGCTGAAGCCGCCATGTTCTTTAGACTGAACTGTCGCGCTTCTCGTTGCGTCACACCTCAACCCGCCTCAAAGCCAACGCTGATTGGACATTCGTTTGGTGAACGGCTCCAAATTTTCTTTAATGGAGAGTAGCCAGACTGATCTGCGAGTGAAACCTTGAAAGCTCGCGAGATCAGGATGGTCTCACGAGGCTAACACGGTTTAGGGGGAGCCAAAAAAAGTATGTTGATAGCTTTTATGGATCAAAAGATACAAGAGAAAATGTACAACATATTCTGTGAGTATAAAGCACAGAAAAAAGATTCCCAGAAGGAGGGATTGTCTTCAGGTATGCCATGCTATGAGTCTGGAGGTGTTTTAAGCCGGGCGTACACTGTACGAGTTTTTCCCCTTTTCGGGCCGATTCTTCAGTCGTGCGAGCATTTTTTGAATCGGGCCGAATTTCAGCTTGATCGTAGAGGGGGGGAGGAGGGGGGAATAGCTTCTCACGACTACCTCCCGATCAGGAATCGGACGGTCGGTGAAAATCAAACATGTTTGAAATTCAGTCGGCTGTCGTGAGGTTTTCGTGAGCGCATCCTGCTGTTCAAGCAGAGCTACGAGGGGGCGCCCTCCCCTCCTCTCCGTCCCCGCCAGCGGAGGGAGGGGAGCGGGCGTCCCTGAAGCGACCTTCGCCCGGCCCGCTCGCGGGGGCGTTGGGGAGGGCGGCAACGCGCTGGCCGCCTGTTTCGGCACTCCTCCGCGGTCCGCTGCCTGTTTCGGCACTCCTCCGCTCGCGGGGGGGGGGGGTGCGGGCCGGGTGATCTGCCGTGCCGCGCGGCCGCCGGTGCGTCTCATCCCTCCTCTCTCCCCTCCGTTCCCCCGACGCCCGGTGCCTCCTGCAGGCCTCGCCAGAGCTGGGCTCGACCCCCTGCTCTGGGTCCCTGTCACCTACCGTCGCTCGCCTGCCTCTGCCACCACAGCGAGCGGTCCCAGAGGGGGCACGACGTACTGTGTGAGCACTCCGGTCGCATCCGAGCGTCGCGCCGCACAGATCGTGAGTGGTGAACTTTTTAAACCCCGCGGTTCCGTCGCACAGTTTGAGATGTATATAAGTACCACGACTGAAAAACTCGTACAGTGTATGCCCGGCTTTACAAATGGTCACACTTTTTCATAGCTTACCAGCACCAGGAAATGTCTAAATTAGCGTATGAATGGATTGTATTTATCAAAGAGTTGTTGGCCTGTGTTGTCTGATGTTGAGGTAACTGGTGAAGAACACTGTGGTTTTAGATCTCAGCAGTATGTACGGGTTGGAGTTGGTGCAGTTTGGTTCTTTCCAGCATGGTAAGCTCTCTGTTCTAGTAGATTCTGAATAGAAATGGCCCAAATGCAGTTTTTTCTTTTGCCATTTGGTTTCTTTTTTGCAGTGTTGTCAGTGTACATTTCAATTTCTTTTAAGGAACTTCAAAGAACACAATCCAGCAGAATTATTTTCTAATTTGTGAATTAAATGAAGATTTGAATGTGTTAATGGTAGGGCTGTCAGTTTTTAACGCGTTAACTTAATTTTTATTTTATTTTTTTTCAACAATATCTTTACTGAGTTTTATTTATATAGTTCACTTGTACAAACAGTGATCAAAACTATAACATCCATAAAATTAACAGTCAGAATTTCCACAAAACATTTCACAATACTTCACACATTTAACAAATTGAATAAAACTAAAAAAAAAAAAAAAACACACAAACACTCAGCAACATATATCAACTCAGCAGTTTTAAGTTGTTTGAGCACTTTGACGTTTAAGAAACTCTGTTACAGGATTCCATACAGTCTCAAAGTCTGAAGTCCTTCCCCTGGTTATATAAGTCAGCCTTTCCAACATAATACAAGATGCCATCTCCTTTATCCACATATGTATCGAGGGCACATCCATTTTTCTCCAGGACAGAGCAATCATACTCCTCGCCTGCAGGAGTCCAAAATCAATTAAAGCTGACTCGTTAGGAGTAACAGTTAAGTTTTTTGGATATATACCAAGTATACATATTTCTGCCAGGTGAGGTATCTTCACTCTAATGATCTCAGATAAAGTCAGAACAATTTCTTTCCAATATTCTTTTATATTTAGGCAGTCCCATACGCAGTGATATAGAGTACCCTTTCCTTCCAAACACTTAATACATGTGTCTGGCACATCAGGAGACCACTGATTTAACTTAACCGGGGTAATGTAAGTTCTCATCAGCCATTTGTATTGTAATGGTTTCATTCTAGTGTTGATAGATTAAAGCATGCCTTTTCCCAATCTGCCTTTTGTATGTCTACCTGAATATCCAGTCTCCATGCCTCTAGCCTGTCATTGGTGGACTCTTTATCATGGGACATCAAAGCTGTATAAAACAAAGAAATCTGTTTCCTCTCCTCCAGGTGCGGTGGTTCAGCTATTACATTCTTATGGTTCGATAAAATAAAATGTTTCAACTGCAGATATTTAAAAAAGTGTTTTCTGGGAATGTTGTATGCTTGGCACATCTGATCAAATGTAAGAAGATTACCATCCATATAAAGGTCCTCTATTTTTTTGTACACCATTATCTGCCCAGATTTTGAATCCACCGTCTGCCCTTCCTGCTTTGAAATATGTTTTTGCCCCATATGGGGGAGAAACGGGAGATGGAGGGAGTGTCTCCAATATGTTGATGTGCTTTGTACCACACGTCAATAGTATTTTTGAGGAAAGGGTTCTCTGTTAACTGTTTTAGCTTCTTTGGGTCTGCAGAGTACATATACAGCCTTAATGGGAGGTTCGGTACTGATGCCTGCTCAATATTCACTCAGGCTGGAGGAGCCTCCAGTGAGAAAGAGCTGTACCCCCCCCCCCCCCCCCCCCCCTTCCTCTCATATCCCTCTCATATGGCAGGTACAGCAACCTGAGCCTCAATCTAGGTTTTTTGTTGTTCCAAATGAATTTCCTAAAAGTACTATTAAGCTTGTCAAAAAATGAACCTGGGAATGGAAGTGGGAGCGATTGAAACAGGTATAAAAATGTTGGTAATATACTCATTTTAATCCGATTTATACGGCCAATCAGTGATATGGGCAGCGTCAACAATCGATCCATTGTCTCACTCACTTTGCCAATTAGTTTGCTGGAAAAGTTTTTTTTATTACCGGGTTTAATTTTTCGTCTTTGTTTAAAAAAAGTATAGATGATTTTGCATTGTTAATGTTATACCCAGAGAACCGTCCGAATAATTCAATCTGTTGTAATAGATTTGGGATGCTAATTGATAGTTTAGTCAGAAAAACAATCAAGTCGCCAGAATATAAGGACATTTTATGCTCCTGTTCCCCTAAACAGATGCCTGATATATTCGTCTGTGTCCTTATTGCCATAGCTAGTGGCTCTATGGCCAATATAAACAATATAGGGTACAGTGGGCATCCCTGGCGAGTAGATCGCTGCAAGCTGACTGATTTAGAAACTATACATCTTTGTCAAGATACAGGCTGTTGGGTTGGTATATAAAATCTGAATCCATTCCGTATCTGGGTAAAACGTTAAATAGGTATGGCCACTCTATTCTATCAAAAGCTTGCCGAGCATCCAGTGATAGTACTGCTGTATCTTTTGTATCAAATTTTTCATGAATCATGTTAAGAACCCGTCTGATGTTATGAAAGCCATGGCGTTTTTGTATGAAGCCATTCTGATCGTTAAGAACAATGCGTGGGATATAGGTGTCAAGTCTCCTTGCTAAATGCTTTACAAAGTATTTTTGTGTCACATCCGATAAGGCTTATTGGTCTATATGAGGAGCATTCTGTGGGGGGTTTTCCTGGTTTTAAAATCAATGTTATCATTGCTAGTCTTAAAGAGGGTGGGAAAGTTCCTGTTTGATAGGATTCTTCGAACATATTAATGAGTAGAATTAATAGTTTTTCTTTAAATGTTTTATAGAATTCAATTGGCAAACCATCAGGCCCTGGAACCTTACTGCTGTTAATATTTTGGATAGCCTGTGAGATTTCTTCAGTTGTCAAATCACCATCTAATTCGTTTTTAGCATCCTCTGTCAGTGTCTGGAATTGAAATGGATAAAAAAATATATCCCGTTCTTCTTTTGTAGTTTGAGGGCACTCTGACCTATATAAGCTTTCATAAAATTCTCTGAAACTATTATTCATTTCCAAAGGGTCTACTGACAGATTTCCCGAAGAGGTCATTATACTATTAAAGGGGAAGTCCGGTCAACAAGGAAAAATCAGGGTATCATTAGCTATAACTAAAACTAATACATTTGTGGTTATTTAATGAACTTATCTTTAATCAATAAGAAAATAAAAACATAAATTGTCGTCTGAATCACTGTGTATGGGGGCTGACATGACTGCCCAAATATGGGCAGTAAGGGGCGTTTGACATCACATCCTACGACGTGGAAGAGCGGAAGCGGCGACAGCATTTCTCTCCGCTTTCCATGCAAAGTCAATAGGAGCCGTTCTACACAGCTGCGATCATCAATAATTATTTCGGATTTCCAGAGGACTTCACCGCTGACATTCCCAAGAGCTATTGCTGAAGCAACAATGCCCACGTGCATGGCCATCGGATGTTCCAACACAACTGGTAAAAGTGGAAAAAACATTGCTTATTTCAACACAGTCACTTCAGCGATCTCTCCTCCGCTGTGTGTGTGTGTGTGTGTGTGTGTGTGTGTGCGCGCGCTCAGCTGCAGCGCCGGTGCAAAGCCGTGCTGCGCGGAGCGCGCACACACACACACACACGCGCGTGTATAGATATATACTGTAGGACCCGACTGAGTTTGATCTTGGAAAATAGTGCGCCGTGACAAACAGAGCGTTGAAACTTGCTCAACAGCGGGTCCGCCGAGTGACGTCAAAAAATGGGAGGTGACAGTACTATTCTTGACCAAGATGGATTCCTCCACATAAACATGATTAAATGAGAATTATTATTAATTAAAAAAACTTATAATTTTTTGCACAGTATGTAGTAGTTTTATATTTAAAGTACTTTCAGCAGTTTGAATTCTGATTTTGACCGGACTTCTCCTTTAATAGCTCTCTCAGATTGTATTTTATTAATTTGCCATGCCAAAAGTTTCCCAGCTTTTTCCCCTTGATCGTAATAGGTTTGTTTTAGCCACATTAAGCTTTTTACAACTTTGTCAACGGATAGCTTATTATACTCAGCTCTCAGGAGTAGCAAATCTCTGTTTCCTTGGATCATCCCTTACATTTAGACTTATCTCTAAAGATTTAATTTGTTTTTCCAATGTTTCCATCGCTACCCTTTGCTGTTTGGCCTTGGAGCTTGTGTAACTAATGATTTCTCCTCTAATGTACGCTTTAAATGCTTCCCACCTCGTGCTGGCCTGGTTTGATCTGTATTTAATTCAAAATAAGTGTCTATTTTAGTTCCCACATGTTTAACAAAGTCTGGGTCCTGTAACCATCTTACTTGCAATCGCCAATTAGGGGGATTATGGACTAATCTCTCTATATGCATATTTAATGAAATGGCAGCATGATCACTTATTACTATGCTGTCATACCAACATCCTTTAATTTTTGACAAGAGCTCTCTTGAGACAAGAAAGTAATCAATACAGGAACGAGATTTCTGCATACTTGAGTGACAAGAATATTCAATTTTACTCGGATTCTGCTCTCGCCTAACTTCAACCAAGTTTAAGTCCACTATATATTGCTTTAGTAGTTTTCTAGTCTGTACCTTATAAGTATCACAACCTGTAGAGCGATCCGTGTCTGGGTTTAAAGTGCAATTAAAGTCCCCTCCAATAATATAAAAGCCCCGTAAAGTGGACATAGTAAGGAAAAGATTTTCAAAACATTTAGGGTTATCCTCATTCGGACCATATATACTAACTAAGTTTAATGTGAGGGAGAGGATATTACCATGCATGATGACGAATCTCCTGATTGGATCCTTGATTGTTCTTATAGGTTGGAACGGTATACTTCTATGAATTAAAATAAGTACACCTCTAGCATAATTATTATATGATGCATGTATCACTCTACCAGGCCATCTATTTTGTATCGGTTTGATATCAGAAACTGTCAAATGTGTTTCTTGAAGAAAAAATATTTTTGATTTGAGCTGTTTAATCCTATTTATAACCTGCTTCACTTTGGTCAACTTCCTTAGCCCCCTAACATTCCAAGTCGTAACCTTTATATCAGAGATATTCTGATTGGCCGTCTGTTCCATATAGAATTTGGTACGTCAGTTGTACAGGAAAAAGGAGTAAGAAACATTTCTGCTGTGTTGAGCGCACGACATACAAGGAAAAGAAAAAAAAAAAGACACCATATACACACTTACATATATAAACATTTATACAACTTGTTCCCCCCCCCACCCCTTTATTCAGAACAGAACTTGAAGGACTTACGCTGATCCACCCTATAGACAGGGGGTGTGTCTCAATCCGCCTACTTCCGTCAGTGCACTGCTGATGTGCACTGACCACTTACTGCCGTAGTGACCACTTTCGACCGTTAGTAGTGTTCCAAATGGAACACTTATGTTAAAACACTTACCGGAAATGACGGGATGACGTGCCGAACGCAACACACGTGACCCCGAATTTTTCAGACCGCCAAAAAGACCGCCAAAAATATACGCTGGCGTTTTTTTATAAAAACAACAATGGTTTACGTTCACAGCATGTTAAAATTACATCGCCTCCGACGTCAACGCAGGATCCTCCAAATATTGGCTGAACATGAGGTATATTCGTGTGTTTTACAAACACCTATCATGCACAAATTGCAGTAAAGCAGTAGTTGTATTAATCAATTACCTTTTCATAACAGTCAGGAGCAGTTCCTTGCATTAAGTTGATGAATTACTAAATGTACACAGCAGGTTCACAGACGTTTTACCATTTCACAATACTTAAATACAATTACTAAATGTTTTTTTCACTGTCTATATAAATGTTATGCAGGATAGTGACAGTAAGCTGCTAGTTATTATTTTACCATCAGTAGGCTACTTCAGTGTGCTCCAAGTGGATAAACAAAAAAAAGCTCTATCAATATAAGACTTCACAAATATGTATGAATTTGTGCTCAAAATGTTAAGTTATCTTTACACTAACATACACCAAGCAATAGGCAACAGAATAGACAGGCCTATTGATATGTTCTATCAACACTAATTCTGATTAATTAAGAAAAGACAAGGAAAACACAGTAACAGAACCAGATCTTAACTTTATTTTAAACAAAAAGTAAATAAAAAAAAAAACATAATTAATTCACTTTCCTCTCCCCACTCACAGCGTCCTCTCAGCCCCAGAAAGTACTGCCATATAAATGCCACAGTGCCAGTGTTGGCACTATACTTTGATGGCCACAGCGACATGAGGGTTGACTATCGCCTTTCAAGGGTGTCATTCAACGCGCTCATGGATCTGTTGGGCAGGGAATGCGACCATGGCTGGGGCCCAGAAATCGACACCCTGATCTTTCTTTTCTGGCTTGCCACTCCCTCCTCCTACCGTGTTGTTGCCAGGGCCTTTGCCATGCCCCGGGCAACTATTCACCGGGTAGTCCACAGGGTGAGTGGAAAGATCGCCGCTCTTCTTTATCGGGTGGTCCGACATCCCACCGCAGAAGAGCTCCCTCGCCTCGGGGGTAGCTTTGCCCGTCTGGCCAGGTCCGCAGCCTTCAACCGTGTGGTTGGTGCCATCGATGGCTGTCATGTCAGGGTGAAGCCCCCAGCACAAGATGCTGCCTGTTATTTTAACAGGAAGCTCTTTTATTCCATCCAGCTGCAGGCCATCTGTGATAACGTGGGGAAGTTCCTCGATGTGTTCGTGGGGTACTGTGGGTCAGTTCATGACGCCAGAGTACTGAGGAACAGCCCCATATACTATCAGCAGTCCTACCCTCCACCAGGATACAGCATACTTGGAGATGGGGGCTACCCCTGCCTATCCCAGCCCATCAGCCTCATCACACCCTTCCGACAGCCCGTTCGCAACCACCTCCAGGCTCGCTTTAACAACAGCTTGTCAAAGGCCAGGAGCATTGTTGAGCGGTCCTTTGGGATGCTGAAGACTAGGTGGAGGTCCATCTTCGTCAAGGCTCTGGAAGTGGATGTGACTTACGTGCCGGAGGTCATCGTCTGTTGCACGGTCCTACATAACATATGTATGAGCAACGAAGACCTGCTGGAGCCAGATGCTGATGTCAGGAGGGCACGAAGACCAGCACCAGCACCTCCAGGAGCCGTCTCTGGTGCAGAGCAGAAACAGAGGATGGCAATGGCATGTTATGTCCCTGACCATGATTACATTTAAAAATGTAAAATGCATGATTGAATAAATTACATGACCATTGTATGATTGTGTTGATTTCATCTGGCATGTTAAAAAACAAAACAAATCTGAATAAATTACGACCATTCTGCAAAATCTAATGTGTTCAACATTAAACATTGTATTAAGCATTGTATGGTTCAATTCATACACCAGAGGTAAATATATTGTGTACTTCTTATCAGTTTGATAAAGTAGGTAGGTAGTATTTTTAGGAATTTATCAATCATGAATTTGACATTACCGCTTTTGAAAGTCTGGAGTAACCTAATCAGGAAAAAAGATGTTAAGGTGTGGTATAACGAGTGACACAGTGTAAATTATGTTTTACATATTTATTTAATATTTAATTCACTAATTAATTTTTTTGGATATAATATCTAAAATTGCCAGGAGGCGCTCCTCCCTGGCAGACGCCTCTCTCTCCCTGGCAGCCATCTGCCTATCCCTCCTGTCCTCCCTCTCCCTCATCTCCCTGAAAAACCTCTCCTCCCTCTCTACATTCTGACGGTGATGCCTCTCCTCCCTCTCCACAGCCTCCTGGTGCCTCCTCTCCTCGCGCTCTGCAGCCTCTCTCGTCTCTCTCTCTCTTTTCTCCTCTTGCTTTCGCTGCTCTTTCTGCATCTCCTGCATCAACTCATCAGCCTGCTTCTCACTTTCCTGTAAGGCTTTTACAATAGCCACGGTGTCTACCTGGCGCCTCTTTGGGGTAGACACCTCAGGAGTCACCGGTGTCGCCACAGAAGGGGGTGAGGCCCTCGCCACTTCCGGGTTGGATGAAGCAAAGAGAGCAGGCGGCTCCATAGATGGCCTGCTCCCTATTGCTTCATCCATTAGCGAGTACCACTTCCAAGAAGCAGCGGTGGCCTCACCCCCCTCTGTACTAACACCGGTACGAGGGTTCTTAAGTGCCTGTGGATGAACGACAAAAAAAAGCTGCACTATTTCACTATCAAATGCTAAACACTAATAATGCATTTACATTTCTTACTTACAAATATACACTACCGTTCAAATGTTTAAAGTCTCTCAATCACCCTAGGTAAAATTCCCAAACAATCCTAAAGGAGTTTTCCAAAAAGATATGTATGAAACAACCTTGTACTAACCTTATATTTCTGAACCAAATTCTCCCATCGCTTCCTGATGGCTTTGGCATCCAGCCTCCCCTCCAACCCCTTTTTCTTAATGAATTCCCTGATAAAAACACAACAGCAGATCATATCAATGCATTAAATAATACAGAGGCCCACTACCAGAACATTTAACATGACACGAGTACTGGGTTCGCCCACCTAATGTTATGTTACTCATTAAATATTTCTTATGTTTTGTTTGCAACAACAATATCACAACATTTATTTTGAGTAGACTATTTATCCTGGGGTTGGGCCAGAGATGCAGACTGCTTTACATGTGTTTACTACAGCACTGTCAATAACGAGCATATGTGATCACGTTAGTTTGAAGAACGTAGCATAATACAACTGTTAATGCAATGTACTTACTCGAATCCAGTAAGGGTCGCATTCCTCCTGCCAGTAAACAAATCTGCGTTAGCAGCACGCCAGGGGATTATCTCCCTAGTATCTTCATCGGTCCCTAAAACAGATCAAAATACCTCAATGAGACAAATGGAACTCACCTTGCCCGTCAATAGTTTACGTGATATCCAGCATTAGAACGGCACAACACTGTATTCACCAGCCCATAATCTAAAATAGTCACAAAGCCAGTTTCATAACTTACTAGCGTTAACACAGATAACGTGCTCGTCCCAATGGATGGCTTATTACTGCTGTTACTTAAAATTAACACGATAGAGTTCACATGTCTAACGTGCTCGTCTCAATGGCTGGCTTAACGTGCTAGGTAGCTATAGGTAGCTAGGTAGCATTAACATGTAACTTACGCTAATTAACTCGCCAAATGATTATATCAGCTTCTGTCAGTGAGGGACATGTAAGTGATGCATTAGACGAGAGTACAATGCCTCGTATTACCACCATTACTTACATTTATATGATAGCGGTGTCGCAGCTCCGGCTGTCTCGGCTGAAATGTCCGCCATTATTTTCAAAATGGGAACATCTTCCCGACGTCCTTAGCCCCTCCCTTTCCGCTTTGTAGTCAAGATGGCGTCCGTTTAGTGCGAGTAGGGTCCATCGTTACACACTGCATTTTGTGCCCGTTTTTAGGGGGTCATCTGGGTACTTTCAGTGCACTGACTTTTTGTGTTATCTACACTACCTACTTAAAACTAAGTGTTCGAAGTGTAGAAGTAGGCGGATTGAGACACACCCAGGGTTTCCGCGGGGCATTAAAAATCATTAAGTCATTAAATGAAATTTTTTAAAATTAAGGCCTTAATTGGCATTAAGTCATTAAATGTGATTATCTGTGGCATTAAAAATGCCTTATTTTTTTTCTTCTAAAAAATACGTTCATAAAAACAGTTTCGTCAGATATATTATATCAGATATAACTGATTCTGCGTGTTTGCGCGGAACTGCCTCTGGTTGATCGTAAAGCCGTATGTTTTTACATGATCCCTCCGCCTCATCATGCGCTGGAGCGCATCCTGCGTCGCCACCATATTGGCTGGGTCTTTTCTACTCTAGACTGACATAGGAGCCGATGGGAGTAAAGGCAGAGGGAGCAACTCTGCCTGTATTTTCTGCAGTTTACGGTTGCAATAACCGGTGATAACTGCTGAAAGTAGACTACGCGGTGCAGATCACCATTTCGAGCAGAGATTGGTTCTGGAGACGAGTTTTTACACGCTGATAACATTGCAGAAACCAAACCCATAAACCATACTTTAATGACTCTGGAATGACCTGGAAATTTAAAACCTTTTTCCAGGCTTTAAAAAAAAACGGTGTATGAACGTGGATATAAACGGCATGCAAATATATACAAAGAAATGATTGTTGTTGGTGTGAAAGCTCAGGATTAGATGTGTGAGAGAGTGGAAAAAATTAACAATAAAACTTGACTTTATTGAAATGTAAAATTAGTATTAATTTATATGTATATGCATAATACCATGTCTATCTTTAAGAGGCGAAAAATATTTCGGCATGAAAACCGGTATTTATTTACACATTTGTTTACACATTGTGTAAACATCAGGACGTTATGATTGGTGACTTAGCCATTATTGGCTAGAGTTTAACATTTTATGGCACCAGGATGTTTTCATTCCATCCTCAAAAGTGCTTGAAAAATAAAAAATAAAAATAATTTTTGTACAAGCATGTTTTTATTAGTGTCATTTATTGCAAAAGTGCATATCAAAATGCCTAAATAGGCTTTTACACTTTCAGAAATAAATGGATAAAATATGCGATTAATTTGCGATTAATCTTGAGTTAACTATTGACATTATGCGATTAATGGCGATTAAAGTCTAATTCTTGTACTGAATGTATTTTAACGCAGATGCATTCAAATAGTCACCAGAGTAAAGAAATGTATATTATATGTGAATTATGTGCGCCGTTTGGAAGTAATTTCGATAAAACTTGCTGTATAAGCGAAAGAGCCCGAACATTCTGCATTCGGGCAGTTCCGGAATGTGCCGTGCATCCGGCTGCTAACACTACGACTTTCGCTACCGATTTATTAAATTTAATTAATAAGTCGTACTCTACGTACAAAAAATTAATAAAAAAAAATGTCTGATACATCTTCAAACTCCACCTCAAGCATCGGCGACTCCGATACCGAATATATATATACGAAGAAACGGAGTTTGAACAAGGTGAACCTGAGGAGACTATATCTAACGCTGCCCAAGACATAGAGCCCATGCTCCGTTGTAAGTACCCCTCAAAATCCTCGCTCGTGAAGTGTGAATTGCATAACACACTTTTGTCACTGCCGGCAATCTAGTCCTTTCGCGTTTCTTTTACGAATTTATCCCATTTCTTTCGGACCTTTTGATCCTTCGGCCAAGTATGTAGCGCTTCTTTCTGGCCTGCACTAGACCGCGGTGAAGTTGGTTTCACATTGGACATTCAAGCTCCGCGGAGTAAGCGGAGCACTCTTGAGAAACAAAAACCAAATCAGATTTGTTGACGGTCCCACCGCGTATGGGAGGAGGGAGCAGCTGAGAGACGCTGGCCGAAATCGGAGTCCTTCAACCGGATCAACCGTGAGCTAGATCCCGCTGACTCCGCAGAGCTTGAATGTCCAATATCAAACCAACTTCACTGCGGTCTGCACTACAGCCACCAACTACGCACCTAGAAGGCATTTTATCTTGTAATTAGTTTGCCGATTTTTTTTTTAAAAGCGCTTGCTCAAAGTAGACGTGGATCAGCAGATTTGGTGTGTGAAAGAAGATACTGGAAAACATCCATATATATCCTTGTTCGCCGTACCGGTTGTACAACGTAAACAATGTGTGTTTCTATGCAAGTTCGCTTCGTGCATTCTCGGTGTTCTTGAACTGACGTCACACGTCGGAAATGGCCGATCTTAAACGGAGGCAGCACTCAAACGCGGAATACCATAATCAGTGTAAAAAATGCCCGATATTTCATATTTAAACTTAATTTGAACACATTTGATACATGAATATTAAAAGTTTACCTTGTTCTGGAAGTTATTCAACGGTTTTCAGGATATTTTTTCAGTCCAAGAGTTAGACTTTAAAGTTTTTAATCGTTTGACAGCCCTAGTTAATACTAAATGTTTTGCTGGGAAAAGTTCCCTAACTAGTGCTGTTTATGGACAGAAGTATTTTCACAAATGAAACCCAGCTAAAGATAGTATGCTAAATGCTGTTCAGTTCTTACTGATGGGACACAGCTTTTCATGGCTATATGTAGCACATACTCGGGTAACTGCTCATTTCTTTCTTTTGCCTTTTTAACTCCCCACCTCATAGCAAGCAGTAAAATCCCATAAGAGCCCAGTGGGCTGCTTTATCATCCCCATCATGTGTGCTCATTACTCATGTCTTGTCTAGACCTCTCTGGGGATGTGCCTGGCATTGGTCTGCAGCTGAGCTTTTTATTTTGGCTGCAGGTTACTTGGTGGAGGTACAGCAATCGATGTCTTGATTTCAGTCTTGAACACCTATTCCAAAGGTTGCCAAGGCTATAGAACTGAATCACCCTGTTAGTCCACATTAATCACATATCCAGTATAAATGGACTGAAGCTGTCTGATTTCTATTGAGTAAGTTTATTTGAGATAGCAGAGCCACTGAAGAACCTTCCTTACCATGGGTATCAGGGCAATGGTGGTGCAAGAGTTAGGGAGATCCTGTAACTGGTAGGTTGCTGGTTTAATCCCCTGCTCTGACAGTTTGTCATTATGCCCTTGGTCGCCGCTGTTTCAGTGAAATGTCTTTGAGGTGGGTAGTTAGTTTCAGCTTCTCTGAGTTAGCTTTGACATAGCTAGCTCGACGGTCTTCTGGTTTTGACATTGTTTGTCTCTCTTGCATTGATCCAAGCATTCTGCATGCAGTGTATGCATCCATAAATGGTCCTGGTGTTGGGATTATGTGCAGATTAGTTTGTCTTTTGCATTATTTAAAATTAAATCATGAACTATCATTAAGATAATTGAGTTACTAATGGGAGTTGTCCATGACACAACCTTGATGCTTCGAAAATCACATTGTGTCCCTCACCCCTGATACACTATAAAGATTTTTTTTTTTCTTCTCACAGTCTAACATTAAATCAAACCTTTTCTGTTAAGATGATGGTTTCTGTGTTCATCAAATGTCATTATAATAAAAGATAATTATTTTTTTACTTAACATTCACAAATGATATTTGTGATGCATTTTATTTGGTGGTATATTTTTATATCTATGAACATATAAATTATTTTGAACTACAAATAGCTGAACGGCGGATGAGTCAAAAACAAAATAACAAAACAAGAACATTTTAAACAAAACATCAGGATATGTAAAGGCAGAAAAATAAAGCCTACGCAGGTATTTAGTGGAGACAGCGAGCTCAACCTTTGGGCTCCTTTAGTTTGGCTTCACACCTGTGCTTGATGCTGTCTCCATTGCTAGGCAGCAGACGTTACGCTGAGGTAAGGGCGGGGACAGCCCGCGAAGGCTTGACCATCCAAAGTCACAGCCAATCTCTTCCGGTCTCTGTTCTTTCGAGGTCAAAGTAGGACCCGGCCCACGTAGACCGGGTCCTACGAAGGAACCAGCTCCTGAATTTGGACACACCCTTGATATACATCCACATGTTATATTTAAGTCTATAATCAAAAGTTTACAAATCATGACATCATGAGTAAGCTTAGTTTATGTCCACTTCTAAATAAAAAAACGTAATACATGATTTCTAAAAAAATTATTCTAAAGGCATTTAGAAGGGAAGTTATGTTTTGTAACAGTGTTATTTAACATCAGGCAGTGAAAAAAGAGGTCTTGTGATGCAGTGTCTATAAATGTATGATTTTAGTTGTATTGTGTTTACCAGTACCATTTCAGAAGAATGTCTTCACAGCAGACCTTAAAATAAGGTTTCTTGTTCTAACCCTGTCACCTACTAGCTATGCACAGATTCAGTGATTCATGGCACTATGCGCCATAGAACAGTTCATCTTGCTTGCAGATTGATTGATTTTTGGCACTTTTCCCATAATTCTCAGACAGCAATACAATTGTGTTGTTAGCAAATTAGGAGTTGTAACTTGTTTTAGACCATCATATAAACTTCAGATGGGCCCAAATTCAGTCATACAAATAAGAATGCATTTAATGAACCTGTTCCAGGGGACATTTGTGGGCCCTGGACTTTTTTATGTGGCCCCATCTGCAATTCAAGAATGATTTGGGACCACCAGCAAAATTATTACAGACAAGTTCAAATCCTCTTTCAATTGATAATGTTGGGTACAACACATGGTGTTAATAAGCACACTTTTTTACATTATTTAAATTTTATAGTAAATAGGACCATGTTTATCCAATAACTTCTAATCAAATGCAGCCTTTGTGCTGTAAAAGCTGCTTTTAAGTTATTAAAATTGTGTAAAGTCAGCAAGTGTTTTGAAAGACTGATCCAAACACAGTTCTTATTGCTTAGAATAGACACATTAACGATCGACCCCTAAAGAATTTGCAAACTGGAGGACTTTTTAAAAAGGCTAATGTGTAAAACCATTTTTAAGTTTTAGATCTACAATGATTTACAAATCCCTCTCCTACAGCAAGTCTGACTACTTCATTATAACATTTCATGCTCATTTTGTGGAACAGGTAACAAAACTATATATAGATATAGATATAGATATATATATATATATATATATATATATATATATATATATATATATATATACAATTTGTGGTAATAGTTGTTTTTTTATTATGTTTTGGCCCTTCAGTACTTGTGATTTGACAGTTTAAGGCCACATGACGAGAAGTTTTTGACACGCCTGATTTAAAGTAATTGTTGACTTGGCTTTTATCTTAAGGTGTTGTTTTGTACCTTGTTTTGCATTTTGATCTTAGTTCTGTGCCTTATCCTTCTTGTGTTTTCTTTCTAGGTTACACCACTAGTGCTTTACATATGCTTTTGCATAATTAATACATAGTGGGTGGATGGGGTAGGGGTTTATACTAACAATTAGAAATAAATTTTTAGTGGAGGTGAAAAAGGCACTATCCTTAAACATGGTTGTTCTGACATTTATCTAGAAAGCTAATGCAACTATTGTTCAGAGAATCAAAATGATTTTGTTTTCAGTTGCACTGGTTTTCTTCATTTATGGATCTTTTGTTGGTGTCACAGTACATCCAGTAAGACACAAGCGATAAGGTATTGTGAGCATTGTAATTTTTCCTTATTATCTAGTTAATACCTCTGACACAAAACCTGGCAACTATGTGTCAAATCTGTTCCCTATACTATGTGACCTTTAGCATCTGTTTCCGTGAAACTCTGTCCAACTGGTTACAGAATACATTGGCATTTAAAATGCAAGTTCATAGCACCTGCAATATATGAGCCAATAATTATTGTGCTCCAAACAGTCCTCCTTATTGCATCCACTGATGGTATGATGATGATATATTGTGCAGCCTTACTGGCCATCACATTAAATTGGATGATGTAATGTCCAATTAACTGAACATTAGGGGCTATTGAACTAACAAAACAGTCAATTAGTGCCAGCTCTAAAAGACAGATTAAAGAAAACTGTTGTTTTCCAAGGCTTTGTGTGTGCTAGAATTATGGTGGAGTTAAATAAAAAAAAATTTTGAGAGTAAAGGGTTACAAACTCAGCTTCACAGTCCTCTGGCTTGTATTAAGTGGACATTTGTATCATTGTTTGAGGCTGGTGGATATAAAACCCTCATTCACTTTGTTGGATGTTTCTTTGACGATCAGTTGCTATGTACCCACATTTGACTTAATTCCGCATAAAGGAGATTGACAGGCTACCCATGTGGCCGAGTATGTTACTGCTGTGTAGAACTGAAATTCATGTCAGAAAACATAAAACCCTGATTGTCAATAAAAATAACTATCATAGGCTATAATAAAACTGTGTAACAAAAATCAAATTTGAGACTATTTAGATCTTAGAAGGCGAAGAGCAACTCAGTGAATTCTCTGCAGCATCATAATTACCAAAGCTCCCATACAGAGGTAAACCATTTCACAGTAAAGCTCAGTTTTCTCCAACTACTGTCTACGTCATTCATTTACCACCTTGTCCTACCTTGGAGGCCTTTAGTTTCTTTTCGGTCTTCCCGCCATTACCATTGTGGTCTGCTGTCCATTCAACCCAGTGCAATTCTCCACATTAACCAGTCCTGTCCTGGAAATGCCTTCTGGAATGCAATATAATTTGTGAATGATGCCATTAATGAGCGGTCAAACCTTTGAATGCTACTGCATTGCTGATTTGTCTTTATTGAGAAGCAGATTTTCTGTACATTCTGTTGGTTCCTTGATGGATACCAGATACGTTTATAGTTTTACTTACATCCAGACCTCTCCATCTTGCACACTGGCCTCTCTAATCCACCCTGCACAGATGGATAACATGTTAGGCTGGTGGAGCCGCTAATTAGGGTAGCATTTGGCTCTAATTATTTATGTTGAATGGACTTAAGCATCGAGAACAATCAGAAGGTGGTTGTGATGTTGAATACTTCATATTTAACCAAGACCTTATACCTCAATCCCATGTTATATTTTGGTTGTCTAGTGTGGCCCATATTTCAAACAGGATGTAAAAGCTTTTAACAGTCTTGCTTGACCTTGATGGAAGAAACCCAGCTCTTATACAAACCCCAACAATACACCTTGTAATTTCCCACATCACAAGGTGTATTGTTGGGGTGAAGATTATATGAAAGCTACACATGCCACTGCAGCACCCACAATCAGGTTCAGTCTATCTCAGGGGATTTGCACTCGTTTAGAATGATTAACCTTCTCAGTTGTAGTTTGGATTACTTTGAGCTTTTCTTTGCTGATAAAGTAGGTGATTCCTTTTACTGGATGAATAAATGCTTGAGATGTTATTACCTTAGTGTTAAAATCAAACATCTCTTCAAAATACTTCCTTTTCTAAAATGTGTGCGAAGGTTTTCTAGAGTGTTAGAAGAAATAGGGGATGTCCACTGTCAGAATCTGCTATTTCCAAGTGTTTTTAGCTGCAAAAACAGCTAACATCCTTTAACCAGAACCAGATAAGTGAGTTCTTATGTACCATACATGGGACTACCGCTTCTTTTTCACCTTTAGATTTCTTTGTTTTCCAGTAAAGCTCAGGGGTCTCATTTATAAAGTTTGCATACGCACAAAATGGGGCCTGAATCCTGCATATGTCACTTTCCCTGCAAAAGTTGGAATCCATAAAAATAAATAAAAACTTAACGGGAAAATGTGCGTTCCTCACGGCAACTCTGACCCAGGTGTATGCTCATTTTGGAGACGGGAGAAATTGGTGACATAGATGTTGTAGTGCTAAGTTGCAGGCAAGCTGCATCATAATTTCTCTCAGATGTTCATTTTCACGCCATATAAGACTTAAATCATAGATCGACTTAATCATAAGCATTCACAAATGTTATTCATGTTTGCCCTGGTGGCACTTATCCATACAAAAGGACCTTTCAAATAAATAAAACGCCCACAAGCAATCTTAAAAAAAGTCTGTACATTTTATCTGGGTTTCTACCATCACACTCCTCTTCCCGATGATCACCAGGGTGATCAACATCGGTGGAAAACCTCTCATTCCTCGTGGTCTCAGGTCGCACAGGCTCAGAGGAATTTTAACATGGAGCACAGCTCTATGAGGCTTTTAACAAGTTCTTTTGATGTGGACACCATATGTGCTTTATCACTGATTTACACATTTAATAAACTCCTGGGAAATTTGCTTTGTGGTTGGCTTTACACCATGAAAAAAAGAAACAATCAGCTGACCCATTTTTGATCCACATTGACATTGCTTTGCATCGACCATTTATGGTTTAATCTGGGCGTAGAGGGCAAAACATGAGGGGAACCTGGTACGCAAAATTCAGGTTACTACTGTGAAACTTACGTGCGTGGTTTTATAAGTCTGACTTTTTTTCCCTTTTTTTTCTTGGCACACATACACTTTTCGTATGGATTCTATGCAAGGTTTTATAAATGAGACCCCAGGGCTGTTATTTTTCAAATGCTTCATGGTTTATATTGTAAACAGCCCCATTGAACTATACATCTAGACTTTATTCAGATTTTCATAAAAACAGTATTTGTCAAATTGAGAAAATATTACTGATACTAACTCTTAAAAAGTGAAATAAAAAAATCTTTCTCCTCCCAGTTGCTAGACACATCCTTCATCTTTTATGAACTGCAAATTTTGAACAACTGTGAGCAAACGTATAGCACAGGTTTGGTTGTATCTCATAATACACAAGCTACATGTAAATCACAATTATATCTGTTACATTTTTTGCCTCTGTAAACATGTCTTTTTACAAAAATATCTCAATTTGTAAAATGTTTAAATCTTGGATCTTACCCCCCCCTCCCCCAAGAACAATATTTTTTCTTAGAAATCCATCTTCAACGGGCTGTTGAGCTGTAGCAGGAGCTTTCCTGAAATGCTGTGTAATGAGGCTACATAAGGTTATTTAGGAAATGGCAGGTTTTTAGGAAGATAACGTCACAGCACAACAACAATGCTGAGGACCGGTACGGTTTTAGAGCAGCCCTGACAGTTTAGCTTTTCAGCCTTTTATGTCTCAGTGTAGAGAAGTAGGATTAGAGTTGTATCAACTGTAGAATTGAATAGAATGGCATCAAGATCTGTACCTAGTACTTGTTTGCATTTGGTTCAGCAGTGCAAGATGATGAGAGCCAGTAAACTTTTTTTTTTTAGGTGACTGAACAGCCGATCCTGACCGGGAGATTCCTTTTTTTCCACCTGGCTTGTCTCATACCCGTTCCAGCAATGTTCTGTTCTTTCCTAGTCTTCCAGGCCTTTGTTATCTCTCCAGTACAAACAGGATTCGGCAATATTGCTTCCTCTTTCTCATCTTCACCCACTTTCTGTAGGTTTCTCCATCTGTATCTAGGATAGATGTTCATGTCAGACTACTGCTGACTAGTTTTGGTCCTTGATCAGTATTATCCAGTCATAGGCTTCCCTCCTCACAGTGTGGTATAAATGTAAACAAAAACTATAACAAAGAGGTTGAGGAAAGTGCCAATGATGCCTAGCAGGGCCAAGATGGACTCCTCCTGTTCCTCCTTGACCTCCAGTGCCCGTACATCTTCAAGGGTGATGACAGTGGTGCCCATGGTCCTGATGCTCAGCCAGACTGGCAAGGAGACACCTGGGACAAAAGAGAATTATGAAGGCCATGTTAGAGATACATGGCAGCAGCACAGTTTAGTTTGAGCCTGCAAGCCTCTTTCATAGTTCAGCGCGGCTGATTTTCTCCAGACATGCTTGTACACCAGGATGTACTAGCTAATGAACAGAGTCCATTGAGCTGGAATGGATTTTAAATAAAACACACAAAAAAAAAAACAAAGACGTGAGAGAAAAAAGCTTAGATGATTTTCTGAGTTGTAGGGTTTATGATCTGGAACAACTGGGGCTGGACGTCAGCACACACTCAAGTTCTGTCTATGATGATGCTATATCAACTCCGGAAGTGTTAAACTGACAACACAAATGTACAGAGGTGTTCCCCCTCGCCAATTTAGGTGCCATTGAAGCTGAACCCACTGCAGCTGGCTGCTTTTGATTGCCGTTATTGATAGACATCCTCCAGTTGGGAGGGCTGCACAGTGGCACAGTGGGTAGCGCTGTTGCCTTGCAGCAAGAAGGTCCTGGGTTCGAGTACACCCCTGGGTCTTTCTGCATGGAGTTTGCATGTTCTCCCTGTACATGCGTGGGTTCTCTCCGGGTACTCCGGCTTCCTCCCACAGTCCAAAAACATGACTGTTAGGTTAATTGGCTTCTCCAAATTGTCCTTAGGTGTGAGTCTGTGTGTGAATGGTTGTTTGTCCTGTTTGTCTCTCTGTGTTGCCCTGCGACAGACTGGCGACCTGTCCAGGGTGTACCCCGCCTCCCGCCCAGTGAACGCTGGATATAGGCACCAGCAACCCCCGCGACCCCATGAGGGATAAAGCGGTTTGGAAAATGGATGGATGGATGGATCCTCCAGTTGCTCAAAAATGATTGTTCAAACCAAATTTCCCAAACCTTCTATGTAAAGATGTTGAAGAATATGGAGAGTGAAATTGACTCACTTCTGTGAGATGACCCTACTACACACTAGTAGCAGTGTTTTGTGTGGATAAAAAGATTGCACAGGAATTTTTTTCTCTTATATTGTTTCTTTATCATCTTTATCATGACTTTATCTCAGTCCTTGTAAATAAATGCAGGTAAATAGAATTAGGGCAGAAATACCTTACCTTAAGGCGTTTCAGGTGTACAACGTCATCCAGCATGTTTTAGAGTCCTCAGAGTAGAAATGTTTGTGTACAGATAAGTCCAGGCAACAACCTAGCGACAAAGGGAGAGAGACTGGATATGTGGTCACAGTCTTGGTGAAGTGAGAGAAGGCAGAGGCACATCTACAACAGTGCTCAGATAAAATCACTCATTTCTTTTTCCTCATATTCCTCAGCACCAGCTGCAAAATCAATCCATCCTCTCACTCCCCTTTTACTTCACCGTCACAAGTCTCTATACTGTTTCACTCAGCAGGTTTATATCACTGCTGCTAAGACAGTGGCAGCACGAGTCTCATCTCCATCCCAACCACTCTGGCATTCCTCTCATCTTCTTTTCGTGTCCTATGTCTCTTTAGTTTCCTGCTACCTGCTTTGCCTAAACTCTGCCACTAAAGCACATAACCTTCTTCCACAGTGTATCCATGAATGTATACATCCTCTGCACAATCCTGTTGTCTTTGTCTTCTTTGGATGTCATTGGAATGTGTGCATGATAAAAATGCCCATTATTGAAGCCCTCATACCAGCGCTGTGCGTGATCCTGTCTGTCGGCTGAGCTGATCGTGTGTCGGTGACACCCAGCCTCCAGTGAGCTGAGTGAGAACAGGCAGGTCCACAGATTGAGAGTCCAGCAAGTAAAAATCCCAATAGAAACTGTAGAAAGTAAAATTCCAAGCCGTCCGCAAAGAAACAAATGCAGCCCGAGTGCCCGTCTCCGTGGCGAAATAGATCTGCAGCAGCCACCAGTGACAGCAGTGTTACGGTAGATCTCCAACACCAGTTAGTCACCGTGGGAGGACTGTGCATTGCATAACCAAGCACAATGATGGTAAGAGAGGGAAGACGGGTCCTGATGGCTGTGGCGAGGAATGAAAAGAAGCATGGGGAAGGGGGGCCAGAGCAAGAAAGTGGAAGGAGAGGGAAAAGATATTACTCACGCCTACAGTTGTCTCCTCCTCTTCCATTGCTATGGGGGCTGGTGTAGCATTGACACACACATCAACACACCTACCCACACTTCTTCCACCGTAACAATAGGCAAATGCTAAAAGGAAAAACAAATCCCAAAATGAAATGAGTCCCACCCTACTGCCTTGCATTCCATTCAAGATTCTACTAAGCCCACCATCAGCTATTATTATTGTGGCAGACCTCTGGAGAGGGGTGGAGCGGAGCAGGAAGGGAAAACAAGAATAGGCAACAGGGAACTAGAGGATGAATGTGGCTGATTGGAGGACAATGAAGAAGACTGGGGGGGGGGTGCGCAGTTGGATTCTCATCTCCGGTGGCTTCTTGAAATAAATACTTCATGCCTCTATTTGATTTTTGTACAATTTTCTCTGCACTTCCAATGTTTTTTTTTTTTTTTTTCCTCATTAATGGGCCAAATACCCTCTGCTTATCCACTCCGTGAAATGTATGCCTCTGACTTTCTATCAGCACCTAATTGGTTTCCTCTTGCCAGCCGTCTATTTTGTACTGTTCAAAATGTTTCAGGTTTATTAGGATCTGTGCTTGATTGGAAAACTAAAGCCCCATTTCCACTACCCTTGTTAAACCGATCCAGGCCAAGCTCGGTCCGAGCTTGGTTCAGCTAACCAAGCCGAGCTTGGTTCTGACGACCGTTTACACATCACGCTATCTCGGTTCCTTGGTTTCCTCGCCTCCTAGTGACGATCTGCGGTACTACTGCTCTCTGGGATTGAAGGAGGAAATCAAGCAAATAAAAATGGTGGCGCCCGTAACATTCAGGCAGTTAAGTTTGGTTATATTTCGTTGTTTGCGGTGAGTCAAGCGAAGATGGCAACTTTTGGTGAATTTACTTGATAGTTGGCTTTTGGGACATGGATAAGACATACGAACGTCTAATAAGGATTTACAGACGCAGGAAACGACAGACGAAGTTCATCACACTGCTAAGCAGAATCATCACTGGAAATTGTTGGTCACGGTAGGGAAGCTAGTATTTTTATAAATGTCTGAAATGTCAGCTGGCTGTAAGGAGATGACGCGGTCTGCTCATGCGCTCTTTGTCATCTGAGAACCAGGCCAGAGAAAAACCAGGCCGAGCTCACCCGTGGAACTGGTCTGCATTTAGCGTGGTCCGGTTGTGTCTGGCTCGGTTCAGTTCAGTTTGCGTTCCATTTACACTCGATAGTTATCTCTGTTACCGAGCTCAGACTGGTCCCGGCACGGTTAAAAAGGGGTGGTGTAAACGGGGTATAAGTTTTTCACATTGGTTGCTCCAGCTTACTTTGGCGTTTTCACTTCTATGTATAACTATCTAGGTCTAATTGGGTTTGAGAGTCAGTCAGTGTTAAGTGGCCTGCAAAAGTATTCAGCCCCTTGGCATTTTTCATTTTTTGTTGCCTCACCGTCTGGAATTAAAGTGGATTATTTGAGAGTTTGCACCATTTGCAATAGGCCTACAACTTTGAAGATGTATTATTTTTTTCTATTATGACGCAAACGACATATGGCAGAAAACTTAAGCATGCAGAACTCTCCCTCCCCTTATCAGTACTTTGTAGAGCCTTTTGCTGCAATCCTACCTGCAAGTGTTTTAGGATCAGTCTCTATGAGCTCGCCACATCGATCATTGGATGGTGGTCTGGACTTTGACTAGGCCATCCCAACACATTTAAAGTGTAACCTATGAAAAGCCGTTAAAATGCCACCAAAGTGGGCGTTTCCAAGAGGCTCTGCTAAGTGTGGGGATGATTGGGGCAGCGATGCCCTAAGCCGGTGTTGCTGAGGCAATGGAGGACAAGACATGACATGACCTAACATTCAAAGCACTAATAAATGCTAAACACTATCAATCAATACCGGTGATTCCAGCTCCTGAATCTGACGCCACGGGGTTGTGAGTCTGACTGAGATGCTTTTATACGCAAACACGGGTCTTTGTTCAGATAAAGCATGTGCCATTTGGACTTATAGGAACATTCTACTGCAATAGCCACCATTCAACCCTAAGAGGGCAGCACTGAGACGGTTTCAGACAAATATTGCAAAACTAAACAAGTTTACATGAAAATGTAAAATTGAATAGTAACATTAAAATCGCACCCTTAGGTCCAGTTTCTACAGTTTATCTGCAAAAAAAGGTGAGCGTTGCTTTAGCAGGATGCTTCACGTCATTGTCTTGCTGGAAGGTGAAACTCCATCCCAGTGTCGATCACAGGCAGACTGACCCAGGCTCTGTTTTGCTTATTATGAAGCAAACAAGTATGCAGAACTGTTCAACCCCCTAAAGTGAGTACTTTGTAGAGCTACCTTTTGCAGCAGCAAGTGTCTTTGGATCAGTCTCTGAGCTCGCCACATCTGGCCTCTAGACTTTCTGCCCATTCCTCGAGGCTAAACTGTTTCAGCTCCTCCATGTTGGATAGTTTTCAGTTGAGAGCAGTGATCTTCAAGTCTAACGACAGGTCTGGACTTTGACTAGGCCATTCAAACGCACTTAAATCCAATGGGGTACCGCGCACATGACGTCACCGCCTCAAGAGCAACGCCCCTTTTGCCGCTTCGGTAGGGCAAACAGATAGAGAACGCACATACAAACCACCCATTACACGCGCAACAGAACCAGCGACATGACCGACTTTGCAGCCATTAAACTTACCCAACACGATGTCCCAGGCGCACGGTTTACTGGTCGCACTGTGGAAGAGCACACCAACCTTCAGCTGAAACGGTGGCTTGAGTGTCGAGGGCTGAAAAAGACCGGAAAACGGGCCGAGTTGATCGAACGGTAAGCTTTGTTTTTTTTTCCTGCTTGGCGTTCATGGCTTAGTCGGTCTTTTTTGTTTGTTTGTAATCACCGTCCAGGAATCTGTATATCTTGCCAATAGGTAGCTACAAAACGATTGTTTACATCTCAGAATCATATTTCTCCTTGGCAGTCCTGAACTTCGGGAAAGCAATGAAGAAAACATCCTTCATATGGGGCCGATCAGCGTACCTCGAGTCGCTGTTGCCTGTTCCATAGCAACAATTTTTGTAAACCATGGTCTTAGATTTCGAAAAAAGCAGTCTTTTAAACGAGTACAACCTAGGCTAACGCACGTCTCTTCTACAGCAAAACTGCGGCGGGTTTGGGAGTTTGTCCTACTGCGTACCACGTGATGTGACGTCATCGTGACGTTACGTTTCTAAAAATAGCTCGCTCGCGGTACGCCATTGCAGCTATACCAGTATGCTTCGGGTCATTGTCCTGCAGGAAGGTGAACCTCCGTCCCTGTTTCAAATCACAGGCAAACTGATGTAGGTTCTTTTCAAGAACCTCCCTGTATTTAGCAGCATCCATCTTTCCCTTGACTCAGACCAGTTTGCCGATCCTAGCTGCTAAAAACACCCCCACAGCATAATGCTGCCCCCACCATGTTTCACTGTGGGCATGGCGTTCTTGGGGTGATGGGATGTGTTGGGTTTGTGACAGACAACGTCTTCCTTGGTGGCAGAAAAGTTCAATTTTAGCCTCATCTGACCAGAACACCTACATTCATACATTTGGGAAGTTGCCTTTTGGCTTTTGGCCTTTTGGCAACGCAAAACGAGCCTTCTTATTTTGAACACTAATGTAGTGGCTTTTTTCTGGACCCTCTTCCATAAAGCCCAGCTCTATGGAGGGTATGGTTTATTGTGGTAATGAAGTGTGCACAATTTCTCTCACTGTAATAGTCCAAAATGATTGAGATATACCAGCGTTTGCTGAAATTTAGGTTACCATAAGTTTTAGGATAGAAAATAGTTATTTTAAGGCTTCCTGCATTTGTGTTTTATTGCCCATATAGACTCAGATTTTCCCACTCCTTCTAATCTAGTTTGTATTTTCCACATTGTTTCTAATACAGAAGCTGATTCTTTTAGAAACTTGGATCTGGAGGGAGAAAAAAGTCTGTCAAATGGAACTTTTGTTGAATATTTTTTGCAATGGTAAAAAGCTTTGAGCAACATGCTCTTGCTTTGATGCACATTTTCTCCAGTGTCCACTGAGGCAGACTGTGTTGGCCAAGACATGTCACAGCCTGACTAGTTGAGCTTCTCTCATCTGTTTCTGTGCCCTGGAGGGGTCAGGGAGACCTGACACTGTCCAGCTGTGAGCGTGAGTCACAATATAAGCCACCCACTCAGTGCGACCTGCACGCTCACTGCCTTCCTACCCTAAAGAAATCAGCACACATGTAGCATGCTGCTCCCTGCACTCACTGCAGTTGTTAAAAGCAATTTGGGTTTTTGTTTGTTGATTCTCACGGTGAAAATGTTGCTCTGAGCGGTATGTGGTATGTTATGACCAATGCTGTTCTCCCAGTGGGTTGGTTAGTACCAAGACATTAACAATGTGCTGTAGTGGCAAAATAGGTCAATTTACTTCCAAAAGGTTCCTGACAAACCTTTAAACTGACAGTGCTTTAAGATTAAGATCTGCTTGTTTACACATTAAGCTCAATTAAGTCATTGGCATCAATTAGTCTTTTAATACAGGATGAGATAAAACTTGTGGCTGCCCAAATAAATTATTTTGGAGATTTGACCTGTCTGCACATGTAAATATGAGGTAATTTCTCAAATTTAGGATATTTTTATCAGTTAAAATGTTTATTGCTAGAAAGGTTAAGACTAATATGCTTCAATGTGAGAATCTTTTTTATTAATGTTCAGATGCTTTGTGGAAAAATGTACATCTGTGATATGTGTAACATAGCATGGCTCAAATTTATTTCCTTATCGCCCCTACCAGTAAGGTGTGTTTTTGTGCTAGGTTTGATTTTAAAAAGTGCTAAATTCAATGCTGTTTAAATGAGTGTTTATCCAATAAGAACATGTAATGGCTTCCCTTAAGCAGAGGGATTTTGTACTACAGTTGAAGGAATTTTGTAGGTTAACGATTGTTAAAAGGAAGGTGTTGTGCTATTACACACTGTTTAAAGTTATTTAATGTTTAATAAATAACTCTGTCTGTTAGGTATTGTCTGGTGAATATAAGCTCAAGGGCTGATATTTGGACAATTGTTGAAAGGATTGATTTGAGCACTGGCAATCTTTTAACAGACTCTGCACACATACAGAATAAACGAGTGACGACTTCTCTACAAGTTCAAGAATTTATTAACAGAAATAAAATGAACATCCAGGGAACATCACTATGTAATGCTGTTTATCTGAATTAACACTATATTTCAATCAACAAATCCTCTCTTCGAGGCTAGTGAAACTTAACTAAACTACTACGCAAAATTAAGATAAAAAGAAGCTAAGCTAAGGAACTATGTACACACAAAAGAAACAAGAAGGACAAAATAAAATGGTTGATCATCATCAGAATGATTCAGTGAATCCTGGTTCACTGCAGATCTAAGTCAAAGAACCAAAGTTCATCTTAAAGAACGTGGAATGAGGTTAAATTAGCTTAACTAATTTAGAACTACATTTGGTGTGTGTTTCAAACCATTCACAATGCAAATCCTCAGTTAAACAAACACTATTTGATAAAATAACATTTTAAAGAATGATTTCCTCAGTAACCTTAGGACGCTTGATTATATTAATGCGATCATTCCTCCGGGAAGCTAGGGGTGGCTGTAGCGATCGGTCGCACCATTAAATCTACATTAATGTTCCATATTAATGCAGTAATAATGCTCATAGCACCATCCAACGATGGTGGAGCAAAACGAAACAAACCTTATGTTTGAAACGAACCGTAGTCACGTATCCGGGAAGAACAAATGTTAACCAGAAGCTAATAGCATTAGGCTAGCGGACGTTGGGTGCTAATTTTAAAAAGTTTCAGCTTTATTTTGGTTGCAATGAGCTGACCGGAAAACACAAACATCAATGTATAAAACCCTTATGGAGGTAATGTTGGTTATAACCATAAAAACACACTTGAATTACATCAGCATGGCGTGGTTTCGAAGAAGCTAGCAGGAACTATCCTATAAGCGTCACCTGTTTTAAAAACACAGCGAAAACGCATTAAGTAAACCATTTTAAATAAACCATTTAACTTTCCCAATTTATTTCTCTGCCAAACCTGTCGGCGCCTCTGTGTCAGTTCGGTTCATGATAAATGCCCATCTCAGAGCATCAACAACTATATTTAAGATGGTGTTCTTTGGGTCTTGAACTAGCTCCTCTTTTACTGTGCTCTCCTTGGATTGGCAGCAAAGCATCAAACACTCAGGCTTTTCAATAGCACACCAACTGAATACAGTTTTAATGCTAATTTCTTTGTTAAACTGTTCAACAAACCTTGGTAAAATACTGAAAAACAACTCTTCCCCTGATAAAGATCCAAGTAGGATTCAAGTGTTGTCATTAAAATACTAGGAGGATCAAGTGTGCACTATTTTCTACATTCGTGTATTGCAAGTTTTTAGGACACTGTAATCTATTGGTGTGCCTAATTTACCTTCCTTTATTCAAGTTTACCGATGGTAACCCTTAAAATCATAACGGTTTCATCCTTACCATCAACTATGATGCATACTATGATGTCTTATGGAAAAACCAACAATAGAACTAGTCTTGCTGAGTGAGACAGAGGAGAAACAAGGGAGAGAAATTGTGATGATAGAGTGCCAATTGCTGATTCAGCAACCCGTTTGAGTCATTATTTCACATTGGCAAACTACTCCTTGCTCAGTTGGGAGCAGTTTGATAGATGTCCTCTGTTGGATTTGTAAATATGTATTATGGCTCACTGAGAACCAAGTTCTACAAACGTAAACTTTGTGCAGTGCAAAGATCACAGGGCAAAGCGCAAGCATTACCAGCCAACATCTCATGACATTTATGCCTCTTTAATGACTATTTCAGATATTTTAACCTTGCTATATTTGAACTGTTACTCAGTCAACCTTTTACATATTCTAACTCAGTGTTTTCGGCACATTACTGAAGTTACATTGCTTAAAGCATTTTTTCTTTAATCATAAAACTCTGAGCACATTTGTGCAATTTCTGGATGAAACTGTTATTTTGCATTTTTCCAAAATGAATGTCTGCCTTCTTGTCAGTTTCATTATCCAGTGTACATTTTATATTTTTGAGGCTCATTGCTAGTTTTCTGTTCTCACCATTGCAGTTCTGGATATGGCACGCCATGTTCCACTGTACAGAGCGCTACTGGAGCTGCTGAGGGCCATTTCCACCTACACAGCGCTGGTTCCACTTCTACTTCCTTTGTCTGGGGATCCTGGGCAAGACGAGGAAGAAGAAGATGAAGAACATTCTGAGGGACAGGCTTCTGTAGGCATGCTGCTGGCCAAAATGAAGACGTGTGTAGACACGTATACAAATCGCCTCAGGTACGACACGGTGCATGCCAGTTTTACATTATTTTTATCGCTTTCAATTTCATTATCACTTAATGTTAGTCTGTACACTTTGTTTTTTGAACAGAATTATGCTAAAACTTTTGGCTTCTTTACATGTCTTTACCAGCTTCATTGTTGACATAAACATGTACTCTCAGGGTCCTTGTAGACACATTCAGGCTCTGCCACAACTGCCTTTCAAGATGTTCTTAGAAAGGCATCACAAATGCGTCATCTGTCACGATGGTAGAAAATGCTTTGGGCTAAAGTGGACTATGATCCCCCTGGATCATTTTCTATTATATAAAGTATCTTATACACAGCTATGAGTCTCTACAAAAGATGTGATGTCATGAGATGAGTGAACTCCCTTTTCCCACTCAATACAGCTTTAAGCTTCTTACCAACATACATACAAAGGTTTGCATACATAACCATTGTGTCAGAGCACCTAAATATGAAGTAAAATGCCTACCATGAATGTTGTTGCTGCAGTCCTGCTGGCAACATAGTTAATTTCAAGTGTAACGCTGGGCTCACACTCGCAGCGGTCCCCGGATCAAGCTCCTAAATTTCTCAAGCCATACATCGCCGGGCGCTAAAGTTCCAGTGAATTTCAGAATAAAATCACAGCACCAACACACGCTAGCTTGACTAGTGGAAACACAACAGAAACAAGCGAAAATGGATGGGTTTTGGAGGGTGAAATGGTATATTTAAGTGCACGAATAATGAGTTTTGCTCTAGAACATGAAAACCATGGCTGTTTTCTATTCATTTATTGAGGGACAGCAACAGAAAGGACCATGTGAACTTCTGTTCTCGCATCCTAGGAGCAGTGTGAGTGAAGGTTTGTGCCAAACCGGAACTGGATCAGGACCGTAACCCGCACCGTAGTCAGTGTGAGCCCCTGGTCACTCACTCCGATGTAAAGGCGTAACCCCGCCCCAGACATATTTCGAGAAATTAGGTTCAAGGAGGCTTTTTGTAGCCCAGCGGGCCCAAGGCACTGACTCGGCGACGTCCAAACCCAGAGCTGCTGAGGCAGTTGCAGGACAGATTGGGTGCAGCTTTTGAGTGATAAAGTGATGCTAGCAGCATCATTGACGCCACGGGTTAACGTTCAAAGCAGTAACCAACGCTAAACACTATCGATGCTTTTGATTCCATCTGCTGAGTCTGACACCATAGGGTTGATATGATAAAAGTGAAGAGTGAATCGTCTTCAACTTGACACAAGTGAGATGAAATTAGTCATTAAAATATAGTCAGAATTTTATTGAAATAGGTTATTGCAGACATCAGACCTGTATTTCTCAACAAATGTTATTGGTGTGAAGTGCTGTGCCATATGTTCTTTATGATGCTAAGGGAAAACACCAGAATGTCCAACCTAAGGTCTGTGCCTGTAGCTGAGTTTATTAAAATGGAAAGGGACATTTATCCATCACATCCACTTATGCAAGATCCGGTTACAGGGGAGTTAGGTTCAGGAGGGAAACCCTGACATCCCTCTGTCCAGTGACAGTTCATCCTGGGGTATTCCAAGGCGTTTCCAGAAGAGAACTGATGTATGGTTCATCAAGGTAGATTTGGGTGTTCTTCAGGATCTCTTCCCAGTGAGCGACCTGGAAAACCATTAAATTGGAAGTGTCTGTGAGGCATTGATGCCTGAAGCACCTCAACTAACTCCTCTTAAAGTGGAGGATCAATGTAGAGGATGGAAGGGCTGTTCATCCTATGTGTAAGACTGAGTCCTGCCATCCTGTGGAGAAAGTTCATTTCACCCTGTTGTTTTCCAGGGTCATGATGCATATCCCATGACCCCAGATAAGATTGGTAACGAAGACATGCTAGTAGAGCATGGTTTTTGGCTTAGCACGCTTTAGAAGAGGTCCCATTCCATCAATCTGTTTCCTGCTTAAAGCTTGCTGCATACTCCATGAGAACTGAGAATTTATGTTCTTTTTTGAGGTGGCAATAAAATGAAAAAAGGTGATATTAGACTGGGAACACTGGAGGTGGGACTGCCCTGCTATGATAATTTATAGAGGAAATGCTGCATGTGAGTAGAAGTGGCATATCAACCAGGGTTGAACAGCGCAACAACAGTGTTAAGTTTGACAGATACGTGAGCCATTTTGTCTTTTCCAACTTATACACACCCATCCAAATCCTGTCCAATCACAGTACAGTAGTCAGACACCCGGCGAGACTGCCCAGATGTGTCGGAAACAAGTAGCGAGACCCCCACCAAGACAGGGCTGAGCAAACAAAATGACGTCATTTGCCATGGGAGCAAGAACAAATGTCTCAGTTCTCGTGGAGTATGTAGCAGGCTTTATTCTACCTTCACTAGTAGACAAGACTCCAAGATAGTTAGAAAAACTCAGCTTGAAGCAGTACAAGCTTTTTTTTCCTGTTTGAGAGCCTGAGACCTGAAGGTGCTGACTTTGATTCATGCTTCACACTGCCCTGCAAATAACTGAAGGTCATTGTCCAACCACTGATTTAGGTCACTGACTAAATTTTACACAAAAAATTAAGATGAACCCATGTGGGTACCCAAACCCAATTTAACCTCTTCAACACAAAAACGCCTTTAGATCCTGTTAATGAACACATCAAATGAGATCAGTAAAAGAGGCCCTATGGACAAGCATAACATTGAGCTGAGAATCCAGGAACAGCTCATGCTAAAAACAATTCACAGTTGGTCTGCAAGGAGAAAGATCTGGTCAAGAAACGAGGAGAAATAATTAAAGTAATTAGATTACTAGAATCTTTCTCAAAAGTATCAGATTACTCTATGAATTGGTCTAAATCTACGGTACTGCCAATTAATTGCTCTTTCCAGAACCCCCTAGATTTACAATTGCAATCAGGAAATCTTAAATATTTGGGTATTACTGTGTCGTCTAAACTAGCGGATTTACTCAAATTTAACCACACCCCACTTTTAAACAGGATAAAAGAGGACCTTGAAAGATGGAAATCGCTTCCAATTTCACTTATGGGTAGGGTAGCTTCAATTAAAATGATGGTCTTACCTAGAATTAATTACTTATTTTCAATCCCCAATAAACCATCATCCGACTGGTTTAAATCTCTAGACTCTTCCATCTCTAAATTTCTTTGGAAAGATGAACCCCCCCATATTAGCTTAAAGACACTACAGAAGACTAAAGATAGAAGGGGACTAGATCTGCCTAACTTCCAGAATCAGAATCAAGTTTAATCGCCAAGTAGGTTTGCACTTACAAGGAATTTGACTTGGTGTTGATGGTGCAGACAAAAAATAAAAATACAATAAAATAAAATGGATATATATACAGAAGCTATATACTCTCAGTAAACTGTGCGTTAATAAACGCAGAAGCTTGTAATTCCTGAACGGGGGAGAGAGACAGTGTCCAGTTTCACGGGCGGCTCTTGGCCTTGTTCATAAGGCCGGTAGCAGATGGGAAGAAACTGTTCTTGTGGCGTGAGGTTTTGGTCCTGATGGACCGCAGCCTCCCTCCAGAGGGAAGTGACTGAAATAGTCTGTGACTGGGGTGCGAGGGATCAGCCACAATCTTCCCTGCACGCCTCAGAGTCCAGGAGGCAAGGCAAATTTATTTATATAGCACAATTCAGTACAGAGACAATGCAAAGTGCTTTACATGATTAAAATATAGGAAAATAAAACAGAATAAAAGCAAGTAGGAATAAAATGTAGAAACAAAATAGAACATTAAAAACAGTTGGACTAAAAAAGTTGAACTAATGTTGTTTCAGTAGAACAGTTTAACTAGAACAGTCAAAGGCAATCCTAAACAAATGTGTTTTTAATCTTGATTTAAAAGAACTCAGGCTTTCCGCACTTTTACAGTTTTCTGGAAGTTTGTTCCAGATAAGTGGAGCATAGGAACTTAATGCTGCTTCTCCTTGTTTAGTTCGTGTTCTAGGTATGCAGAGAAGGCTGGAGCCAGAAGACCTGAGTGGTCTGGAGGGTTGATACACTGATAACAAATCTGTGATATATTTAGGTGCTAAGCCATTCAGGGATTTATAGACTAACAGAAGTATTTTAAAGTCTATTCTCTGAGATACAGAGAGCCAGTGTAATGACTTTAGAACTGGGGTGATGTGCTCTACTTTCTTAGTCTTAGTGAGGTCACGGGCAGCAGCGTTCTGGATCCGCTGCAGCTGTCTGATCCACTTTTTAGGCAGACCTGTGAAAACACCGTTGCAGTAATCAATTCTACTAAAAATAAACGCATGGATTAGTTTTTCCAGATCCTGCTGAGACATCAGTCCTTTAATCCTAGAAATATTTTTCAGGTGATAGAAAGCCGACCTTGTAACTGTCTTTAGGTGCTTTTGGAGGTTCAGGTCTGAGTCCATCACTACTCCCAGATTTCGGGCCTGATTAGTGGTTTTTAGCTGAAGCAGCTGAAGCTGTGTGCTAACTTTTGATCTCTCCTCTATTGGTCCAAATATTATTACTTCAGTTTTGTTTCTATTCAATTGAAGAAAATTTTGGCACATCCATGTATTGATTTCTTCAAGGCATTTACTCAGTGCCTGAACTGGTTCATAGTCACCTGGTGACATGGTGATGTAAGGCTGTGTGTCGTCTGCATAGTTATGGTAGCTGATGTTGTTTTTTATTATCTGAGCAAGAGGGAGCATGTAGATATTGAACAGGAGGGGACCCAGAATGGACCCTTGGGGAACCCCACATGTGATTTTTGTCCTCTCTGATGTAAAGTTACCTACTGATACAAAAGATTCCCTGTTCTTTAAGTAGGATTTAAGCCAGTTAAGAGCTGTACCAGAGAGGCTGACCCAGTTCTCCAGGCGTTCTAACGGAATGGAGTGATCAACAGTATCAAATGCTGCACTGAGGTCCAATAGAACCAGCACAGTGGTTCTTCCACAGTCTGTACTTATATGGATGTTATTAAACACCTTGATAAGGGCTGTCTCTGTACTGTGGTGAGAACGGAAGCCAGACTGGAAAACGTCAAAGCGGCTGGTCATTGTTAAGAAGGTGTTTAATTGTTG
Organism: Fundulus diaphanus; assembly: GCA_037039145.1. Lineage (NCBI taxonomy): Eukaryota > Metazoa > Chordata > Actinopteri > Cyprinodontiformes > Fundulidae > Fundulus > Fundulus diaphanus. The sequence continues at coordinate 1,077,897 of CM073121.1, read as the reverse complement.
AAACGCAGCTTTTTCAATGATCTTACTGATAAAGGGGAGGTTTGAGATGGGCCTGTAGTTCTAGAGTAGTAGTTTTTTTTTTTTCGGGATTTTTTGCGGCTCTAGTGGCTCGCTGTTTCCGAAAGTAGGCTGACAGGAAGAGAGGGAGAGACATTCGGCAAAGGACCGCGGGTCGGATTCGAACCCGGGTCGACCGCGTCGAGGACTAAGGCCTCTGTATATGGGTCGCGCTACCAGCTGCGCCACATGCACGCCCCTAGAGTAGTAGTTTGTCTAAATTGTTCTTTTTCAGCAGTGGTTTGATAAACACCTGACAGAAGGGACGTGTTTATTATCTGAGTCAACTCAGACGCTATGACAGGTAAAACTTTCTTAAAGAAGGCTGTGGGGAGAACATCAACTTAGCTGCTGAATGATCTCCTCTAAGCTTTTGTGGTTTATTTGGCTGAATTGGGACATTTTGTCATTGTAAGTTCCAGCTGAATACGGCTTTGGTTCTGGTGTTGATATGGAAGTACAAAGTGATCCTCTAATTTTTAGGATTTTCTCAGTAAAGAAGTTAGCAAATTCATTGCAGGCCCTGGTGGAGTGGAGTTCAGAAGTCACGGACACAGGAGGATTTGTTAATCTGTCGACTGTGGCAAATAAGACACGAGCATTATTAATGTTTTTCTTAATGATCTCAGAGAAGAAAGATTCTCTTGCATTTTTCAATTGTAAGTTATATCTGTAAAGTCTCTCTTTGTAGATATCATAGTGAACCTGGAGTCTCGTCTTTCTCCACCTGCGTTCAGCTTTTCAACTCCCTTTTTTCACCTCTAACTGCTGGAGCATTTCTCCAAGGAGATTTTTTCTTCCCGGAAAGAACTTTCACTTTAACTGGAGCAATGCAGTCAATGATGTCTGAGACTTTAGAATGAAAGTTATCTACTAGATTATCTACTGAGTTGAAGTATCAGAGTAAGCTTGAATAAAAGTTTCCGTGGCATTGTCCTTAATGGTGCGTTTTCTTACGATGTCCCTTTGGCTAGATGAGTCACTGGAAATTATGCTTTCAAAGGTAACAGAAAAATGATCAGATAGGGCAACATCAGTTACATTGACCTTAGAAATCTTTAGACCTTTAGTGATGATCAGGTCTAAAATATGTCCCTGTTTGTGTGTTGGCTGTTTGACATGTTGAGTTAAATCAAAGTTTCTAAGTGTGTCACAGTTCTTTTGCACTTCTGTCTTCAGGGTTGTCAACGTGAAAGTTAAAGTCTCCCACAATAATTAAACAGTCATAATCAACACATATCACAGACAGGAGGTCACTAAAATCCTTAAAAAAGTTTGATGTGGACTTAGGAGGCCGGGTGGCTTGCCGGGACTAGGGCTGACGCCTCTGCTCTCCCCAAAAAGAGGTGGGGGGAGGGGTGGCTAGGGTAAGGAGGGGGAAGGAGTGGGCTTAGGTATTTGGGGGGGGGGGGGGGGTTCTGGTTGGGTGGCCCGTGCGGTTGGCCCCTACCCCGGGGGGCTTGGGCCGGGGGGCGTCTGGTCCGGGAGCAGGATGGGGGTCAGGACAGAGCAGGTAAGGTGGATTGTGGTGCCCCCCCCCCCCACCCCCACTTGGGATTATTGGATGTGAGTGTCATGTGCAAATGTGTGTACGGTGTTGTGTGTTGTTGTTTTTTTTTTTTATAGCCAGTGCGTTGTGAGTGGGGCACTAGGGTGGGAAGGTGTGAATGAGATTGTGTATTTTTTTTTTTTTCCTTCTTTTTTGCCAGGTTTGGGTCCGATCCGCTCCCTCTCCCAAGAACATCTCAAGTCTCCGCTAGGTGCTGAGCCCATCCCCCCCGTCCTGCCCCCCTCCGCTGGCTGGCGCTTTGGCCCGCTGGTGCATTGGTGGCCCTCGGGTTCGGGGCGGATCCCCGGGTGGGTGCCGGTTCATTCCTGGCGGCTGCTTCGCGAGGCCTGGCCCCCCGGGGCTCGGTCGGGGCTCCCACCGGGGGGCGGGATGCCCCTGGGGGCTCCGGGGCCCATGGCCGATTCCACTTCAGCGTAGCTGGCTGCCGGCGGAGCCCACGGGCTCGCCCCCGCGGCTCCTGGGGGCTTCGGCATTGCGGCGGCTGGGGGATTTCCTCGGGGTCGTCTCTCCTCTTCCCTTGGTGGGGGGGGGGCAGGTCTCCTGTGTTGGCCCCTCCTGGACGCCCTGCTTTGGGGGCCCCTTTGGGGGTCTGGGGTTATGGGTCCCCCTGCGCCTACCTCGGTGCTCGGGGGAGGCAGATCTTTGGTTCTTCACATCCACTATTGAGCATTTTTCTTTTGGATAAATTTTACATACACAAGTGCACTCTCACAAACACCTACAGGTGCTGGGTTCCAGGTACTAAGTGTTCACTTCTTTTCAGAATGCCCATCATTCATTTATTTATTTAAATATTTATTTTCTCTCAGCTATCACATTATACATGTTAGTTTAAATAATACATATAATTCAGCAATAATATCAAGGTGTTACTTCATTGTATCTGTTATACTATATCTGTTGGTTGTGCTGCTGTTTTTACATATCTCTGCAGGTGATGAAGCAGACTGAAGCCGTTTTATCACTCTCTCCCTTTTATCTCCTCTTTCTTTCACCTCGTTTTTTTTATCTCTTCTTGTTCTTCCTTTACTCTTCTACTTTCCCATTGTCCACATAATGTGATTACCTCCCGCATGAATCACAATAAAGCTATTTACATGCATGAATCAAGCGGAGCACTATGTCAAAAGCTGACTGCTCCACTTGTGAAAGCAAAATCTGTCGAGCTCTATTTGGCATTAAGACAACAATTCTTATGGCCACATTGCTAGACAGGACACTGGGGAAAAAAAGAAACGAGAAATAAAAGAATTGTATTTGTATTTGACCTGATTTTACTGTTTAGTGAGAAAAGGACAAGCAACAGCTAAAAAGGGGTTTGTTGTAAATCCAAATGATCATGAAGCACAGAGTGATGCATGAGGGTGTGTTTCTGTGTTCCAGGTCAAAGAAAGATAAAGGTAAAGGTGTGGTAAAACCAGATGGCTCAGATCCAGAACCTGAGGGTTTGACCCTGCTTGTGCCTGACATCCAGAGAACAGCAGAGATAGTCCATGCAGCGACTACCAGCCTGCGCCAAGCCAATCAGGGTATGCATACATTTAAAGAATCCCTTTGTAATATGAGATGGTTATCATTAAAGCGTGACGTAGCTATCATGTAAAAAAATCTTTTACAACTTACTTTTCTAAATTTCTTTCTGTTTTTCTGTCCAATTTTTGTCTCCTGGGACTGTTTGTCATTGTCTAGCCCATGTAGTGCAACAAAGTCTCCTAACTGGGACTTTTGTTTGAGTCACTATTATAGCCTGTAGTTGAAAGTTTAGTTAGACTGTTTTGAGGAAACCCAAAGACTTTGAATGTCTGTTCCTGTTTTCTGTGCATTTTTCCACAGTTCTGTGATTTCTTTTGTCAGAGGATCCAAAATCTATCCTTAGCCCCACAGAACATACCGTATTTTTTGGACCATAAGGCGCAACGGATTATAAGGGTCACAGTGAATTTACGTGTCTTTGTGTGTCTTTGTCCACATATAAGGCACACTGGATTATAAGGCGCGCTAAATATTCTTCCCAAGTGTGTAATATCACTCTACCCATTCAAATACATAGCTGTCTCCTGAGAGAGAGAGCTATCCACCTCTGTCGAGAGGAATGTTGGACTACACTGCCCTGTTTCTAACATAAAGCCAAAATAAACTTAACTTTTATATAGAATTAACTTAATAAGTTTATTGTTGCTAGAGCATACTCCGGCCACGGGCTGCCTAAAGGCTCCCACATACTCTAGCGTACTGTGTGCATACTGTGAGCTTGGTGGACTCCGCGCTGACTCTCCACGAACGTTTTACCCTTCATAGTCGAGCGTACTGTTGCCTACATTTCTTGTGGCAAACTCCTACAATTCCCACACTTTCTGCCAGTGGGACGAAGCAGCGAAATGGATTGTAAAATGTGTGATTAGCTAGCTGAGCACCTAGTGCTGTCTCTTTTCCAGCACGCTCTCACTGCATACCTGTCAGTGAGAACAGAGAGGGACTGTGATGCCGCACGCCCCTGTGATCGCCTGCTTGGAGCAGCTCAGTGTATCAAGCTCGGTGTCACATATAAAACATTTTGATGTAAAGACTTTTTGTCGTGTACACAGTCATAAAAATTTAGCTCTACACGTACCTGTATGCACGAAGTCCGCGCAAAGTACGCCTTGAGAACGAGTGGACCTCCGAGGAGTGATTAACGCCCGATTACGTGGGGGCCTTTACGTGAATGCACTTCTTGTTTTGACATTACAGTCAGGCAGTCTTGTAGACTTCTCAGGGGTCCGATCAGGCAAGGCAAATTTATTTGTATAGCACATTTCAGTACAAAGACAATGCAAAGTGCTTTACATGATTAAAATGTAGGAAAATAAAACAGAACTACAAAAAGCTGTTCCTGCGAAACAGCAGTGAGAATGCTTTCCTGCAGAATGATTGAGGAAAAGATGCATAAGATCTTTGAAGAAGAAGAAAAAACAAGCTGAAATGAAATAAAATAACCAATTTTAACATGAAAAACAGCTGAAGGATTAGAAGAATGTTATGAAAAAACTGAACTAGTTGAAGATAGTTGAATGATATTTGAAAGTTAGTATTAGTAGTAGTACTATCAGTAGTAGTAGTTGTAGTATCAGGAGTAGTATCAGTAGTAGTAGTATCAGTAATAGCAGTAGTAGTAGTAGCAGCAGTAGTAGTAGCAGCAGTAGTAGTAGTAGCAGTAGTATCAGTAGTAGTAGTTGTAGTATCAGTAGTAGTAGTTGTAGTAGTATCTGTTGTAGTTGTAGTAGTAGTATCTGTTGTAGTAGTAGTCAGTTATCAGTTGTATCAGAAGAATTTGAAGGAATTTGAAGAATTTGAAAAATTTGAAGAACTTGAAGTATTTGAAAAAATTTGATAAAATTTGAACCATTTGAACAATTTGAACAATTAGGAGAATTTGAAGGAATATGAAAAATGTGAAGAATTTTAAGGAATTTCCATTCATTTCAATGGGAGTACAAATATTTTAAAAAGTATAAAAGTTAGCATAACCAGGTGGGTGGTGCTGTATAGGCCGGGTGGGTCGTGTCTGGGCATCCTGCCAGGTCCTGTTGGAGTCCAAGGCCCGATAGGAAAACTATGTGAAATCCAATAAGTGACAGAAAAATGACACATGCCTGATATTCACTGGAAATTTTAAAAATATTAAGAGGAAGTGACTTTGCGAATTTCAGATTCCTACGTTCATCACAGCCCCTGCAGTGGGCGTCAAAAGGTGCCATGCTATACCAATGGAGCATGTCCCTGACCTATAGTAACCTCTGCCCAGCAGAGTTCCGTTGTCACGGAAACAGCTGATGTCTGTCTACTGCATGCAAACACTTTGGGTCTGAGTAGGTCCAATTGGAATATAATGGAAACACTTTGCCTCGAACAACTCTGGATATTTCGTCAACCGTAAGGGCTAGAGATGTAATTTTTCTGCGTTTATTTCGGAACAGATAGGGGAAAGAGACAAACTGTTTTTGTAGGAAATTTTGTAATGTAGGCGCATAAAATCATGAAATAAGGGGGAATATTGACGAAAATGCAAAAATGTTCGAAACATTGTCCCGAACAAATTGCTATAGCTGAGAAAGTATGAGATATCAAAATAATTATTTCACCGTGAGTATCCGCAGGCTTTGGAGGACAACTGTGCTTATTTTTATGTTTGTACAAAAATCGGTGAAGGCATGGCGACAATGTAAAAATGTGGATCGTGTGGAAGGATGCAGGTCCAATGCGTCTTCAGGATATTGCACATTCACTACTCCCGAACAAATTGTTCCTGCGGCAAAATCGTAACATTTATCGACAAAATTCCTTTTTTGTGAGTGCCAGCACGGTCTGGACATGAATGTGTGAAAGTCTCATGCCTTTACATCAAACGGTTTAGGAGTAGCGACTATGCAAAAACATGTCGCTTGGGAATGTCAGGGGTGATTTTTCACCACACCTCCATAGAAAAACTTCCCACCTGGACTTTTTGGTGCTCTGAGGTGATTTGCGAAAAATCTATAAATCCCACACCAATGACGGTTACATTTTCTGAATCCAGACAAAAATACCCACGTTTTGGTGTATACTCTATGCGCATAGAGTGAAAATTGAGCGAGTGAGAAGTTGTTCAGAGAAGAAAAATGTATTGGAAAATCTAGAGTGGCCACTCTAAGTGAACTCCCTAGCAACCATAGCAACGCATTAATTTTTCTGAATTTTATGAAAATGCAAAATTATTTTAAGGAGGTACTATATGAAAATGGTAATATATATGAAAAAGCTGAGATATACCATAATAGCCAAAAGATATCACTACATTTTAAAAGTTGAATGGCATTTCTAGCTGAAAGTAGGCTGAAGCAGTAAGCTGTCAAAAAGCACAAAAATTTGAAGAATTTGAAGGATTCTTCATTCAATTTCAATGAGAGCAAAAAACTCACAAAAAGTTAAATATTTTAAATATTATAAAGGTTATAATTACCAAAAGACATAGCAGTAATGTCGTGAACGAGATGAACGTTTTGATACGAAAAGTGTTTAAATCGGTTGAAGTATGCAGGAGTAATTAGATGCCGAAAAACGTACGGAATAATAAACAAGACCTGCAGGAACACAATAAGTGAGAATGCTGTATAGCACTCACTTGATAAAAGCAAGTTGGAATAAAATGTAGAAACAAAATAAGACATGGGAAACAAAACTTAAACTAATGATGTTTCAGTAAAACAGTTTCACTAAACAAATTTGTTTTTAATCTTGATTTAAAGGAACTCAGGCTTTCCGCACTTTTACAGTTTTCTGGAAGTTTGTTCCAGATAAGTGGCGCGTAGGAACTAAATGCTGCTTCTCCTTGTTTAGTTCTGGTTCTGGTTCTGCAGAGCAGGCTGGAGGCAGAAGACCTGAGTGGTCTGGAGGGTTGATACACAGATAACAAGTCTGTGATGTATTTAGGTGCTAAGCCATTCAGGGATTTATAGACTAACAGAAGAATTTTAAAGTCTATTCTCTGAGATACAGGGAGCCAGTGGAAGGACTTTAGAACTGGGGTGATGTGCTCTACTTTCTTAGTCTTAGTGAGGTCACGGGCAGCAGCGTTCTGGATCAGCTGCAGCTGTCTGATCCACTTTTTAGGCAGACCTGTTAAAACACCGTTGCAGTAATCAATTCGACTAAAGATGAATGCATGGATTAGTTTTTCCAGATCCTGCTGAGACATTAGTCCTTTAATCATGGAAATGCTCTTCAGGTGATAGAAAGCTGACCTTGTAACTGTCTTTTGATGCTTTTGGAGTTTCAGGTCTGAGTCCATTACTACTCCCAGATTTCGGGCCTGATCAGTGGTTTCTAGCTGAAGCAGCTGAAGCTGTGTGCTAACTTTTGATCTCTCCTCTATTGGTCCGAAGATTATTGCTTCAGTTTTGTTTTTATCCCATTGAAGAAAATTTTGGCACATCCATGCATTGATTTCTCCTAAGCATTTACTCAGTGCTTGAATGGGTTCATAGTCAACTGGTGACATGGTGATTTCCCTCAAGGGATTATTAAAGTATTTCTGATTCTGATTAGAGCTGTGTGTTGTCTGCATAGTTATGGTAGCTGATGTTGTTTTTTATGATCTGAGCTAGAGGGAGCATGTGGATATTGAATAGGAGGGGACCCTTGGGGAACCCTACATGTGATTTTTGTCATCTCTGATGTAAAGTTAGATGTAAAGGCAGAGACGGTTTGTTCATCAGGGCGATTGGGCGACGCACTACCAAAGAGAGAAAGAGAGGGGAGGGAATTTATAAATTAAATCAATCAACCTGCGTTAAAGGCACACTATGCAACATTTTTCAGTTAATTAATGTGTTCCATACCGTTTTGGATGATTAAATTAGTCATTTCAGGTTGAACAAAGGTTTTCTTGGCCGCCCTGGTGGTCTGTGGGGGAAATACCGCACTTGCAACTGCAGGAGCCCTCGGCCCGCGCCCACAGGCTCAGAATCTCGTGCAAGATCGCGAGAGTCGGTCTTGCTTTACGGCGAGAACATGTTTGTTGCTAGCGCAGTGGCGATATCTGTGCAGTTATCATGGCGGAACCAGCGATAAAACAGCGAAAGCCCATGTCGGAGCAGGCAAGAAAGAGGAAAAGGGCTGTGGACAGAAAGAGGAGTCGTACACGGGTGAACATCGGGCAAGCTTTTTCCGAATGGCGAGAGCTAAAAGAAAAAGAAGGCTGCAAGGCTGACGCGGACCTCGCGTTTCTGCTGATGCGATTGTAAGTAACATTGTAGGGTTTCCCTCACGCTACCGCCTCCCAACATTCCAAAAAAAAAAAACTAACTCGATATGCGCGCAAAGCTTGTCTCCCCCGCTCCGCCTCCACCGGTCGCTCCGCCGGTCGCGCAAAGCTTGTCTCTTTCCCCCGCCCGCCCGCTCCGCCGGTCGCTCGCTCCGCCGGTCGCGCAAAGCTTGTCTCTTTCCCCCGCCCGCTCCGCCGGTCGCTCGCTCCGCCGGTCGCGCAAAGCTTGTCTCTTTCCCCCGCCCGCCCGCTCCGCCGGTCGCTCGCTCCGCCGGTCGCGCACAGCTTGTCTCTACACCCCCCCACCCCCCCCACCCCCCGCTCTGCCGGTCGTCCGGTAAGCAAATTCCTAGGGGAAACACTGCATTGGAATGGTTTCTCTCTCTCTGTGTGCATGTTCATACTTTCACTGTTACTCATTGTTTGTACTGCCGTTTTTTCGACTTTTGTATTCAATTCAATTCAATTTTATTTATATAGCGCCAATTCATGAAACATGTCATCTCAAGGCACTTTACAAGTTAGGTTCAATCATATTATACAGATTGGGTCAGATTATACAGATTGGTCAAAAAATGTTCCTATATAAGAAAACCAGTTGATTGCATCAAAGTCCCGACAAGCAGCATTCACTCCTGGAGAAGCGTAGAGCCACTGCATTGTACATGGCTTTGCTGCAATCCCTCATACTGAGCAAGCATGAAGCGACAGTGGAAAGAAAAAACACCCGTTAGCGGGAAGGAAAAACCTCTAGCAGAACCGGGCTCAGTATGAACGGTCATCTGCCTCGACCGACTGGGGGTTACAGAAGACAGAGCAGAGACACAACAAGACAGACAAAAAGCACAGAAGCACACATTGATCTAGTAATCTGTTCTACATTAGATGGTAATAGTCGGTGATCTGTCCTCCCTGGATGAATTCACAGTCAACAGAACGTCAGACCAGGTGTACCTACTATGAAGAAAAAAGAGAGAGAACAAAAAGTTAAAAGCTGAAATGACAACAGTCATTTCAATGTAATGCAATGCAAATCTGGAGAACAGTAGACTGGAGAACAGTAGAAATCAGTAGAGTGAAAAAAATAGGCCCTGATGTCCTCCAGTAGCCTATGCCTATAGCAGCATAACTATAGAGGTAGCTCAGGGTAACATGAGCCACTCTAACTATAAGCTTTGTCAAAAAGGAAAGTTTTAAGATTAGTCTTAAAAGTAGACAGGGTGTCTGCCTCACGGACCAAAACTGGGAGTTGGTTCCACAGGAGAGGAGCCTGATAGCTAAAGGATCTGCCTCCCATTCTACTTTTAGAGACTCTAGGAACCACCAGCAGACCTGCAGTCTGAGAGCGAAGAGCTCTGTTAGGAACATACGGGGTAATCAGAGCTCTGATATATGATGGAGCTTGATTATTAAGGGCTTTATACGTTAGAAGAAGAATTTTAAATTCTATTCTTGATTTAACAGGAAGCCAATGAAGGGAAGCTAAAATTGGAGAAATATGATCCCTCTTGTTGATTTTCATCAGAACTCTCGCTGCAGCATTTTGGATCAGCTGAAGACTTTGAACTGCATTTTGTGGACTTCCTGATAGTAAAGAATTACAATAGTCCAGCCTTGAAGTAACAAATGCATGGACTAGTTTTTCAGCATCACCCCTGGACAGAATGTTTCTAATTTTGGCGATATTCCGGAGGTGAAAAAAGGAAACTCTGGAAACCTGTTTAATATGGGATTTAAATGACATGTCTTGGTCGAAAACAACACCAAGATTTTTTACTTTACCACCAGAGACCAAGTTAATGCCATCCAGATTCAGTGAATGATTAAGAAGTTTATTTTTTGAGGACTCTGGTCCAAAGATTATAACTTCTGTCTTGTAAGAATTTAAGTGCAGGAAATTTAAAGTCATCCAGCTTTTGATGTCATCAAGACATGACTGCAGTCGAAGTAATTGATTGGATTCATCAGGATTTATGGATAAATATAGCTGAGTGTCATCAGCATAACAGTGGAAATTAATCCCATGCTGTCTGATAATTTTGCCAATCGGAAGCATATATATAGTAAAGAGAATCGGTACAAGGACTGAACCCTGTGGTACTCCACAGGTGACCCTAGAGGTTGAAGAAGATTTATTATTAACATGAACAAACTGGAATCTGTCCGACAGATAAGATTTAAACCAGCCTAATGCTTTCCCCTTAATCTCTACAGTATGCTCAAGTCTTTGTAGGAGAATATTGTGATCAACTGTATCAAATGCAGCACTGAGATCTAGCAGGACAAGTATAGACACAAGTCCATTATCTGAGGCCATGAGAATATCATTAGTGACCTTCACCAGAGCCGTTTCAGTGCTATAATGAGCTCTGAAGCCTGACTGAAACTCCTCAAGTAGGTCATTACTTTGTAAATGTTCACAAAGTTGATTAGCAACTACTTTCTCGAGAATTTTAGATAAGAAAAGAAGATTAGATATAGGTCTGTAATTTACTAACTCATCTTGATCAAGAGATGGTTTCTTAAGTAAAGGTTTAATAACAGCTACTTTAAAAGCCTGTGGCACATATCCATTTACTAATGGTATGTATTAATCATGTCTAAAATAGGACCACTGATCAAGGGGGATATCTCCTTAAACAACTTGGTTGGGATTGGGTCTAACATACAGGTAGAAGGTTTAGATGAAGCTAATATTTTAGATAGCTCAGAAAGCTCTACTGCTTCTAGACAGTTCAGACACAGCGCAGTTTCTAAAGATTCCTCCAACGCTGCCTCACTTACTGAGGACGAGGTAATCATGGTTGGGAGGATGCCAATTTTATTTTTAATGGAATCAATTTTATTTATGAAGAATCCCATAAAATCATTACTGCTAAGAGCTAAGGGAATGGATGGATCAACGGAGCTATGACTCTGTGTAAGTTTGGCAACTGTACTAAAGAGAAATCTAGGATTATTTTTATTCTCTTCAATTAATGATGAAAAATATGCTGCTCTAACTCTGCGAATGTTCTTGTTATACAACAATAGACTGTCCCTCCAGATTAGGTAGGATTCCTCTTGGTGTGTAGAGCGCCATTTTCTCTCCAATTTCCTAACATTGTGCTTCAAGGAACGCAGCTCTGAATTAAACCAGGGAGCCAGCTTCCTGTGAATAATCACCTTCTTTTTCAGGGGAGCTACATTGTCCAATGCAGAACGCAATGACGAAGTCACATTGTTAGCAAAGGTATCGATTTGTGAATGGGAAGAAACAGCACTGCTGCCATCTACAGGGCATTTCTGCAATACTGAGGATATTAAAAGGGGGACAGACTCTTTAAAGTTTGATGCAGCATTGTCCGATAGAGATCTACTATAATGGAACCCTCTTTTGGGGTTGGAGAACTCAGTTAGATTAAACTTAAATGTTATTAAAAAATGATCAGATAGGACAGGGTTGTGAGGAAATACTGTTAATACCTCACAATCAATGCCATATGTCAGTACAAGGTCTAAAGTATGGAGCCAAGAGTGCGTCGGTTTATGCACATTTTGAGCAAAACCAATTGAATCTAGGATAGTTTTAAAGGCTACACTAAGGTTATCACATTCAGTGTCAACATGGATGTTAAAATCACCCACTATAATAACCTTGTCAGTGTTTATCACCAAATCAGATAAGAAGTCTGACAGCTGATCCAAAAACTGAGTGTAAGGGCTTGGTGGACGATACAAAACAACAAACAGAAGAGGTTTTATTGCTTTGCAGTTTGGATGAGGGAAACTGAGGGTTAAATGCTCAAAAGAACTGTAGTTATTAATTGGCCTGGGACTAATTAATAAATCAGACTGAAAGATGGTTGCCACTCCTCCTCCTCTTCCCACAGATCTAGGAATGTGGAAATTTGAATAATTGGAGGGAGTTGACTCATTTATACTAATGTAGTCCTCTTGTAGCCAGGTTTCTGTGAGACAAAACAAATCAATCTGATTATCAGAAATCAATTCATTAACTAACAAAGTCTTTGGAGGGAGAGACCTTATATTTAATAGACCACATTTAATTCTTTTATTTTTTGGTTCAAGGTGAGCCGTATTGATTTTTATTAGATTTTTATGGTTTGTTCCTTTTAGATCAGTTTTTGATCTGTTAAGTTTTGGCCGTGGGAAAGACACCGTCTCAATAGGATAATGGGTGGGTAACAGTACAGAAGCTGCAGAGAGGTGTGTTAAACTACGGCTCTGCTTCCTGGTCTGGACCCTGGGTTGTCAGCATTTAGGAGAACTAATAAATCCGGCCAGATTCCTAGAAAGAAGAGCTGCACCATCCAAAGTGGGATGGATGCTGTCTCTCCGGATCAGACCAGGTTTTCCCCAGAAAGTTCGCCAGTTATCAATGTAGCCCACGTCGTTTTCAGGACACCACCTAGACAACCAGCGGTTGAATGATGACATGCGGCTAAACATGTTATCACTGGTCAGATCAGGCAGGGGACCAGAGAAAATTACGGAGTCCGACATCGTTTTAGCAAACTCGCACACCGAAGCAACACCAACTTTAGTGACCTCCGATCGGCGTGACCGGGTGTCATTACCGCCAGCGTGAATAACAATCTTACTGCATTTACGCTTATCCTTAGCCAGCAGTTTTAGGTAAGATTCTATGTCGCCCGTTCTGGCCCCTGGCAGGCATTTAACTATGGTCCCTGGTGTCTCTAGTGCCACGTTTCTGACTATAGAGCTCCCAATCACCAGAGTCGGCTTCTCAGCGGGTGTGTCGCTGAGTGGGGAAAATTTATTAGAAACGCAGACGGGTTGGTGGTGACCTGGGGGCTGGAATCTAGAGCTATGCTTCTTGCGAACCGTCACCCAGCCGGCCTAGTTACCCGGCTGCACGGATGTTGCTTCTGGAGGACCACTAAGTGAAGTAACGCTAGGTCTATTCGTTGCGTTCGCCTGTCTGCTAAGCTCAAAACAACCGGTCCTGGCTTGACGGAGAAACCAGGAGAACAGCTGAGCATATTTACGACAGTGCACTTTTAGTTTCGCCCTCTGGGGGGCGCCTCGCTGGAAAATCAATCCCAGTTGCATAGTATACCTTTAAATGTTACATTGAGTACGTCGCCTCCTGTGTCCCGCCTCTTTTTGGGCGATTTCAACATGGTTGAATATCGCCCTGATCTCTCTCGTAGACGTTCACGTTAAGAACGTTTTTTTCAATACGCAGGCTCTGCAATGCATTCTCTATGGCTTCCGGGAGTGCTTGCACTAACGTATTTACGTCATACAGTACGTAGATCTGCTGGATTACTGTCAGCACAGACATGTATACGTAGACGCCCCGTCGTCGGGTGAGAGGCGTGCCGACAGAGCGGCCATCTTAGGTCAGACCAATCTGCGCTCAGAGAGAATACACGTCAATTCAGGAAAATGTACTTAATGTTTTCAGACACTCTGAATCCGGTGAATTCTCAACCGATTTCCAGATAAATCAACTGACTGAAAACGTCACCCCTTTAGGGGCTACATGGGACCAATTGATTGAAATAAATGATTGTCTAACTTAATAAATAATTTCGATTTTGTATTGAAAGTAAGCAAACTTCCAGAGCTCCGTCCGAGGATGCCCGATTTTTGCTCCGCTTATGGGTGCGCAAATAAAAGGACACTAGGAACCAGATCCTGGGGAATTACCTTCCATAAGTAAGATTTTATGATAGATGATCCTCATGCTTTTACAGTTACAGTTTTTCCGGCATAAACACAATATGTGCTAATGGTAGCAGGGATGAAAGTAGAGAAAAGTACATTAAACACCAAAAACAAACAAAATGGTCCTAAATTAGTAGACAGACATGACATGGGGGGGGGGTAAAATATTATACAGTATTTTTGGTTTTGCTATGATTTTGTAATGTATTTGATTCTAAGATGCGTTATTAGGTTTTTTGTTGATTTCTTTTCCCACATCGCGGTTTGTATTATATCATTGTTAAATGCTGTTATGAGCACCTTTGCTCTTTGTATATAGTGTTGCTCCTATGTAGATAAGTGCTGTTGTCTGTAATTCGGTGTCTGTGTGTATATATATATATATATATATATATATATATATATATATATATATATATATATATATATATATTGGAAGAAAGAGAGATTTATGTGTGTATAATTTGTGTGTATATTAGATTAATATGTAACTGCAAAAATAAAGTGTGAGAAATGTACTAGAGCATTTAAAACCACACCTACAGCAGCAATAAAAGTAGAAATGGGAGAAATGCCATTAGATGGGTCACTTTAGCTATCACTGCAACTATTGCCCCCCCTGACACATTTGGCAGGAGCCGCCACTGTGTAAAGGTAGTGACACAGTGTACTATAATGCTCTGAATATCCATTGACCGAAGCGGCTTCATTACTATCCAAAGTTCTACTTAAACATTTTAACAGATTTTTGAACACATTGTGCAGTAATCATGAGATTGAGAACTCGGCAACACAAACATGCTGAAACTAGTTTTAGACATCGGTTAATGCAGAACAGTACACAAAGAAGATTCTTCAACCTAGTCATTGCTCAAGCTAAAAAAAATCAGAGCCATTAAAAATGTCCAGTACATGATGAAACATTACTCTTTTCACATGAGCTTGTTTTTCCACAGTGCTGTATTAAGTCAGGTCTAAGTGATAATATGAGCAGGGGCTGGCCCATTGGGGGTAATGGAAACATGCATGGCAGATAAAGGATGCTGCCAAGGATGATTGTCATACCTCTTAATGTGGTACATCAGGCTTCTGGTATCCCACATCATTAATCAGAGTTGTGAGTAGTAGAGCTAGCAGAATTGGAGATGTAACAGATTTATAACCATTTCAGGAGGGGAGTATTGATTGAGGTGAGGGGGGAAGTAAACTGACATGTCAGGACAGATGATTATCAGCTTATCTAGCAGTTCATATGTGTTGTTTTTACTCTTTATTCTAATCTTGGACCTTTTTAAGGGTTCAACTTTTTACAGAATGGAGATTGATGTGGGCTGTGATTTCTCTCATTTTTAATCCAATAGACTGCTGGTTTTCAATGACTTTTGTTTCTCATTCTCTTTATCAGAGAGGAAACTAGTAGAGTCCTCAAAAAAGGTGTCGACACGGCCAAAGCCACTGTCTGTCCTCCGCTCCTTAGAGGAGAAATATGTTGCTGCCATGAAGAAACTACAGTTTGGTGAGTTTTAATCTTTGCATCTCATTTTGTGTTTAATACATTCCTCTGGTTTGTTAATTTATAAATGACTTGGTGCTCATGTTTTTACAACTCAGTGTTTTGTTAAATTTATGCAAATAAGTTAGCGAATTTGATACCTGTTTCCACCATTCTTCTGTAGTATATAGTCACACTCTCCTGTTGTTGGTAGGCTATGTAAAAGCCACATGACACCATGCTGCTTCTTTGTCCCGATCATCCCTTTAGTTAATTACTCTAAGAAGTAATAAATAATGGACCTGCCTTCTGCCGTGTAAGGGTTCATTTTGTATGCTGCTGGATATTGAAGTAATAAGTGACTTGAATTTGAACTTTGTTTCAGTGTACTAAAATCATAGACAGAATGGAAAACTGAGAAGGATTTCGTTTCATTAACTTTTTCCAAAATATATATTTTTTTCAACAATTATTATGTTTAGCACAATGAAATGTTGTTTTAATGTTAATTTTTTGTGGGGTTGCTTTTTATGAAATGAGAAAAACTAGGTCGGAAAGGAAGTTGAAACTATATAAATGTGATATTTTTTTTCTTTAAAAGACACTAAAAGACTGTCAGAATTGATGTCTAAATATGATTTAACACAAATGAATTGTTCAAATTTGTATCTTCTGAAAATATTCATAATTTTTATGTATATTGCTCCTTTTTTATAATGCCCTTGTAATAGAGATGACAACAGCATCTCTATGTAAGAGAAATTGAAGATAACCGGTGACATAGGGATTGCTTAAAGGGGTGTCCTTTCGGTGGGATGTTTCATCCCCCCCCTAATTATTTGAATTGAAAGCCCCTTGTTTCATATCTCACCCAAAAGGCTTTTTCAATTCTTCATAGGAGTAGAGCTTTGAAATAGTTGTTTAAATTATCACAGTAACAGGATCTTGTTTGAAAGCATTCCATGAGTGACGACCCAAACTACTTACAGGCTGTATAGGCCCGTTTACACTACACCAAAAAACCGAGCCATGCCGAGACCAGTCCGAGCTTGGATCAGTTATCCAAGACAAGCCGACCCGTTTACACACAAAGCTTATCTCGGTTCCTTGGTTGCTCCTCGCCCCCTAGTGGCGATCTGCGGTACTACCGCTCTCTGGGATTGAAGGCGGAAGCAGCAAATCAAAACGGCGGCGCCTGTAACATTCAGGAAGTTATGCTTGATATTGTGATATTTCGATGTTTGCGGAGAGTCAGGGGAAGAAGGCAACCATTGGTGAATTTACTTGAGAAAGTTTGCTTTTTTGGGAAGTGGATGAGACAAACGAACGTCTAATAAGGATTTACAGACGCAGGAAACGACACACGCTGAGGTTCATTGGGCTGCTAAGCAGATTCATCTCTGGAAACCGTGTGGCACGGTAAGGAAGCTAGTATTATTATGAATGTCTTAAATTTGTCTGAATGGAGTGTGAATCGGGACGTGCAGCCACACTGCCGGAAAAACCGCGGACAGTCAGCTGACTGTAAGGGGATGACGCGGTCTGCTCATGCGCTCTTTATCAGAAAACCGGGCCAAAAAATAAAACCAGGCCGAGACCTACCCAAGAACTGGTCTGCAGTTAGCGCGGTCCGGTTATGTTTAGCGCGGTCTGGTTCAGTCTGCTGACCGTTTACACACAAGAGTTATCTCGGTTACCGAGCTCGGACTGGTCTCGGCTCGGTTAAAAAAGTGTAGTGTAAACGGGCCTTATGTGTAGGTAGGATGACTATAGCATTCCTCTTAGTCCGAATGTTCTAACTCCTAATCCAGCCAGAACAGTGGAAAGCTTTTGGATGAGCAGTTAAACATCCTCAAGAAACAAAAGAAGAACTCATCTTGGGTTCTCACCTGGGTGATTACCAGAATAATAAACTAGACTGGGGTCCAGTTTATATGGGACTGAGAAGACTGAGGGCTTTTGGACTGCAGGGGGCGCTCCTAAAGACTTTTGACTCTGTGGTGGCATCAGCCATCTTCTATGGTGTAGTCTGCTGGAGCAGCAGCTTATCTGTAGCTGAGAGTAAGGGGCTGGATAAACTCATTAGGAGGAACAGCTCTGTCCTGAGATGCCCCCTGAACCCAGTGCAGGTGGTGGGAGACAGAAGGACTGGATAAACATCCCTGATGGACACTTTCTCCCACCCCATGCATGGAGCTGTTGCATTGCTGGAGAGTTCTTTTAGAGACAGACTCCTGCACCTTAGATGGTTTAAGGAACGCTTCCGCAGGTCCATCATCCCAGCTGCTGTTAGACTTTATAATCTCTGCTGCTCACAGCAGACTCAATAAGTGTTTACTACATGCTGATGATTACACGGGTTCTGATCTGGTCATGAATTATTTACAGATGCGAATGCTTATTTCTACACTTTTTAGCTTCTCAAGGAGTGTTTGTACAATCATGCATATCGCATGGCTTCTGCAATACTGCATATCGTTTTGTAAAGTGGCTCCTATTTTTCTAACTTCAGCATTTCATATTTACCTGAATATGCTGTAATACATTTTAATAATTGCACATTAATTTCCCCTAAGTTATTTCTCTTCTGCTGTACTGCTTTGCTTTAAGTATAGCTTATTTCTTATTAATTCAATAAAAATGTATTTCTATAGCGCCAATTGACAACACATAATCTCAAAGCTCTTTAAAAAGTTACACACAATATTAATTAATCTTGTGTGTAACCCTGGTGTGTCCTGTCTACTTGTTTTTGGCACCATACACCTGAATTTCCCCATTGTTGGACAATAAAAGGTATGTCTATTCTTCTTTTCTGTTTAAGCACTTAGGATTGTCTTGTCCTGGAGGATGCAGAATCCTCTCCAAAATTCAACTCTGATCCCTTTACAAGCCTTGCAGTAAGAGTAACACTAGGAATTGGCAATGAACCTGTTTATATTGAGCAATGAGTGACACCATTATTCTGAATCTTGATTTCAAGAGTACACTTGAAAGCAAAGCGTAGGAGCTGCACTTTCAAATCCCTGACAATTCTAAATATTTTCTCTGCTGGGGATGAAGGGTTCTAGTGGTAGTCCTAGGAAGTGGGATTCAGCCATAATCTACTAACGTCCGTCTCCTCGCTCCACAGACACATTTGAAATGGTTTCAGAAGACGAGGAAGGGAAGCTGATGTTTAAGGTCAACTACCACTACATGTCTCAGGTTAAAAATGCCAGCGATACAAACAGTGCAGCCAGGTCGCGGCGCCTTGCCCAGGAGGCCGTTACCCTGTCCACATCTCTCCCTCTGTCATCGTCGTCCAGCGTCTTTGTCCGTTGCGATGAAGAAAGGCTTGACATCATGAAGGTAATGTGCAATTTAAACATTAATCTCAGATGTTCTGTCACAATAGAGCTCTGAGGTCAAAGCATGAACTCAACCATTAAACTGGTTCTAGTGTTTCTATCTTATGATTTTACTATGCAACAGCTTCACTGACATTTGAATAAATTTCCCTCCGCCCATGCTCTGATTAATAGCTGAGTTTCCATTCCTAAATGTCAAAATGTCTCTATTTGACTCAGTCTTGGCAGAGTAACATTCAGTAGGTGCTGTATGTGGTACCAAAATAGAAACGCATATATACTTTGATGCTTAGATATTAACTTAAGTCTAAAGATACTAAACATGTTTCTGACAGCCTGTGAAGGTGAAGAATAAAAGAAAATATAGGTTCTAGCAGCCCCCTTTAAAGTAGTGGTATAGCAATAAGAGGGGCACAGCTGTGTCGCTGGATGCTCTGATCTGTAATGGTGAGCTATAGTTGACGTGAAAAAGCAGTTGGCTGGCAATGACTAGTTTGTCATTTTGATTCCCACACCTCGGTGTCCTTGGGGAAGACACTGAACCCCATGTTAACCCTGATGGGGTGTGCATGCGTGCCAGGGATGTCCTGTGATAAGGAATTTTATCCCAGTCATTTAAGAGCAGGCATTGGCTGATATAGGGTCACAGTCCAATCCTTAAACTAATTTGCATATCATCTATATGCCTGAAAATTGAGTAGCTCTCCAGTGTAGTAGAATAACATGCTGTATTTCAGCATTTCTACTCCATTTTGTGTACATGTTATTGTGTAAATTAATGACTACACTCTAAATGTCTTTTAACTGTTGCTGGTATGAAGTTGCAACAATTGGTTGATGATTGTAGTTTTTACCTTAAACTGACTCTACTCGTTCAGCTACAGCCCTTAAATATACACTTCAAATCTTACATCAGATGATGACATCTACACCCGGAGCAGTTTGCTTCAGCACTAAAGCATGGGTTAAAGTTCCCTGTCGCTGCGACGGATTTCAGCCAATTGGAAAATGAGAGCAAAAAATGGATCCACTTGGTTCCGTTTAGACTTTTTATTCAAGGTTTTAAACTGAAGCTGCTCTCAACCAATGAAACCTGGCAGAGCCGGGACGTTAGCCAATCAGAAAGCAAGAAGGGCGGGTCTTTGCAAAGCGGACATCTGCCAGTCTGAGGTTTGTCGGCGTTCCATCATTTTAACTTTTGGAAGAACATCCCAAGCTGGCCACAGATGGCATGAATTAGAGTAGTGGTGGTCAAACTTATTCTATGGATATATGCAAACCAGCAGGTCAGAAAGTTCAGTGGATCAAACATCTGTGAACAGCTCCCTCGGTAAGTGTGTCGCTGCTAGTCCCTCTTGTCGTTAAATTAATGAGTGGTATTTGGTATTTCCACTTGTGGCCATGTCATTGTTCAGTTTTTATTCCCTCGCTTCCAGTAACTGAGCTGATAAACTCTGCAACCAACCAGGGATTTCCTCATGATTGGTTATTACGTTTTCATCTAAAACATGAAGAAGAGTAACGTCCTAGCTCAGGCTAATTTACTTTTTCTTGAAGAAGGGTCGGCTATATTGACTGTCGGGTGGTGATGCAAACAGTTTAAAGGAGTCATCACCTGGAATTCGGACTTTATTATGTCAAAACTTGTGTGTTGGTGTTGGGCCTGAGTTAAAAACTTCCAGAAAATCAGGAGTCTGAAAGTGACTTGTTTTTTTTTTTGTGTGGGCTCTTTGTACAAACCATAAAAACCCACAAAAGCGCGCTCCTAGATTTACGTCACTCGTGGAAGGACACTAACGTAAGCCACGCCCACCTCTTGTCAATCGAATCTCCCCTGCAGCTCTTTGTATACGCGTCACATTTTGCTCCGGAGTGTTTCGTTATAACTTGGGACAATACAAGGCGGAGATAGCATCAAGCCTGCGTTTGGAGAATGGGGCGATTCCAACAGGGACTCATCTGCAGTGCACTCGGTAAGTTTTGTTCCTTGTGTAACTTTTTACCTATTTTGTGAAAGACCGGCATTCTCTCTTCTCTACTCACTTTGCTCTGACTGCAAGCGCAGAGCTTTTATTACGGGGCTGTCTGTGTGTGTGGGCACGTGTGTGTCCGCGCGTTCGCAAGAGAGACACACACCATGGCAGCACCAAGCGCCAATTAACGATACATGTCATCTCAATGCAGTTTACAAAGCCAAATTCAACCTTATCATACAGATTGGTCAAAAAGTTGCCTATCTAAGGAAACCCAGTAGATTGCATCAAGTCTTGACAAGCAGCATTCACTCCTCATGAAAGAGAGTCCCACAAGGGACAGTCGTCTGCATTGTCGATGGCTTTGCAGCAACCCCTCATACTGAGCAAGCATGAAGCGACAGTGTAGAGGAAAACTCCACTTTAACAGGGAGAAAAACCTCCAGCAGAACCAGGCTCAGTGTGAACGGTCATCTGCCTCGACCGACTGGGGGTTAGAGAAGACAGCAGAGACACAGAGGCACACATTGATCCAGGAATCCTTTCTATGTTATATGGTAATAGCGGATGATCTGTCTCCCCTGGATGATGTCACAGCTGACAAAACGCCAGACCAGGTGTACCTACTATGAAGAGAAAAATGACAGAACAAAAGTTAAAAGCTGAAATAACAATCAAACATTGCAAAGTGGAGAACAGTAGGAGAACTCAGCAGTGAGAAAAATAGATCCTGTTGTCCTCCAGCAGCCTAAGCCAATAGCAGCATAACTAGAGATTGCACAGGGTAACCTAAGTCACTCTAAGTATAAGCTATGTCAAAAAGGAAAGTTTTAAGCCTAGTCTTAAAAGTAGACAGGTTGTCTGCCTCACAGACCAAAACTGGGAGTTGGTTCAACAGGAGAGGCCCCTGATAGCTAAAAGATCTGCCTCCCATTCTACTTTTAGAGACTGTAGGAACCACCAGTCTGAGAGTACTCTGTTAGGAACATACAGGGTAATCAGAGCTCTGATATATGATGGAGCTTGATTATTTTGGGCTTTATACATGAGAAGGAGAATATTAAATTCTATTTTTGATTTTACAGGAAGCCAATGAAAGGAAGCTAAAATTGGAGAAATATGATCCCTCTTGTTGATCTTAATCATAACTTTTGCTGCAGCATTTTGGGTCAGCTGAAGGCTTCGAACTGCAGTTTGTGGACTTCCTGATAGTAAAGAATTACAATAGTCCAGCCTTGAAATAACAAATGCATGGACTAGTTTTTCAGCGTCAGTCCTGGACAGAATATTTCTAATTTTGGCAATATTCCGGAGGTGAAAAGATTAAACCCTGGAAACCTGTTTAATATGGGATTTAGATGACAGGTCTTGGTCAAAAATAGCACCAAGGTTTTTTACTTTATTATAAATTTAATGCCATCCAGATTAAGTGACTGATTAAGAAGTTTATTTTTTGAGGACTCTGGTCCAAAGATTACAACTTCTGTCTTATCAGCATCTAAAAGCAGGAAATTTAAAGTCATCCAGGTTTTGATGTCATCAGGACATGACTGTAGTCGAAGTAATTGGTTGGATTCACCAGGATTTATGGATAAATATAGTTGTGTGTCATCAGCATAACAGTGGAAATTAATCCCATGCTTTCTGATAATTTTACCAATCGGAAGCATATACATAGTAAAGAGAATTGGTCCAAGGACTTAACCCAGTGGTGCTCCACAAGTGACCCTGGAGTTTGAAGATTTATTATTAACATGAACAAACTGGAATCTGTCATACAGATACGATTTAAACTAGCCTAATGCTTTCCCCTTAATTCCTACAGTATATTCAAGTCTTATATTGTGATCAACTGTATCAAATGCAGCACTGAGATCTAACAGGACAAGTACAGACACAAGTCCATTATCTGAGGCCATGATAATATCATTAGTGACCTTCACCAGAGCTGTTTCAGTGCTATGATGAGCTCTGAAGCCTGACTGAAAATTTTCAAATAGACCATTACTTTGTAAATGTTAACATATTTGATTAGCAACTACTTTCTCAAGAATTTTAGATAGGAAAAGAACATTGGATGTAGGTCTGTAATCAAGTCATCTTGATCAAGAGAGGACTTCTTAAGTAAAGGTTTAATAACAGCTACTTTAAAAGCCTGTGGTACATATCCATTTACTAAGGATAGATTAATCATGTATAAAATAGGGGTATTAATCAAAGGGAACACCTCCTTAAATAACTTGGTTGGGATTGGGTCTAACATACAAGTCGAAGGTTTAGATGAAGCTAAAATTGTAGATGACTCAGAAAGCTCTACTGCGTCTAAGTAGTTCAAACACTGAACAGGTTATAAACATTTCTCCAACGCTGCCTCACTTACTGAGGATGAGGTAATCATGTTTCGGAGGATGCCAATGATTTTGTTTTTAATGGAATCAATTTTATTTATGAAGAATCCCATAAAGCCATTACTGCTGAGAACTGAGGGAATGGATGGATCAACAGAGCTATGACTCTGGGTAAGTTTGGCAACTGTACTAAAGAGAAATTTAGGATTATTTTTATTCTTCTCTATTAATGATGAAAAATATGCTGCTCTAACTCTGCGAAGGGTCTTTCTATAAAACAGTAGACTGTTTTTGCCAGACTAGGTAGGATTCCTCTAGATGTGTAGAGCGGCATTTTCTCTAATTTCCTTATATTGTGCTTTAAAGAGCACAGTCCTAAATTAAACCAGGGAGCCAGCCACCATAGCTCCCTTTTCAAGAGGGCTGCATTGTCTAATGCAAAACACAACGAGGAAGTAACACCATTAACAAAAGCATCAATTTGTGAAGAGGAAGAAATAACATTGCTGCCCTCTGCTGGGTGTTTCTGTGGTACTGAGGAAATTAAAATGGGGACAGACTCTTTAAAGTTTGATACAGCATTATCTGATAAAGATCTACTATAACGAAACCTTCTTTTGGGTGTGGAGAACTCAGTTAAACTGAATTCAAAGGTTATTTTAAATGGTCAGGTCAGACAGGGTTTTGTTAATTCTTCACAATCAATGCCATATGTCAGCACAAGGTACAAAGCAGTGGCGTCTCTGGCATGATAAGTTAAGTGGAGCACAAAAACCCAACACCTGTTAGCAACAACTAATTGTTTTGTGATGCATACAACCTGACTGATCAATTTTAAAATAAACAGATAAATCAGCATAAACCAACACATTAGAAAATCCATTTTATATATGCTAATTGTTAAGTTTTTATACATACAATTACACATAAAGGTTCACTAATAATGTTCATTTATTGAACAGAAAGTATTCACATTGATCCTTCAATGAACTAGCAAGGACAACCAACACTAGATGGTCGCACACTATCCGGGATAACATAAATGTAACATGTAGTTCAAGCATTTTTATTAGGCAATCCAATCTTGGGGCTGGAGGATGTCTATTGTGCCCCACAGCTGTCAATAGCGTACCGCGAGCGAGCTATTTTTAGAAACGTAACGTCACGATGATGTCACATCACGTGGTACGTGGTAGGACAAGCTTGCATAGTCCGCCGCTGTTTCGCTGTAAAAGAGACGTGCGTTAGCCTTGGTTTTACTCGTTTAAACGACTGCTTTTTCCAAAATCTAAGACCATGGTTATTAAACATTGTTGCTATGGAACGTGCAACAGCGACTCGAGGTACGCTGATCGACCGCATATGAAGGATGTTTTCTTCATTACTTTCCCGAAATTCAAGAGTGCCAAGGAGAAATCTGTGCGCTGGGTACACTGGTGCGGTCGGCCTATATATGTAGCAAGCATTTTGTCGGAGGAAAGGGCCCAACCGAAGAACATCCTGATCCAATTCCAGCGACATCAAGTAGTGAACAGGTAAGAGTATTTTGGTGGCCGACATGTTAATAATGAAGTGCCTGCTATCATGATAGCATATAGGCTATCATGGTAAAAAAACAAAGCTTACCGTTCGATTAACTCGGCCTGTTTTCCGGTCTTTTTAAGCCCTCGACACTCAAGCCTTCGTTTGAGCTGAAGGTTGGTGTGTTCTTCGACTGTGCGACCAGTAAACCGTGCGCCTGGGACATCGTCTTGGGAAAGTTTAATGGCTGCAAAGTCGGTCATATCGCTGGTTCTGTTGCTGGTTGCTACGTGCGTTCTCTATCGGTTTGTCCTACCTAAGCGGCAAAAGGGGCGTTGCTCTTGAGACGGTGACGTCACGTGCGCGGTACGCTATTGAGAGAGTGTTGGGCATGCGCACTGTGATTTCAGATGTTCATTGTGGGCCGACCCCAATATCAAGGCGCATCAAGAAGATTTAGTCTACTGAGCTTGTCAGTTTTCTGGCAGACGTAGATATATAGACGCAAATTTTATAACAATTTTATTAAGGGCAGGGTTCCCACGGGTCCTTGAAATCCTTGAAAGTTTGTGAATCTGAAAAAATAAATTCAAGGCCCTTGAAAGTTCTTGAAAACAGCCAAAAAACACCTTGTCCTTGAAAGTCCTTGAATTTGTTTGTGGGGTTGAAAGTTCACACGGATGACGACTCGTGACATTATTTTACTACCACACGATCTTTTAAAATTATGTTGATTCCGCAGACTTTTAATTTGCAAAAGTACGTTTGCTCTTCTTCGTTAGTTGGTAGGCTACGGTTTAGGCCTACGTGCGTCCAATAGGTTACATTCACGCAGTGTTGCCCACTCAGCGACTTTGTCGCTATATTAAGCGACTTTTCAGACCCCTCCAGCGACTCGTTTTCAAAAAAGCGACTAGCGACAAATCTAGCGACTTTTGGAGACTGTTACGTAAAAGCACGTATCGTTCATACTCTTGTCCTTCAGCGGCAGGTGCTGCAGTGGGGCGCCTCCCCCGTCCCAACCCCGTTCTCCCTCTACCGCAGGAGTCCCTCTCAGCGCTGCAGTCAGAGCCACAGCATGTTTACCCTCAGCGTCCAGACTGCAAATGAAACACGCATGCGCCGGGATTGACGGCGCAGGTTGATCATAAATAACTGAATTTGAAATATTTTATCTTAAATAAATAACGGCATTTGATTCACACAGCCACATGTTCATGTTTTACCGTGCTTTGTAGGCTCCTTGGTGGACCACAAGAGAAAAAAGAAAATGTTAAAAAAAAGTTGAAAAGAAAAAATTTGTAACTCCGCCATAGTGTCTCTTTATGGTTCATTTTGCCGGTCTCAAACCCGGGTAAAGGAGGAGGTTTAGTATTGTAATAAAATAAACATTAATAAAAATAAATAAAATAAAAAATAATAATAATAAATAAACATTATTGGACAAAAAAAGTAGCTCTATATATTTTGAGTGTTTTTACTCACTTCTTGTCTCTCTCTAACAACGTTATTTCTCCCACAGCGTCAATAACATGCACATCACATCATGTGGCAGATTATGCAAATTAATTATAAATGTAGGCTATGAATATGATCAATATCAATGTAGGCTATAAATTAAGTCCACTTTCTTGCATTGCTTCTGACCCAACAACTTCTATGCCATTTAGTCTTTTATTGAATTTGCATTGTATTAAAATATGATAACCTATTCAGCGGTCACAGTAGGTAAATGCCGCTTGAATTTGAGGAAATTGGTCCTGGAAAGTCCTTGAAAGGTCCTTGAATTTGATGTTCACCAAGGTGTGGGAACCCTGTAAGGGAATCTGTCTTTTTACAATATTACTCTATAAAGAACGATCCATTCTCACTGGTCATTGCAAACATAGAGCTCCACAGCGACCTCTGGTGGGGCCAGGCCCCACTGCCTCCAAATGCAGAGACGCCACAGGTCCAAAGTATGAAGGCAAGAGTGTGTCGGTTTATGCAAGTTTTGAGCAAAACCAATTGAATCTAGGATAGTTTTAAAGGCTACACTAAGGTTAAGACATTCAGTATCAACATGAATGTTAAAATACCCCACTATAATAACTTTGTCAATGTTTAACACTAAATCCGATACATCTGAGAGCTGATCTAAAAACTTGAGAGTAAGGGCCTGGTGGACTATTAAATAATTGACAGATTTTGCAGTCCAGTCTGTGTAATCTCAAATCTCTAACAGGACGTTACAAAACAACAAACAGAAGAGGTTTTATTGCTTTGCAGTTTGGATCAGGGAAACTAAGGGTTAAATGTTCAAAAGAATTGTAGTTATTAATTGGCCTGGGACTAATTAATAAAACAATGGTAAACAAACCATGGCACATGAATGCGCGCACACGCAAGTCAAATTCTTGCGCTCACAGAAAAGGGGTATGGAAAAGGGTCAGAATAGGATTGTATATATAAAATACCAGGTTAAGACTCCTTTAACCTGCCAGGCCTGTGTATTTACATAATATGCCAACACATCACACCCGTTTTCTGCAGCAACAACCAAGGCACTTGTATCCATGGCTCCAACCATGTGTGTAACCAAAAAGTGAGGTGTGTTAGCTGATCAGGACCTGTCCCTCACAATGTCTCAGCCTCTTCTTGACCTGATCAAGTCGGTTGCTGAAGATCAGAGCGTGCACTTTCAAGACTATGAATATCAAATGCGCATGCATCCTATCTCTGCACCCATAGCAATGCTGCCCAGAATAAAACAGAATTGTCAGACAAACTTCAAATTAAGATGTTTTGTTTAAATGCAGATGAGTCACAAAAATTCAAATGCGGACAGAATTGTTAATGAACTGGTGTGGTACTTAGATGATGACTTGGGTAAAGTGTTGACTCAGCATCTGGCCTCCAGAAAGGTAACTGTCACACGTTGAATAAAAATGAATAGAAACCTACACAGAAAAGATTGATAGGCTTTCAATTCTATGATAAAATTATAAACTGTCCAATTAGCAAATAGCTAATAAAAATTCAATTTGAACCTGTTAAAGGTAAAATAAGTTTTAAATCCCTTCCCTGTTGTCTTCGGTATTTCAGTAGTGTAGTTTGTATGTGTTCATCTTTTATTGTAATATAACACTTTATTTATAAGCAACTCAAGATCACCTTATGGATAAACATGGTACTAAATAAAATAATAAAAAGATAAATAGCAAATAATTTGAACTTGCATTCACTTGGATAGATATGAAAGTCAGAAATTTACGAAAGGACAAGGCTGTGGTTGGCCTTGTAGGTTCATAGGATTGATTTATATTAAATGTGATAGGGAGCCAGTGGAGTTAATGTACAGGTGTGAAGTAGATGATGTAGGGCTGGACGATAATTCAATAACAATATATATCGATCGATAGACGTGTGGCGCGATAGCAAAAAAACGGGTCGATAAAACTTCAATATAGAGACAGTTTTCCTTCCTTCCTTTCAGCCTGTCATATTCGTTGATGCTACAGTCACTACTTCCTCTCGACCAATCGTAATCGCGGACCCAGGCACGCCGTCACAAAGCGCCGCCCTCTCAAACCACAACACACAGCATGTGAATATGTCGCAGCAACGAGCGGCAGAAGAAATTGTCCCAAAATGGGGTTTTAATAGTTCGCCAGTCTGACAGAAATAAACAGTGATTTATAAAATTTGCAAGGAACCGGTAAAAACAAAGTCTGGTAACATAACCAACTTGTTTCATCACGTAAGCCGTTCACCACCCGCAGTAGCGCGAGCTGTGTCAGCCCCGCGCGACTCCTTCGTCCAAAACAAAGCAGGTATAGCAGCTAAACTGGGCTCCCTTCTTTGTGATAAAATGACAAAGCGTCCAAGCGGCATAAGGACATCACGCATGCAGTAACATGCTTTATACTGATGGATATGCTGCTGTTGTCTGCAGTTGAAAAACCTGGCTACAAACAACTACTTGCCACTCTTGATCCGCGATATAAAGTTCCGGGCCGCAAGTTTTTCTCTAACAGCGCTCCCTAAATTGTGCAACGAGTGCAGGGAATCAGTGCAAAATGAGCTGCAATCTGTGTCTTCCCACGCGACAACTTCGGACCTCAGCCCTGCGTCAGCCTCTGAATTATGAAACCTGAGAAGTAACTAGTGTACCATTCCCACCTAAATAGGCTATTTTATTTATTTATTTGATATATTTATTTTGGTCATTTTACTGGTCACTTTAGTTTATTCTTTGTCAGTATTTAATAACATAACTCAGGTCTCTTAAGTTATTTTTCTTTAAAAAAATTCTGTTATGGTTAAAAAAGTTGGTTAAATAAAGATTTAATTGGAATTATGTGTTTGTGTTCTTTATTAAAATTAAATCATTTAGCAATATCATAAAATGTCCAGGCAGAGCTGCACATAAAATCTGGTTTTAAATATTTTCAATAATTATCGATATCGATCAATATGCATTTTTTTTTATCGATAAGCTTTTTTTCTATATCGTCCAGCCCTAAGATGATGTAATGATGCAAGCTGCTGTCTTTTGTACTAGTTGCAGTTTATGGACAGTTTTCTGGTGGACAGGAAGGGAAAGGAGCTGAAATGGTAAACTCGAGGAGTGGACTGTGAATCTGTCAAAAATGTGAAGGAAGAACTTGTTCATGGTGCAAAGATGAAAGTAGGTTAACCAGGTGATGTTATGGATGTAGAAAATGATGGAGAGGGCTGTCCAGGATGATGCCAAGGCTCTTAAGCTGAAAAGGTGGGAGAGATACAGGAGTTGTCAATCCATATTGTAAAACTGCCAGACTTGGTTAAAGTTGACTTTACATACCACACTTGCTTATTTTGCAATGTGGCCTGATGTCTACGGCTCCGGGAATAAGATAAGATAAGATAAGATAGTCTTTATTGATCTCACAATGGAGAAATTCACTCGTCACATCGGCTCATACAAGAAGGTGCAGAGTAGAGAAGGTGCATTCAGTTATATACAGTGAATCTTCATATCTACAATGGATCAAAAGAATACCAAAAACAAAAAATACAAAAAAGGAAATAGGAATGTAAATGTCTCATTTACATTCTTAGTGGTCTATATATATATATATATATATATATATATATAAACATATCTATATACTTAAATATATACATATATCTATGCGCCTACTTACATTAGCACCTACGCGTATGTAAGTGCATATACATTGTATACATTTGGGCTGACTATGTGGGCTGACTAGAAATAATTTTCATTGAAATTGATTATTTTTGCTTTAACCCCTGCGCTAAAGTCACATTAGCCTGTTTACTCTGTTTTGGTATCTGAATGACAGTTTGGGTTGAAAGATATTTTGCTACAGTTCCAGTCAATTGTCTCCGGACAAAACTTACTTAAAATAATTGTTCTCCTACGTCGCAAAATTTAATGACTTCTGAGGAACCTGCAGCCTTGCACAGGAAACAGTCAAACAGGCTTAGGCTCCATCCGAATACCCTTAATGATAGCTCCTTCTCCTTGCTCCTGTTCCTTGAACTTTCATGGGATCAACAGTAAAAACTTGTGCAGAGGAAAGGAGCTTTGGACTGCTGTGCTGATTTCAGACAGCCTTTAACTCCAACATCATTACGTGACAGAAACGCACATGGATGATTCTAGTGAAATCCGGGCCTACAACCTTCCGAAAATAAACTACAAGGTGCCACCCTCTACTTTCCGGCCATTTTTGTTAATTTCTGTGAGGTGGGCTGTGCTGATATGTCATGTCACTCAAAGGATTGTGAGATTTCTTATAGCTCAATAGTGCCGGTAAGGGACCTCATGAGGTTCCTAGGCTGAGCTAGTCGTGGAAGGAAGCATACAGGCTGCTCCTCCTACCTTCTTCCTTACTGGCAGCTCTATTTAGACAGCACTTATCATGGCAAACGCTGGCAGAATGCTCTGCACATATCACTGAGGGTGCAAGTGATAAATTACAAACAACAGGTCAGGGGTTTCGACGCAAAATACCAGTTTGGTATAAATAAAATAGTAACCAAAAATAGTTTAAAGAAATCTGTGATTTGAAATTCAATCCAATACCTGGGGTGAGATCACGACATTCCCTGTGTCCTGGAAGTGCTATACATTCAATCTATTTCTCTGTGTAATTTGTACATCTTCACATTGGTAGGCAGTCTGTTACGTTTATTTATCACTGCTGTCCTGAGTCATTGTCAAAATGCTGTTGCATTACATTTACTTTTAGTGAGAAGTATTTTATTTGTTTTCAAGTCTTATGGTGTTTTGAATAAGTAATTATGCACTGATTATGTTTGTGAAATCATACATCTGTCATAAAGGGGCAACAGTGGTTCAGGAGGTAGGTGTTCCTCCTATAACCCCACTCCAACCATCTGTCATTGTGTCCTTGGGCAAGACACTTCACCCGGTGGCAGTGGACCCTCCGACGCGGACTGTATGGTGCCAAAGGGCAGTCTTCTCCAGGGCAGCCATAGCTACACTGTAGCTCACCAATGTCAACATGTGAATGACTGAATGTAGTTTGACTTGATATCACTCTATATAAGTACAGGCCATTTACCATAAAGAAATATGTAAACATTCCCTATTGGGTAAGGGTACATGAACAGTAAGCAAAGGAGATTTCTCTGCTAAAATTCTTTCCAAGGAGACATTTTTTGAAGTAGGCTTTTATGAACCTTTAAAGTAAAAGCCTTATTTTTATGTCAGCCAATGAACAGTCAGTATACAGTCCATCAAATTGACGAAATTTTTATTGAAAATTCTTGTTTGTTAGCTGTTTGTTTAATGTGTTTTTTAGGTTGATTCCTTCTTTCCTGTTTTTACAGGTTCTCATTACAGGCCCAGGCGACACTCCGTATGCCAACGGCTGCTTTGAGTTTGATGTATATTTTCCCCAAGATTATCCCAATTCCCCTCCCCTGGTCAATCTGGAGACGACGGGTGGACACAGCGTGCGTTTCAATCCAAACCTCTACAATGATGGCAAAGTAAGTTTTCTGTTTGGTTTTTGTGGTTTAACCCTTTAAGCCCAGAGGGTTTTAGGAGCAATTTCTGCCCGAAATTACTTATCTGATATAACTCAAGTACAGCTCCAAATTTATAAATTTTAAATGTAAAAAATAGTTTTGTCTGACATTAAAAGCATTGAAGAATATTTTTCAAGTGGAACCATTATTACAAATGTCTCTATTTCTGATTTATAGGCGATTAAACCAAGGAAAACATTTTTTTCAGCTTCGCATAAATGAACACTGCAACACTACATGCAAACCCTTACGAAAATATAGCAGAAACCTCAGACATTGTGCGGAAAAAAATGTCGCCGTTATGATATAACAAAGTTAAAGCGTTAATAACGCGTTACAACTGACAGCTCTTTTTTATTTTGAATAAATTCACTTATTTTGCAAGTACTTTTATGATTGCAGTTCTTCTGGACGTTTCTTTGTTGGAATAAAGGTGTTAAATTTTATTCAGAATGGTTATAAGAAGGTCTTAAGGTTGACAATCTGGGACGATCATCTTAGCCATTGGTTGTCCCACATTCCGATCATTGTGACGCGCTCACGGGACGCTGATGTGCATGCTCAGTCCTTGCTAGTTTCCTGTTTTTGTGCACTGCTAGTGTTTATGTATCCGGTTACCTTCGGTTTCAGTTGTTCATTGTAGCTCCACTGCTATCACCATGTACTTTAAAAATGGCCGAGAGTCACAAGTAGCAAACTGTCTTATGTCTGTGTACAATCTATGTACCACAGCCTTTTGATGTTGGTGTGATTAAACCTTTACTGAAAACAAATGCTTTTGATCCTGATAGTGAATTGCTGACCTGTATCTAATTCCCTTTATTATGTTAAATTCCCCCAAAAAGTTGGTAGTTGATTGTGTGCATTTCCTATGTAATTAACCTGTTTGAAAGGTTTCAGAAGCAATTGTAGCAAAGAAATGGCCCTCTTTAAAGTCGATAATATAATCATAGTAGCAGATATTGGTCTGGTGTTTATACTTGTCCTGTTTGACTTCAGCACTCCATTTCAAAAAGTAAACCACTAAAGTCAACCACTGTATTACAGGCAGAGGTTTTAGTTATCTGGCTCCTCTCTTGTGGAACTAGGTCTCAGAAATTAATTGAGATTGATTATAACTGAATTGGGTTCAAGAGTCTCTGTGATTGAGGTCTACAGTTAAATAAGATTTTACGCTGTAAAACAAACAAATTATGACTGTAGAGGTGACATTTTTAGCCGTTTGTAACCTCTAATTTTTGCCTCTATTGCTATTTGTAAAACTGTAAACGTCAGTCTCTGTATGCGCTTTGCAGATTAAAAAGACCCATACTTCATCTCTGAGTTTTCCAATAGAATGCACACATTTCCACATCTAGCATGTTCTAGAAGGTGACATTGACCACTCTTAATCATAAAACAGAGCAACTTTGCTCAGTGTTTCACTATGGGAATCGCTTCAGCATGACCACCTACGAAAGCTCCAAGGACACCACGTCTTTCTGTGACAGACTGCTGTTTCCGTGGCTCTATCCACTACTGCCATGGCCAACCTACCCCCCTTGACTTGTTAGATACTACCAATTTCCTTTCCAATCCAAATACTGAGGAAAGTACAGGCTGATATTGGCAATGCCAATACCATACCAAATACAACTAATGTCCCTGGTAATTCTAAAACAGCTGTTGTTTTATGAAGCTGATTGGCTCAAATTGAAACTGGAATTGAAATATCTAATTAAATAAATAAATGCCACAATTATTGAACAAAATCATCAATACCTGCATTTTGAAATACTAATTTAACAATGAAAGCAAATTAGATTGATTGTAAATAATGCATACATTTGATAAACCTGTTTCTTAACCATCTAGTATATACTTTTCAAAGCTCACCATAGCTGTTTTATTACAATTGCTCTTTATAACTCAGTGACACCCGTTGAAGCCGTCTGTGCTTCCCCGGGTTCGTTAATTCGTGTGCAGGACTTAAATCAAAAACTCAGCCATGGACGCATAATTCAGTTTCACCTTTGCTAAGGGAGAGATGCACCTGCCAGCCCCTCCGGGCAGCAAGTCTCTTCTTCTACCATCTTTGTGTTCAGACCAGAACCTCTTGTCCGAATGCGTTTGACCCTCTTATCGCTCACTAATAACAGCTCTGACTTAAAACAATTAACATCCTAGGGGTTTAATAATAGCAGTCCTTATTGCTTTTAATCTGAAAATTTTCTCCTAAGCGCATCCGCCAATGTGTTAGTTTCTAATGTGTGTTTTGTTATTTAATTGTGTACAGGAAAATCTGGAGTGAAATGCAGAAGGGGTGTCTGCCAACTCATCTTGTTTTAAATTATCTGCTCCACTGTCCATAAGTAGTTTTACTACCGCACTTTATAATATCACATAGGTCGACCTGAAAGGTAGTTGTCGCCACCAGAGTGTAATTTAATTCCACTCCGCATATTGTTTTAAGCACCAGTCATTGGATGTTGCTGCTATAGTGCGTTTTGTGGTCTTTTTAGGTGGATCAGCTGGACATGTTTAGGAACATGTCCAGCTGGGGGTTTGGTCACAAGTCTTCCTGCCCACATGCTTTGTGCTATTTTAGTGCCCCTGTGGAAAAACACCTGTGGAGAAACACACAAATTTCAACAAGAAATGCAAAAATACAAAGGTAAAAACATTTTTTTTTTTTTTTTAAATTCTGAGTCTCTTTTGGTTTTCTTCTTTTCCTGGAACAGGAGAGCGGCTCACTGCCCTGTGGTTGGTCCGTAAATGACCACTTCTTCCGCCTCTTCTGTCCCCCTTGTAGCACTGATGCTACTGTCTTTTCTGGTCGGAAGTTGACCGTGCTTCCGCCTCTTCTTCTTTGTTCTTCTGCTCTGTCTCCTTTCCTCAATTTTTGTGAGTGAGCTTAAGCTCACTGAATCTCTCCAAGGGTATTATTATTATGCCCCTGGTTGAGTAGAGGATTCACCGGTAGGCTCCCTTTCACAGCGTTGTGGTGTTATCCTGTAAATCCTGGCGCACCTAATGTTGAGAGCGCTGAGGTTCCTCAGTGGCTGCACACTGACTCCAATGATACCACGTGTCGCCTTTTCCTTTGAGCCTGACTGTGTGCGAAGTGCGTTCCACCATCTGGTACGGGCTGGTCCACCTTGGTTCTGACCACTTTCTTTTGATGACTTTTCGGAGTTCCCACTCTGGTTTAGCACTGGTCTCGGTGTTTCCTTTGGCCCCCTGTGGTGGGACCTCACGGGTCCGCACTCTGGTCAGTGCACCCTAAATCACAACCCCCACCTCTGGCCTTCGTTGACCTTAGCGCGCACTCAGCCGAGGTCTGGGGGTTGGTGGACCCTCCTTCACATTCCTTAGGAATCTCCAATATAATCTGAAACTACACGACAATCTTTAGATGTCAAATTTCGTGTGCTACCTGTGAATCCCGGGAGGTTGACGTCGCACCCTGAAAAACTCCTACCAGTCAGAGAATGCATCCTGTAATGAAATGAACTGAACACTCCAACAAGAAACAAACATCAAAACTTTACCCAATGTCAATTTAGTCTGTGCACAGATTTCAGCCAATTATTTTTTCAGATACTAATTAATCCTTCCCACCTTCCATTGTCCATCTTCATCCTGTCAGGAAACCTACGCCTAGAAATGTAATAGTTAATGAGACATTTTATCATAGTTTCTCTGTTCTCTCCGTTCACAGGCCTCTGGTCGCCCTGTAAAAGAATCCATGCACGCACACACAAACACTTTAAACCTCTGATGTGGATCACCGTGTCTGTGGAATCAAAAGTTAGTTAATTGTGGTTTGAAATCAAAGTACATTTTTCCTGTAACGATGTCCGAATCTTCTTTGGATTAAGTTGCTGTTATCTCTATAACCCCAGATGTTCTACTCCGGGTGCTTCAGAAAAAGTTCCACTTTAAATCCTGGAGGAAACACCATTAGGTTGTTTTACAGCACCCGTTCTACTCCAGCGCACCTCTGAAGCTGCTCTGCTCCACCTTCACTCTTAATTAATTCCTCTCTCAGTTCCTCTTCAATAGATGCCATTCTCATGTCAAAAATCCAGCATTCATCTTTTACCAACATTTCCCCCTTTTGGAAACAAAATTAATTTGGTTCCAGAAACAACAGTAAAATGTAACGTTCTGTTTTGGTTTAGGTTTATCGTTCGGTGAAGTTAGTTCTCTCCTGCCTCTGGGTTTATTTCTTCTGTAGGTTCTGTCTTGTTTTAGGTTCCTGTTTAGTCTGTGTATTGTTTTAAGTTATCCGGTCTTTGTATTAGTCCTTATCTGTGTTCTGTGCTTTGTGTTATCCTCAGTCTTAGGTTTATTCTTCTGTCAGCGTCATTATTGCTTCCACCTACCTATGGTTAATTAGTTCCTTCTGCTCACCTGTTGGCCTGTTTATTTAAGCCTCACTCCCTCCTCAGTTATTTGTTGGTTCGTCACATTCACACGGCTCCTGTTCCTCCTCGTTTGCACTCACTGTTTTGGTAAGAGCCCCGGCACCTTGAATCTGTTTTGGATTACCCGTTTCTGTTTATTCTGCCCAGTCTGTTCGTCTGTTCCCGTCCAGCTTGTTTGGATGTCTGCCTTACCTCTTTTTGGATCCTGTTTATGTTCACCTGTCTTCCAATAAATCCAGTTAAAGGAATAACTGTGTTCTGCTGAATATCGGGTTCTGCTCCACACCCATCATTACATAAGAAGCCGTCAAAAAGAGTCAATTCAACTGCAAAGGCTAATCTTTGGTGAAGTAGGAAAAAACACTACCTCGAACCCTGAATCCAAATCAAAATATTATTCAAGTTTATCATACCTGATATTTTCACGAGGTCCCTCAAAGGTTGCGTGAGATCAATGTACCTACAATGTAGTTGTGACAGCAGCCATTTAGTCCCAAAACGATAACGTGTCATTCGCGCACTGTAGTTTGGGTGTGTTAGAACGCTTTGCTTGTTGCTGGAAGACACATTGGTTGGTCCTGCGGAAGATAACACAGCCCAGGAAAGACACGTTCTCTGGCAAATTGCAATTTTATCTTTACTAACCTTAAATGTAACTGGAACACATGAAAGTATTCCCATCTCCGTGGACCCTCTGCTCATAATTGTGATGGCAGGTACACCATCTGGTGCTTAATGATGATCAGTACGTTCCCGGCCATGGTAACATATCAAACACATGTTTAAAATAAACTTATCAGTTGCATCACAGAAAATCCAATAGGTATTAGTATATTTTCAAAAACGCAAACCTGCACCCTGGTAGGAGCCCAAGCAGTTGCCTGAAGGGAATGTTTAACCATGCCCCTAATTCTTTTATCTGGTGCTCAACATGGAGAGAAAGAGAAATATGAGAAATCATTTCATCCGACATCATATATCGTTATAAATTGTTCAGCAGTAGCAGCTGCCAAACGCTCAGGTGCCACATACATATTCCTAGAAATGACTGTCTGTGTTTTACCTTAAAGAATCTTGTTGTGTGGTTCCTGTCGTAGAACAGAGTGACGTGTGGCGGGTCAGGTGGGAAGAAGAGCAGGAACCCAGACGTTGCATCTTCCAGAGCTGGAGAGAACACCAGTTGTAGCAGGCTCTGTTTACAGTCCTCCATAGATGTCAGCAATTCTTTCTCCCCCTCGGGTCACAACGGCAGACACTGTTTCTTCTCTCTGTATCATATTCAGTGACAGTCTTGGTCCACAACTCAGAGGCTTATATGTGGCTCCAGTGTCCACCAAAAGTTCATGTAGTCTTTTCCGCTGACAGCTCGGAGTCTGCAGTGGTCATGCTGCTCGACATCTTTAGGGGTGTGTAAAATTGTCCATCCGAAGAGTTATCCCCTTGCTGGGGTACTGACCTTGTGGAGGTGAGGTCATGTCAGGACTTGGTTGCTCCATACCAGGCCGACCTGCTGGTCCAGGACAATCACCATTGTATGTCGATGGGTGTTTTAACATGTCCACCATATCAGCTCCAAACACTCATCCATCACGCCCTGGGCTCAATACTCGACGCCACACTGACCACCAAACTGTCATCCGCTTCCACGCTCAGTAACCAACAGACCTATATAAAGCATAGAGAAAAGGAGGCAATAGGCAAGCCTCCTCCTTGGAGTTAATTAAACTGAGGTGACACCTTCAGGGTTGAAGATCCAACTGCTGAAATATCACATGTTTACCTTTTATTTTACTCACTTTCTGTTTTGTTCCCTGTAATTGCAATTCAAATAACAGATCTTGCAATACCTTTTTTTATTTTTTATTCTATTTTTTATTTTCTCTTCCTCTCCCCATCCTGAGCCACACTGGAAAATGATGTACCAAATGTTTTGTTCCAGCGAGCATAATCACAATCAGGCCTATAACGATTCAGTTTCATCAGCTGTAATACTGAAGATGACACACCTTTTAAGACTATTTTTCTGAATAATTCACCACTGTTGTGGGTCCCAGTCAAATTTAGGAACCATTGCTGGGGTGTGAAGGGAGAAAGTTGTATAACTCCCTCTTCCAAGCAAGAAATTAGTAAAGAAAACAAAGTTACATCTGGCATGTGGAACGTTCGTGCATAATTTTCAATATAATTTGCAGCAGAAGAGGGCACACAGTCTTCAGTCAAATTATCTAATTTAGAGAACGTGTTTACATGAAAGAAATACTTTGGGATCTGCCCTTTAATTTTTCCAAATCCTTTTTCGTTCCTGTTGATTTCTGCCGCTCTGCAAAGTTCGACTGCTGTACTAAAATGATTCAAACCAAATAACATTTTTCATAAATTTTTAAACATCAGCAACTCCATCTGAGGATAACTGTAAAACTGATGCATGAGTAGACCTAGGGCTGATAAAATCTATCTAATCAACCGGGTTGTACTTTAACCAAGCATCTTTAAGCTTCTTTTTAACTTTTAACTTTTGGTTCCGCTAACTGGTGATTCCTAGACCTACAATTAGCAGAAGTTGTTAGTGAGCTAATTCCTGCTTTCCTTAGATCAACCAGATTTAAGTCTAGTGTATTATATTCAAACTAGGGCTTTCAAACTATTAAAATTTTAATTTCAATTAATCTTGTATTTTATCTTATTTCTATAAGTATAAAAGCTCATTTGGAAATTTTAATATGCACTTTTGCAATAAATGACACTAGTTAAAGTTATGCTTGTACAAAAATATATATATATATTTTTAAAACACTTGTCAGAATTGGAATGACAACATCCTGGTGCCATAAAATTATAAATTCTTGCCAATAAGGAGCTAAATCGCAAATTATAACGCCCTGATGTTTACACAATGTATAAACAAACGTGTAAATAAATAAATATTTCATGCTGAAATATTTTTTAACTCCTAAACAAAGATATAAGTTTTATTGTTCATTTATTTATTTATTTATTTTACTCTCTCTCATACACCCTGAGCGGTCCCTTAGTTTGTCAAATGCAGAGACAGCAAGTCTGTCCCTAGAGGGCTGGGCTGCGCACTGAGCAGCAGGCGGGACATATCTATCAGTGACCAATCCTCGGCTGTTTTCAGTGAGGTTGGGGCTGTAGGTGTAGTAACAGATGACGCGCATGGTTGGTGGGTGTTTCTAATGTGTTGTTCCTGGGGGTGTCACCAGGAACCGTTAACTCTCCGCCCAACACGTCCTCGCCATAAACATTCAGATGTTTTCATCATGGTCAGCTTTGTTCATCATATTTAACCTGTTTTAGGTTAAACTGTCCCTCTGAGGTCCAAAATGCTGCGGCAAGAGTTCTGATGAAAATCAACAAGAGGGATCATATTTCTCCAATTTTAGCTTTCCTTCATTGGCTTCCTGTTAAATCAAGAATAGAATTTAAAATTCTTCTTCTAACGTATAAAGCCCTTAATAACCAAGCTCCATCATATATCAGAGCTCTGATTACCCCGTATGTTCCTAACAGAGCACTTCGCTCTCAGACTGCAGGTCTGCTGGTGGTTCCTAGAGTCTCTAAAAGTAGAATGGGAGGCAGATCCTTTAGCTATCAGGCTCCTCTCCTGTGGAACCAACTCCCAGTTTTGGTCCGTGAAGCAGACACCCTGTCTACTTTTAAGACTAATCTTAAAACTTTCCTTTTTGACAAAGCTTATAGTTAGAGTGGCTCATGTTACCCTGAGCTATCTCTATAGTTGTGCTGTGATAGGCCTAGGCTGCTGGAGGACATCAGGGTCTAATTTTCTCACTCTACTGATTTCTACTGTTCTTCATTCTACGGTTCTCCAGTTTTGCATTGTATTACATTGAAATGACTGTCGTCATTTCAGCTTTTAACTTTTTGCTCTCTCTCTTTTTCTTCATAGTAGGTACACCTGGTCTGGCGTTCTGTTAACTTTGACATCATCCAGAGAAGACGGCTCACCCGTTACTACCATCTAATGTACAACAGATTACTAGATCAATGTGTGCTTCTGTGCTTTTTTGTCTCTCTTGTTGTGTCTCTGCTCTGTCTTCTGTAACCGCAGTCGGTCGAGGCAGATGACCGTTCATATTGAGCCCGGTTCTGCCGGAGGTTTTTTTTTCCCGTTAATGGGTGGTTTTTCTTCCCACTGTCGCTTCATGCTTGCTCAGTATGAGGGATTGCAGCAAAGCCATGTACAATGCAGACGACTCTCACTGTGGCTCTACGGTTCCCCAGGAGTGAATGCTGCTTGTCGGGACTTTGATGCAATCAACTGGTTTCCTTATATAGGACATTTTGACCAATCTGTATAATCTGACCCAATCTGTATAATATGATTGAACTTGATTTTGTAAAGTGCCTTGAGATGACATGTTTCATGATTTGGCGCTATATAAATAAAATTGAATTGAATTAAATTGAAAGGTTCGCCTCAGCTCAGTGTAAAAAGTCTCCCATACACATATCCCATCCAGTTCCATTTCTCCTTGGCAACGCAAGGCCTCAGTCAATCGTTCCCCCAAAATGTTTGTTTGTTTGTGATGGACGGTTGTACTGGAACTGATTTTTCGATTGCAATGCAAATTGTAATTGACAATAAAATTTGATTGATTGATTAATCTCCCCATATGCTGTTTGCCAAGTTAATAAAGT
The DNA here is from genome assembly GCA_037039145.1 of Fundulus diaphanus. Classification (NCBI taxonomy): domain Eukaryota; kingdom Metazoa; phylum Chordata; class Actinopteri; order Cyprinodontiformes; family Fundulidae; genus Fundulus; species Fundulus diaphanus. The sequence continues at coordinate 1,036,975 of CM073121.1, read as the reverse complement.
TCTAACATCACAATATAAAAAGACCCTACTCTATTATTTTTACAGCTGTCATGAATCCATTGTCAAATACAAGCTTCGTGCATTAATAGTGTAACTGAATACTTTCCCCACGGCTCTGGTTAACTGTACTCCATAATTAGGCTCCCAAATAACCCAAAAACAAAAATCTTTATCCCCAGTTTCAATAATTTCTAACAACCCTGAGATATTTTCCGTTTAAACCATGTGAATATCTCCGTGTTTCAATTTAATTTGGGCTGTACATACCTTTATAATATTAAATTGTCTTTTTCTCTTACAACCTTTTAGTTAAACCTTTTCTGTTTAATGGAAGTCTCCAAAGTGCATTTGTTTTGAATGCTGCAGTCATTCAACCCAAATAAACACTTTTTGAAACCGTGGTTTTCTAGAATTTTAATCTGGATTATTTTCCACAGACGAACAGAGCTTTCACACACCAATAACACATACAACAAGACAATTAGACGAACAAAACACACACACATGCCTTTCCTTTTAACAGTATTTTTCACAGATCATGTTGAAATCATGAAAAGTTTAGATTGCCGAAATATATTTTGCCGAAATATCATGCTTATTGGCCAACGCGCCTCTGTCACTCCATGGGGAGGTTTAGCTGGCAAAATTGCCCCCCACCGCCGTGACCGCTCAATTTACCGGCTGTCCGACGCCTCGCCTCCGCAGAGACAAGATTCAACATCTCGCCCCTCGTCTGTCTTCCTTTAATTCATTACGTTTCACGGTTAATTTTAATAATTTTCCCAGACTAGCCGAGAGAAGCATCTAACCGGTCCGTCACTAAAATATGTCCCCCGCGGAACGCTGCACATCTTAAGTTCCGTTTCTTTTTTTATTTCTTTTTAATGCAACTGCCCCGACCAACCGCCGTCTGCACTCAGAACTCCCTCCTGCGCAACAGAAGCCATAAATACATCGATCTGTCCTCCCACTTATCTCCATGCTGCACAATCCAATTTATTCTCACTAATATCCTGATCAAATGCTCCCTACGTGTTGAACACTTTTTACTTGTTTCTCGAGAATAAACTCAATTCCGCACAGTGACTTTCCACCGTAAATCTTACGCTCCAGCTGCTATTCTGAACCACACATACGCACACACATACACACACACACACACACACACCCCGTTCAGAGCCGCTGATTCAGTCTCTCATTTACTCATTCGAACACAATGATCCCATTTTAACCGACACAATATGTTGGATAAGATATGACAAGGACACAATATCAGACAGACAGCTTGCGCGTAAAAAGTCTCCAAAAAACTCCCAAATTGTTGCTCTGGGATTCCCCTTTAAATCTCCTGATTTATTAATAATAGCTTCCTGGAATTTTAGCTATTTTTTGTTTGTTAAAACACACTTTAAACCTGGATTATATTGTTTTACCCATGTAGGTAAATGTTTAATTTTATCAGGGTCCTACTGTCCAATGTTATGTCTCATGAAAACCCGCAGCAAATGGGGATCGCTCGCGTTTTGGCGTTCTCCCCCAGTCAAGCTTTTCAACATTCAAACTGTTTTTTGTTTTTTTTGTTTTTAAAAAGTCTGTTATAGCTGATTGTGCGTTCAGCTAACAGATCATTCTTTTTTTTTTTTATCTTTACTTTTATTCCCTGTCCGGTCTTCGCTGGGTGTGTGTGTGTCCAGCGGCACGGTTTATATACCGGTCTCCCTGTTTCTACGTCAGGTCACGGTTTCTTATAAAGAAATTATTTAACTCAAAGAACTTTATTTCTCGTTGTGTTATCCGCACAACTTATGTTTCTGCTCTGTTCTTAGTTCTGTTATGTTATATTCAATTCAATTCAATTCAATTCAATTTTATTTATATAGTGCCAATTCATGAAACATGTCATCTCGAGGCACTATACAAAGTCAAAATCAAGCATATTATACAGATTGGTCAAAAATTTCCTATATAAGGGAACCAGTTGATTGCTTCAAAGTCCCGACAAGCAGCATTCACTCCTGGAGAAGCGTAGAGCTACAGGGAGAGTCGTCTGCATTGTCCATGGCTTTGCAGCAATCCCTCATACTGAGCAAGCATGAAGCGACAGTGGAAAGAAAAACCACCCATTAGCGGGAAGGAAAAACCTCCAGCAGAACGGGGCTCAGTATGAACGGTCGTCTGCCTCGACCGACTGGGGGTTACAGAAGACAGAGCAGAGACACAACAAGACAGACAAAAAAGCACAGAAGCAAACATTGATCCAGTAATCTGTTCTATATTAGATGATAATAGCGGGTGAGTTGTCTTCTGTGGATGATGTCTCAGATAACAGAACGCCAGACCAGATGTACCTACTATGAAGAAAAAAGAGAGAGAACAAAAAGTTATAAGCAGAAATGATGACAAGCAATACATAATTGATGAACAGTAGAACTCGATAGTGAGAAAAATAGATCCTGATGTCCTCCAGTAGCCTAAGCCCATATAAGCACATCCCCATAGGTAGGTCAGGGCAACATAAGCCACTCTAGTTATAAGCTTTGTCAAAAAGAAAAGTTTTAAGATTAGTCTTAAAGGTAGACAGGGTGTCTGCCTCACGGACCAAAACTGGGAGTTGGTTCCACAGGAGAGGAGCCTGATAACTAAAGGATCTGCCTCCCATTCTACTTTTAGAGACTCTAGGAACCACCAGCAGACCTGCAGTCTGGGAGCGAAGTGCTCTGTTAGGAACATACGGGGTAATCATAGCTCTGATATATGATGGAGCTTGATTATTAAGGGCTTTATACGTTAGAAGAAGAATTTTAAACTCTATTCTTGAGTTAACAGGAAGCTAAAATTGAAGAAATATGATCCCTTTTGTTGATTTTCATCAGAACTCTTGCTGCAGCATTTTGGATCAGCTGAAGACTTTGAACTGCATTTTGTGGACTTCCTGATGGTAAAGAATTACAATAGTCCAGCCTTGAAGTAACAAATGCATGGACTAGTTTTTAAGCATCACTCCTGGACAGAATGTTTCTAATTTTGGCGATATTCCGGAGGTGAAAAAAGGAAACTCTTGAAACCTGTTTAATATGGGATTTAAATTACATGTCTTGGTCAAAAATAACACCAAGATTTTTTACTTTATTACCAGAGGCCAAGTTAATGCCATCCAGATTAAGTGATTGATTAAGAACTTTATTTTTTGAGGACTCTTGTCCAAAGATTACAACTTCTGTCTTGTCAGAATTTAAATGCAGAAAAATTTAAGTCATCCAGCTTTTGATGTCATCAAGACATGCCTGTAGTTGAAGTAATTGATTGGATTCATCAGGATTTATGGACAAATACAACTGAGTGTCATCAGCATAACAGTGGAAATTAATCCTATGCTGTCTGATAATTTTGCCAATCGGAAGCATATATATAGTAAAGAGAATTGGTCCAAGGACTCAACCCTGTGGTACTCCACAAGTGACCCTAGAGTTTGAAGAAGATTTATTATTAACATGAACAAATTGGAATCTGTCCGAAAGATAAGATTTAAACCAGCCTAATGCTTTCCCCTTAATCCCTACAGTATGCTCAAGTCTTTGTATGAGAATATTGTGATCAACTGTATCAAATGCAGCACTGAGATCTAACAGGACAACTACAGACACAAGTCCATTATCTGAGGCCATGAGAATATCATTAGTGACCTTCACCAGAGCTGTTTCAGTGCTATGATGAGCTCTGAAGCCTGACTGAAACTCCTCAAGTAGGTCATTACTTTGTAAATGTTCACATAGTTGATCAGCAACTACTTTCTCAAGAATTTTAGATAGGAAAAGAAGATTAGATATAGGTCTGTAATTTACTAACTCATCTTGATCAAGAGAAGGTTTCTTAAGTAAAGGTTTAATAACAGCTACTTTAAAAGCCTGTGGTACATATCCATTTACTAAGGATAGATTAATCATGTCCAAAATAGGGCCACTGATCAATGGGAATAGCTCCTTAAACAACTTGGTTGGGATTGGGTCCAACATGCAGGTAGAAGATTTAGATGAAGCTAAAATTTTAGATAGCTCAGAAAGCTCTACTGCCTCTAAACAGTTCAAATACTGTGCAGGTTTTAAAGATTGCTCCACTGCTGCCTCACTTACTGAGGACGAGGTAATCGTGTTTGGGAGGATGCCAATTATTTTATTTTTAATGGCATCAATTTTATTTATGAAGAATCCCTTAAAGTCATTACTGCTAAGAGCTAAGGGAATGGATGGATCAACAGAGCTGTGGCTCTGTGTAAGTTTAGCAACCGTACTGAAGAGAAATCTAGGATTATTTTTATTCTCCTCAATGATGAAAAATATGCTGCTCTAACTCTGCGAAGGCTCTTATTATACAACAATAGACTGTCTTTCCAGATTAGGTAGGATTCCTCTTGGTGTGTAGAGCGCCATTTTCTCTCCAATTTCCTAACATTGTGCTTCAAGGAACGCAGCTCTGAATTAAGCCAGGGAGCCAGCTTCCTGGTAATTATCAGCTTCTTTTTCAAGGGAGCTACATTGTCTAATGCAGAACGCAATGAGGAAGTCACACCGTTAACAAAGGTGTCGATTTGTGAATGGGAAGAAACAGCATTGCTGCCATCTACAGGGCATTTCTGCAATACTGAGGATATTAAAAGGGGGACAGACTCTTTAAGTTTTGAAACAGCATTATCCGATAAAGATCTACTATAATGGAACGCTCTTTTGGGGGTGGAGAACTCAGATTAAACTCAAAGGTTATTAAAAAATGGTCAGATAGGACAGGGTTGTGAGGAAATATTGTTAATTCTTCACAATCAATGCCATATCTCAGCACAAGGTCTAAAGTATGTAACCAAGAGTGCGTCGGTTTATGCACATTTTGAACAAAACCAATTGAATCTAGGATAGTTTTAAAGGCTACACTAAGGTTATCATATAGACCAGTTCATTGTTATTGTTTTGATTCGGGTTTTTCGCGCATGCGCGCCGGACTGGATGGCAAAAGACGAACACAATGGTGGACGCAAACAGAGAAACTGACGAGTTCTCCGCGTATTTTTCTTCTTTACATAACGTATCATAAGATCGTTATAAGACTAAGTTGATGGTTCATGGTATCAGATTGCCAGATCCACACAGCAAAAGCCTGAAGGGACGGAGCGAGTCTGTGAAAAACTGCCAAGCGTTCAGTACCGCGACATATACAGCTACCTTATAAACACGCAGGCCAGTACACACGAGAGAGCATGGAAGCATGAAACCACTGGACGGCTGCAATTATATTATATCTGGACATAGACACCAGCAACGCCCGCGACGCCATGAGGGATTAAGTGGGTCAGAACATGGATGGATGGATGTTCAGACATGTTTGTGTAACATACGAACGCGGAGTCGGACAGGAAGACCCGCCCGGTAGGTTAAAAAAAAACATAGTTCACTACGGATTATTTTGGTGTTTTTGTCTTGTTAAAATGGGTGGGGGTGTCGGCGACATTGCAGCGTAAACACAGAAGCACTAGCGCCCGTGAGCGGGGGCGTAATGCAGCTGCTGCTGCTGCTGCTGCAGCGCATCGACTCCGCTTCTCCTGGCTCCGTCTAGCGATCGCCACCTCCCCTCCGCCGCTATTCAAATAGAACAATGACTAGAGCAGAATTAAGTTGTATTTACCGGAGATGAAGTGTAGACAGCATATTCTGTCGTAGTATGATGGATCCCCCAGTCCATTTGGAGTGTCTGCCTGCGCTCTTTTCATTGAAATTATCCATTTCTTTCTTCTTTCTTTGTCCTTCGGGAAACGACAGAAACGTACATCCAACGATTTGGAATGCCTCTGTGTGCAACCGGGAGCACAACAAGTGGTAGGCATTGTTTAGATTCCAAAAGTAAACTAACTAAAAATACGCTCTAAATCACCCGTTTTGTCATGTAGTAGACGAGAACAGTGCTGTTTTTGCCAACCACCGTGACCCGGACGTAGCGCTGACGTCACGCGTGAACTGGTCTATACTGTGTCAACATGAATGTTAAAATCATCCACTATAATAACCTTGTCAGTGTTTATCACCAAATCAGATAAGAAGTCTGACAGCTGATCCAGAAACTGAGTGTAAGGGCCTGGTGGACGATACAAAACAACAAACAGAAGAGGTTTTATTGCTTTGCAGTTTGGATGAGGGAAACTAAGGGTTAAATGTTCAAAAGAACTGTAGTTATTAATTGGCCTGGGACTAATTAATAAATCAGACTGAAAGATGGTTGCCACTCCTCCTCCTCTTCCCACAGATCTGGGAATATGGAAGTTTAAATAACTGGAGGGAGTTGACTCATTTATACTAACGTAGTCCTCTTGTAGCCAGGTTTCTGTGAGACAAAATAAATCAATCTGATTATCAGAAATCAATTCATTAACTAACAAAGTCTTTGGAGGGAGAGACCTTATATTTAATAAACCACATTTAATTGTTTTATTTTTTGGTTCAAAGTGAGCTGTATTGATTTTTATTAGTTTTATAATTTGCTCCTTTTAGATCCATTTTTAATTTTAGTTTTGGCCGTGGGAAAGACACCGTCTCAATAGGGTAATGGGTGGGTAACAGTACAGAAGCTGCAGAGAGGTGTGTTAAACTACGGCTCTGCTTCCTGGTCTGCACCCTGGGTTGTCAGCATTTAGGAGAACTAATAAATCCGGCCAGATTCCTAGAAAGAAGAGCTGCACCATCCAAAGTGGGATGGATGCCGTCTCTCCGGATCAGAACAGGTTTTCCCCAGAAAGTTCGCCAGTTATCAATGTAGCCCACGTCGTTTTCGGGACACCACCTAGACAACCAGCGGTTGAATGATGACATGCGGCTAAACATGTCATCACTGGTCAGATCAGGCAGGGGACGAGAGAAAATTACGGAGTCCGACATTGTTTTAGCAAACTCACACACCGAAGCAACACCAACTTTAGTGACCTCCGATCGGCGTGACCGGGTGTCATTACCGCCGGCGTGAATAACAATCTTACTGTATTTACGCTTATCCTTAGCCAGCAGTTTTAGGTAGGATTCTATGTCGCCCGTTCTGGCCCCTGGCAGGCATTTAACTATGGTCCCTGGTGTCTTTAGTGCCACGTTTCTTAGTAAGGAGCTGCCAATAATTACGGTCGGCTCCTCAGCGAGACTGTCGCTGAGAGGGGGAAATTTATTAGAAACGCAGACGGGTTGGTGGTGATCTGGGGGCTGAAATCTAGAGCTATGCTTCCTACGAACCGTCACCCAGCCGGCCTGCTTAACCGGCTGTTCGAGTGCGACTGTTGGTTCGCTACGTGAAGTTACTCTTTGTGGCTCCGCGCTAGCAAAGGAGCGGCTATCAGCCGGTTTTTCAACAGCACGGAGTCGGATCTCCAGTTCTGATACCCTCGCCTCCAAAGCTACAAAAATACTACATTTATTACAAGTACCATTATCACTAAAGGAGGCAGAGGAATAACTAAACATCTGACACAGAGAGCAGCAGATAGGAGACTTAGTCAGAGACGGAGAAGCCATTATGAGGTTAAGGCTTGGTTAAAGCTAGGCTAACGCTAGGCTAGCACCCTCTTACCACGCCAAAAAGCAAACCGTGTGAAACACGGGGAGTTCTCAAATGTGATGTGCAGCCAGAGAAAATGTTTTAAACGTGCTTATGTTTTGGGAACAGATGTTACAGCAAAGAGGTTTAAAGATAAAAGCGAGAGAGCCTGGAGCAACACACTGCAGTTCACACAGCGACAACATGAAGTGACACAATACGCCTTACCGCAAACAGGAAGTCCGCCAACTGTTATATCAGAACTTTATTACGTCTGTAATCGGAGCTTCACAGTCACTCTGTTATCTCCACATCCATTCAGTGTGTATTGCCTGATCTTGCTCAACCTTTTATGTAGAATTCGAGATTTCTCAAGTTCTCGGGCCTCTAACCCAGCAAAAATACGATTCCCCGTCGAGAACCGCAGTGAGCCGCCACGCTCAAGAATCCCTTTAGATTTCTTGAACTCACAGGACTTACTCTATTCTTAGTTCTGTTATTTTATGTCAGAACTATTTTTGCCTGGTCTCGTTCTCAATCCTTTTTTTTTTTTTTTTTATTCTCAATACTTCTGAACCACACTTTTTCAAAACTACTCCAAGGCACTCCAAAGAATTAATTTAGCAGACTTGGTACTACTTGGACTTGGGACACATAATTTAGCCTATATTTCTAAGCTGAAAATGCAGATTCGATAAAAGGTTCTGCCTACCTGTTTTTGTTGTGGCCAGCCAGTGTGTCCCTTGTCCTTTCGTTCCAGTCTGATGATGACCAATTCAGCCTGTCACCCTGAATCCCGGGACGAGCCCCCAAATGTTGAAGCCGTCTGTGCTTCCCCGGGTTCGTTAATTTGTGTGCAGGACTTAAATCAAAAACTCAGCCATGGATGCATAATTCAGTTTCACCTTTGCAAAGGGAGAGATGCACCTGCCAGCCCCTCCGGGCAGCAACTCTTTCTCCCCCCCGTTTAGGCTTGTTTTTATTAAAGTTAGAACATAGATTATACAGAGTCACACAATGAATGACGTACACATCTTATCGTTATCTTACTCCCTAATAACTATTTTCTCTTGTTTTCTCCTGCTGCATGGGAACCGGAGTTGCTGTTCTTTCCCACTGCCTAGGAACTGGCCTTGAAACGTTCTCCTGATACTTTTGCTCGTACAAAGAATCTATTCACATTCTCTTCTTCTGATCAACAGATGCGGCCTTAAAGCAAATAAATTGCATATTAAAAGCATGTTAAACCTTCATAAATGTGTAATAAAAAACGGATCAAAGTTAATACGTTCCACACACCTAGTCAATGTAATCCACTTTAAATGACCAATTCTTTAAGAAACCTTACTTAAATCTAGCCTTTTTTTCTGATGACCACAGTGATAAACATTATTTTTCTAAGCTGAACTCCTGCAGCTATTTGCTGACTTGTTTATTTTCTAACATATTTCATAACCATATTGATTAATTTAAAACACTCAAACAGCATCACCACTTAAAGCTCCACATTTTCTCCCTCTGAACCTGGATTGCACTTGCCTGTAACATCGAACAACACCCCCTGAGACATCTGTCACCCCCTAGTAGCAGCAACTGACAGTGCTCTCTTCTTCTGTCCACCTCATCATGAATGCCTCATTAGGGTTCCAAGCCCGCAGCGCAGAAAGAACGGGCTATGCAACGCACCGCTACTCAAACCCAGAAATTCAGACCCCTCAACAACTAGGGGGCACTATAACAAAGGACAATGCATTTCGGGCTGTAACCACCAAACTACTGGTCCCACACTCAAAAACTTCATATCACTTTGTTTATTGGATGATTCTGCATCATAAAGGGAATCGGCACACCTTTCGTTTCCCAGCTACTTTTCGCGCTACATGGCTACAAAGGTTAAACCTTTCTTGTTAAACTCCTCCTACATTTTTTGTGCAATCAGCGCAAAACTCCATATATAACAGTGTAATGGACAAATAAAAAAAGTCAATGCGGCGGATTTTTTAATTTTGACTAAAATAAGTGATTGTCAGCTAGCTAGCTCTAAATGTAATTGGTGATTTTTCTAAAACCATAACATATTTTAACATGTCCTTCATAACCCATAGTCCAAATAAGATTTTGCACACGTGACCCGCGTTTGAGGATCGTCCATCACTAGGGGGCGCTGTGATGTCAAGAAATCTACTACGCAAGAATGGCTGATCGGATTTTTACAAAACCTTCTTTATTCCCTTCTAGTCATAGCCCTGAACTAAAGTATTTAATATGGTAATGACTGAAACAAGTGGGCAGGACCTATTTCCAAAAGTGTGAAAAAAACCTTGAAAACTAGTAATATTCACCTAAAATCAATGTTTTGGTGTAATGAGCTCAGATTGTCAGGATGTAATCCTTGAATAAGGTGTAACAATTCTCTCACTGCATGTATTGAAGTTTCTGAAAGTCGCACACCCTATTTTTAAAAGTTTGGAGAATGGAGAAATGAATGTATTTTCCACAAATATTGTTCTAGGCCAATGAAAATGTGGACATTTGTTGATCACATGGAGAATAATAATGGATTTCAGTTTTGTAAAAGTCCAGGCGATTTTGACCTATTTGCAAGACATTGAAATTTACATGTACAAGACTATAAAGTTTAATATTTTATTTCTCTGAAACTATTTTATTGATGACCATGAAAAAAATCAAGTGCTTAGAGAAAGCACTCGCTGAGATTGATGAATATTTTCAGAATTTTAGAGCAAACCGTTGATTTTTAATAAATTTTCTTTTTTTTTTCTTGTCTTTTAATAAAACATTTTGTAAAGATGGATCATTTCAGAAAATGAGGTTATGGCTCCATCTCGTGGCTTTTTTTTTGCAACTACAACAACTCTCACCATTCATAGTTTAAGTCAGAGGTATTCAATTAAAACTTAAAGAGGTCCACTTCGGTAATATTTCACGATGCCAAGGTCCATAAGTCCAACTATTTAATGTTATATATATATGTCTATATGTAATAGACATATGTATGTATGTATGTATATGAATGTATATGTAGTTGTATCAACATCTGCATCCCTTGATTCAAATGAAATTAATTCAGTCTTATTCAAGTACTTTTTGACAATATTTATTGTCATGAAACAAGGAGCTGAACATCCATGTCTAATTTACTGAGTAAAAGTAGGATGTCATACAAAAGAAAACTAAGCATAACATTAAAATTGTGCATGCTCTGGAGTCTCTGACTTAAAAAAAACAAATGGAGGAAAGCTGGATTTCCATTTTGTTTCCCATCAGGACTCAACTGTCTCAAACTATTGAACCATTTAAATTCTGAACACATTTAATAACTGAACATTTTGAACAATCAGTTTTTTCTTTTGCTTTCAGTAAGAGAAGTGAGCTCTTGCTTTGCCCTGCCAGGATTTTAAACCTGGGCTTAAATGGAGTCAGAGCCATTCTCATGCATGTGTGGAGGTGCTCATTGGTGAGCCTGGAACGATATTTAGTTTTTATAATGTTCATTGTGGAGAAAGCTGCCTCACAGTTGTGTGTGTGGAGCCAAACATAGTCAAGATTTGCAGGGCTACTTTTTTCAGAGCTGGGAAAGCTAAATCAGGAACTATTTGGACCCAAAAAGTGGAAGGATCACTCCTAACAGACTGTTCCTTCAGGGTCAAATCTGCTTGGAGGTCAACTAACTGCATCTGTAAATGCCCAGCATTTACCCACTTAAAGTGCTGTAACTTCCTTTGAGAAGGTCCTGACATCTGTGATGAGAAATGGGTTTTTAATGAACACGGTAAGCTGCTGCAGTGGTAAGTTAAGAGATCAGGATTATCATTCTTCAGTCTTGTTACAGCTCCCTTTTCTTTCCCTATCATAGCGGGAGCTCCATCTGTGGTGACTGAGATCACTTTTTTTGGCTCTACTCCTCTCTTTTCCAACATCTCTTTAATGGCCAGGTAGATGTTTTCTCCTGTTGTACTGGTCTGAAGAGGTGTAATACCAGTAGGTCGTCACAGAATGCTTTCTGCTCTGTGTTATAAAACCTAACATAAACTAACAGCTGAGCATTGTCACACATGTCAGTGGACTCATCCACGGCTAAGCCTTGGGGCCTTTTTCATTGTTTCGTCAAGCTGGGATAGCACATCCTGAGTTAAAACTTCACATTTCTTTGTAGCAGTTGATGCAGACATGGGGATTTGCTTTATTTTCTCACAATATGTATATCTCATATTAAATATCAGGCTGTTGTCTCTCACCGGCCCACCAGCTGCTCCACCTCCTCTCTGTAGTCCTGGTCACTGTCGTCTCTGATCAGGCCCACCACCGTCGTGTCGTCTGCAAACTTCACGATGTGATTGGTGGTGAACCTGGGGACGCAGTCGTGTGTCATCAGAGTGAACAGCAGGGGGCTCAGGACGCAGCCCTGAGGGGAGCCCGTGCTGAGGGTGATGACATCAGAGGTGTTCTGTCCGACCCGGACCGACTGAGGTCACGAGGTGAGGAAGTCTAGCAGCCAGTTGCGAAGGGGTGTGCTGAAGCCCAGATGTTCCAGTCTTTCCACCAGATGCTGTAGGATGATGGTGTTGAACGTTGAACTGAAGTCCAGGAACATGCTCAAGGGGGCGGGGCGTGGGTGGGCTTGGAACCCGTTAATAATTGCTTGCAGTTCTAGTATTCTGTGTTGTGGTTTAACCTGAGGTGTTTGTTGTGTTGTCATAACTCCTTATCATGGAGCTGAAATAGTTCCACACACGACTCCATTTGTGCTCTGCTGTTACATTGTCTGAGCGGGTGACTAAACAGCAGCGGCACTCTGCTCTTAGCCATATTGTACTCACCCAGTAGTTCCCACTAACCAGAGAATTTAGAGAAGATCTTAATAGTTTTGTTTGTTTTTTAACAATGCTTTACTGTTAATGATATGCATGACCTCAAATGACTGAAGTATCAACAGTATTGATATTTTAATGTGAGAATCAATTTTAAAGCCTAAAGATCTGGTATAGGAGGTATCGATATTTTGGTATCCGCACATCACAACTCGCTTTCCTCCACTGTAGACTGAAGACTACAGCAAAGCTCCCTCAACGCTCTCAGGCTAACTTGGACTTACACTAACACTTAGGTGTTCCATAAGGGAAAGTAGGTCAAGGAAAGTCAAAATGTCTTTCGGGCTTTGTTCCACGGTGTCAGTTCAGGACATCTGTGCTGCAGCCAGTTGGGCTACACCGCACACATTTATGAAGTTTTACAGGCTGGAAGTGGCCCAGCCATCACTAACGCACACAGTGCTCGGAGTAGGGACGTCAGGGTCTACTTGAGGCCTAAATTGGAATTGCTGCCATGCACGGCTTTGGGGTCAGTATGCAAACTGTTAGTGGGCCTTATCTCCCATAGTGAAACACCGAGAGAAGTTAGAAAAAAATGTTTGCGTTACTTAACGAAATCCCTGGATCTTTGATAATAGAGTGAGGTGTTTCACCAACACATCCCTTCTTGTGTGAGCACAGAAAGAAACCTGCCTAGAATGAGTCAAAGAGGGTAGGTTAGCCATGATAGTGGATGGTGAGTGGAGCTACAGACACGGCTCAACCTCTCTGTCACAAACAGACGTAATGTCGTACTCTTTGGAGCTTCCATAGTTGGTCACGCTGTGGCGATTCCCATAGTGAAACACCGCACCTCATCAAACAACAAGGGTACGTTAACTAACCGAACGTTTCTATCTCTTGCAGCAAACATGCGGCTTATATATTGTCCTATATATTGTCCTTTATAATGACTACTTACATCTTTCTTCCTCTGACTTCCGTTTTAAACTCGCCACTGATATGGAAAGTAGTTAACTGAGTCTCTTTCCATCAGTTAAAACCTTCATAACAAAGAGTTGTTCCTAGTGCGAACTAGTCATTGAGTATGTGTCATTTAAACATGGTGTGTTTAAATGACCTGGTCCTTTTTTGAGCTTTAGGTTTTTTGTTCCATTATTTGTTGTTTTGTAAGAGTCCTGTGTAGTAGTTAGACCCTACAAGATTAAAGGAACAGAGCAACCATATCCGCACAGTATTTCCTCAACCCAACTTCCACTGTGTTTTTTTGTTGTTGTTTTTTTTTTTTACATTGATAGCACGTTCTGCAGAAACCGATCCCTAAATTCTTTCTCTTTAGGTGTGTTTAAGTATCCTCAACACATGGCATGGGAGACCAGAGGAGAAATGGAACCCCCAGACCTCGAGCTTTTTACAGGTAAGATGGAGATCTGTCATGTCAGGATGGATGAACAGGTTTGTGTTCTGACTCTCGAGCCCCTTTCACAGTCCCAGTCCCAGTAATTTACCATATTTTACGGACCATAAGGCGCACCAGATTATAAAGGCGCACTGTGAATTAACATGTCCACACATAAGGTTCACCGAATTATAAGGCGCATTCAGTACTCTTCCCAAGTTTGTAATATCACCCGTTCTGCAAAAAGGGAACTAAAAGTAAAATTTTCTTGAAATTAGTGTATTTTTCCTTTATTTGAGCAGTTAAATAAGACTATTTGCCAATGGAATAAGATTTTGCAACTTAAAATAAGAAAAATTCATCTCCATCATATGAGTGGGGCGATATGAAGAAAATCTAATATCACGATATCTTTGGGCTATATCGCGATATCAGAATCCGAATCAGACATACTTTAATAATCCCAGAGGGAAATTGCTGTTTCAGTACAACCGCCAAGACAAAACATCACAAACCTTTTAGGGGGAGACGATTTACTGGGGCCTTGCTGCCAAGGGACCGCATTACACGGTGCCCACCGGGCGCTGCCTTTGAATCTGTGGAAAAGATAGATTTTCAACAAAGGAAGGTGGGAGGGAAAAAACATACTTTATCAGGATACAGTTTGAGATATCAAAAACCTCTTGCACAAAAAGCACAAATAAGACGAGACACATATGGCTGAAGGTAAACATTAGAGACTAGTCGCGTGTAAGTTCATCAGTTTATATGAGCATCAGTTATGTGTGTCTGTTGGGTGAAGTGTTTATATTTCCGTGAACACTCTCCAGAGGCCATTGTCCTTGATGCTATCAGCCGGCCAACAGTTCAGAAAGCATCCGCAGATGTCAGCGGGGGGGAGGGGGTAGCAGGGTAGAGTTCTGAGCTCGTTCCTCATAACAAAACCAAGAGTAGAGATAGGGAGGCAGACCAAATACTTTATTTGTTATGATACAGCTGCTCTGACTTTCCTGTCAGCTTTAAGTCTTTTGCTGGCTCCAAATGGTGAAATCCAATTTTCCAAATTGTTGGGCTTTTCCGCGCTTCACTTCCAGATTTTATCCCAAATTCCCCTTGAGTTCAAACCACCGAAGCCAGTCTGCGTACCAGCACATCCAGCTTTTCGGCTTTGCTCCTCCACCTTCCAGATCTGTCCGTTCACCGCCTTAGTGATCGCGTCATATGCAGCCGGCAGCCTGATCAAGGCCAAATGGCTACCGACATCCTCTGTATTTGCTGATACATCAAAAATCCACCAGATCCAATAAGGTAGAAATCCAAGTATCCTGAATCCAAACATGCAAACGTTTCAAACGTCCAGGAATGACAAAGTCGAAAGACACACCGTTTTCCATCCAAGAATATAGGGTGTATCCCACAAAATTAGTCAATCGGGACCGGACGGGTCCCCCTTTCGTTGCCTACCCGTCGAAAAAAATTGATCAATAGCATTGAGAGACCAGCTTACCAGATCCATTTTTTCAGAGTTCGGTTGATATGAAGAAAGTGCTCAGAAAGACAAGACATAGCAGCAGAAGCAGGAGAGGGGGGAAGGGCGGGTGAAAGCTGGAGAGGAAAGGAAAACACGACCGACCTCGAAGAGAGACGGAACAGAAGATATACATGATATATATCACGATATGGTCAAATAACCTTGAAAAACATGTTTTTAGCCACAAAGTGCCTAAAGTTGCATTGGTATATCTCATATTAACCTGTCATTTTTTTTTTGTTTGAAAAATTGATTGCAAAATAAAAATTAATTTAAAATGTTATATTTTATCAATTTTTTAACCACAGCTGCACATAGAAGCTTTTCACAAATTACAATATTGTCACATTAAAGCTCTTTCATGGTCAACACTGGACCTTAAAAACAGAACATCCCAGCGGCCAAAAGGAACACCAAGGAAAAATCTGACACAAAATAAACCTTAAATAAAAGCTGCTCTTTTGTGCTTAGGACATAAAAATGTGTTTAATAAAAATGTCAATCCCAAAAACAAAAGCTTGTATTGTGACTATAAAATCAACTGACCAGTTGCAGCTACAAATTCAGAGCATCTCAAAAATATTTCCATTGCTCTTTAGGTGCTGGGAAATTTTAAACAAACGTTTTTTTCTGTCATATGGGATTTAGCAAAAGAAGACGCCAGTTTCAACTGTTTAACGGCTGGTTTAAAGTTTCTTTCGGTGTTTGGGGGGGTGTCGACACGCGGAGTCTTCATTTACAAGTCTTCATTTTGCACTGGATGACTTTTTAGGTGGAACAAACTTGTGCTACTGCTACCTTTTGTGGCAATTGTGTTACGGCATGTTTTGCAAATTACCACATTTTGTTCGACATCCTTCTTGTGAAATCCAAACCACTGCCTGAAACGCCCGCTGTCGCCATATTTCTCGCTGTCTCGTCAACGTAAATAAGCGCAGGGGTTCATTGGTGTGTGTGTGTGCGTGCGTGTGCCAGAGCGCTTTCTGGTTTTGAGGAGGAACGAGTGATGCGTTCACAGCATGTGGGAAAAACTAAACTCAGTGAATTAAATACAGTGGCTCAATCTTGCCATGAAAATTTACACTCGATGGTCGCGATAAAGCCATTTTAACCATCACGCGGAGTAAAACTCGAGATACATCGAGTATATTCGATATATCGCCCACCCCTACTCCATCATCTTATTTCAAGTGCAGGATATCTAATTGCCTTATCTTAGGGACAAAGTTACTCATTCCATTGGCAAATAGTCTTATTTAGCTGCTCAAATCAAGGAAAGGTTTACTCATTTCAAGAAAATTTTACTTTTAGTTCCCTTTATGCAGCACGCCGCTCCACGTACACAGCTCTCTCCTAAGAGGAGCTATCCGTCTCTATCGAGAGAACAGAGTACCGTATTTTTCGGACCATAATCCTTAAATTTTTCTCAAAAATTGTTGGTGCGCTTTATATATGATTCCCGTACTTGTGCTTACTGACCGATTTTATGTGGTAAAATGCCCTCAAAAATCCCTTAAAATGTGTAAGTATGACTTTGGTAAGCAATGAAGCTGCGCCGTTCAATGGATATTCGGAGCATTACGGTACACTGTGTCACTACCTGATCGGACCCCCTAGCAGTTCACAAGACTGCCTGACTATAATGTCGAAACTGGAAGTACATTAACGCAAAGGCCCTCGCATACTTGGGCGTACTTTACCCCCCGCAGAGGTCCGCGCGTGTATTTAAAGGAGCAGAGTTACACACTTGGGTAGAATATTTAGTGCGCCTTATAATCCGGTGCGCCTTATGAGCCGTAAAATACGGTAGTTGCACTACACTTCATTACAGTCAAGCAGTCTTGTAGACTGCTCAGGGGTCTGATCAGGCAGTGACACAGTGTACCATAATGCTCTGAATATTTTTTTTTTATTTAACCTTTATTTAACCAGGAAAAAAATCCCATTGAGATTAAAAACCTCTTTTTCAAGGGAGTCCTGGCCAAGAGGCAGAATATCCATTGAGCAAAGCAGCTTCGTTGCTTACCAAAGTCGTACTTACACATTTTAACAGTTTTTTGAGTGCATTGTACCACATAAAATCGGTCAGTAAGTACGGTAATCACATACAAGGCGCCCCGGATTATAAGACGCACCATCAATTTTTGAAAAAAATTTAAGGATTTTAAGTGCGCCTTATAGTCCGAAAAATACGGTACTGGGATCACATTCCCGTTGAACAAGAATAAGCGCCTTTCACACTTGCAAATTAGTCTCAGTAAATTACCGGGTCAGCTCTTTTCACTCTTAAAGCCGGGCGTACACTGTACGAGTTTTTCCCCTTTTCGGGCCGATTCTTCAGTCGTGCGAGCATTTTTTGAATCGGGCCGAATTTCAGCTTGATCGTAGAGGGGGGGAGGAGGGGGGAATGGCTTCTCACGACTACCTCCCGATCAGGAATCGGACGGTCCGTGAAAATCAAACATGTTTGAAATTCAGTCGGCTGTCGTGAGGTTTTCGTGAGCGCAACCTGTTGTTCAAGCAGAGCTACGAGGGGGCGCCCTCCCCTCCTCTCCGTCCCCGCCAGCGGAGGGAGGGGAGCGGGCGTCCCTGAAGCGACCTCCGCCCGGCCCGCTCGCGGGGGCGTTGGGGAGGGCAGCAACGCGCTGGCCGCCTGTTTCGGCACTCTTCCGCGGTCCGCGCTGGCCGCCTGTTTCGGCACTCCTCCGCAGTCCGCCGCCTGTTTCGGCACTCCTCCGCGGTCCGCGCTGGCCGCCTGTTTCGGCACTCCTCCGCTCGCGGGGGTGGGGGGGGGGTGTGCGGGCCGGGCGACCTGCCGTGCCGCGCGGCCGCCGGTGCGTCTCGGCCCTCCTCTCTCCCCTCCGTTCCCCCGATGCCCGGTGCCTCCTGCGGACCTCGCCAGAGCTGGGCTCGAACCCCTGCTCTGGGTCCCTGTCACCTACCGTCGCTCGCCTGCCTCTGCCACCACAGCGAGCGGTCCCAGAGGGGTCACGACGTACAGTGTGAGCAGTCCGGTCGCGTCCAAGCGTCGCGCCGCGCAGATCGTGAGCGGTGAACTTTTTAAACCCCGCGGTTCCGTCGCACAGTTTGAGATGTATATAAGTACCACGACTGAAAAACTCGTACAGTGTACGCCCGGCTTAACCCGGTAACGTAACCTGGCCACCCAGATTGATG
Organism: Fundulus diaphanus; assembly: GCA_037039145.1. NCBI lineage: Eukaryota > Metazoa > Chordata > Actinopteri > Cyprinodontiformes > Fundulidae > Fundulus > Fundulus diaphanus. The sequence goes on along the minus strand of CM073121.1, from coordinate 1,018,479 downwards.
ATGTGTAGCACTCTCTGTTCTGCACATTATCATTTTGACTGCTCCCATCGAGTCCGTTTGGGGAAAGGAGGGTAATTCAGCAGAACTCTGGGAGCTGATTGGGCAAAGTGACACCTAGTGGCCGCCTACCAAAGGCTGGTTTTAGCTAATAAAATTAATCAAATTAAATTAAAATTATCAAATTAAAATGTAAGGTGTAATGAGAAAAACACAAGTTATGCTGGTGAAGGCACTTCTTGCTGTTCTTTTAAAGATGAAATCATGGATTCTTACAAAACAGATGTGAAAGCGTCAGCTACGCATGCCTGGATTGAATGTACTTAATATCATCTGTAGGTGGCAGTGATACAAGGGATATAGCTTTAACTGATCAAGCCAACCTCTAAAGAATTTCAGCCGGAAAGTAAGAATGGGAAATGGACCTGAATGAATAGCTGTGCGATTGAATTCAGCAGATTAAGAGCCTATAGGTCCTGCATGGTGTAATTGTCTCAGTGATAATCTCTGTCCTTTGTACAGAGGCAATTAGTTTTTAAACATCTTTGAAGTAGTTTTTTGTTGTTTTTTGGCTTTTATGGTCAGCAGATCTGAACTGTTTTTTTTTTTATCAGAAGATGTTTTAGTCAGTTATGTAGTAGTAGCTTCAGAAATGAGATAAACCCGGTGCATAGTTAAGTAGAATGCATGGAAGACATGAGCTGCCAAGGGTGGTGGTGTTGATTCGGTCTTAAATTGTCTGTGGTTAAGTGTGTTTTGATTGAGATAGTGTTTCTTACTTGATTACTTTAGTTTGTAGTTGTATTAGTTGATTTAATTGGCCAGGATCATAGGATACCCTGAATGGAACATGTTTAAAAGTTGCGGAACACCTCAGGAGGGGACTGAGTGTTTCTTCATAGATACAGATACACTTGTTTTCTGGCATTCCTCACTATTGTGTTGATGTTTCAAACCCAAGCTATTTAGATTTGGTCTGCATTTCAGGAAAATTTAGATCCATCTACATAGGAAAAAGCCCATTTTAGTCTGTCCAGATGTGTAAAAGCAGTGAAATACCACTTTACCACACTGGTAGATAAGAAGGCAACTTCAGCATTGTTGTTTCACGATTTATTGAACCAGCATAAAAAGGTGAACTACATAAGTAGTTTACTCACAAATGTCCAGAATGTTAGGAAAAGTGTAAAACATCTTGATATTCAAGTCTGGAAAAGTATGGAATCCTAAATTAGAACAAATGGAGAAACTCTGATTTGAGTCTCCAGGTTATGGCTCATTCGTTTTAAAGCCACAATCAGCTGGCTCAATTGCCTCATTTTTTTGTAATAAAACTCTATTTGCAGCAGGGCTGCCATACAATCAGCTCCACCTTAGACCACCTGCAGCAAGCAAAACCGCTGGTTACAGGAAGAGCTTCTAGCTCCTGAGCCCCTGTTGCCCCAAAAAGTCAAATGCAAACCTTCCTCTCAGTACTGATGTTCTTTGTCTACCTCTTACCTTAAGGCCTGACACAACTCATAAACTTACTGGAGGTTTTTGCATTTGCTTGCCAGATGTATTCTAAGATCATTTATAGCTATAAGAGACTAACCTGACTCTCATGGATTTTGCTCCGCCTAGCTTCACTCACATCCATCTGGGACATCTCCCATAGAGAGTGATTTCTCCAACCAATTTTATTGTCTAGCCAATCAGGACGCAGGGCTGGAGTTTCATAGATGTGACGTAGTGGAGAAGCGACCATGACGTGAGACTGTTTTAATTCAGATAGCAATGGCGACTCGCATCGAGGAAGCAAGCGTTAGCATTGATGCTGCTATTTCTTCCGTGTTGTCCAATCTACCTAATATTGTTTCATTAAAAGAACATCAGAGAACGGCTCTGAAGGCTTTTGTTGGTGGAAACGATGTTTTCGCCCTTCTCCCGACCGGCTTTGGCAAGTTTTGTTTTCCGGAGCGGTTAGCGCAAACCATATTAGGAGGCCTTTAGTCCTCAACGCGGTCGGCCCGGGATCGACTCCGACCCGCGGCGCTTTGCTGCCTGTCTTCCCCCCTCTTCCTGTCAGCTCACTGTCAATAAAACGCGTGCCACTAGAACCGCAAACACATTGAAAAAAAAAAAAAAGTTTAGTTTTTTCCTGCGTCGCTCTCATCAGCGTCACGGGTTAGCTTCGGTGTGAGTGGTTGAAATAGCACGTCGATAAAGATGACAGACAAGTGGCTTATCCAATCATATGCAAGGATTTTTGATAAGGCCCAGCCTTCAATAAAGGCAATTCCTATGGAGAGGTCCCAGATGGATGAGTGGAGCTAGGCGGAGCGAAATCCATATGGCGAGAGTCAGGTTAATAAGGGACTGCTGGGCACCAATAACTACTTGGAACCATATTTGACACAGCCACACTATCATTTGGACCTGTTCTGTACATAATCACATTATTTTTCCAGTACAAGTATTGATTCTTGTACCAGGGTAGCTGAAGCACTTGGAAATTGATGTCTTTCTTTTTTCCTTACAATTCCCCCATTTGCAGAGATGGAGAATACATAGAGATGTCTCCTTTGATTATTATTCCAGTTAGCTTTCTGTAGATCAATAATGGTAATTAGGAGGCTGTTGAACTAGAGAGGGGGCAGGGCTGGAATCATCCAGGAATAGGTACCTGCTTCATAATGGGTTAACCCACTTTGAGATAGGTGCATGTTAGCTGAAATCTCTTACTGTCTGCTTCATCGAGCATTTTTAGGTTCCCTCTGTTCTCAGCCCAGCAGGCAGGCCTCCAAGTTGCCCTCCAACATTTTTGGCTTGGAACAAACATGGGGATGAAAAAGGATGTATCTAGTCTCATTTAGACCGGACAAGGCATTCATTGATTGTTAATGAAAAAGGTTTAAAGAGAAACTCCCCCAAAACAATTTTATGAACTGAATAAGATCATCTCTAGATTTATTTGGCAGGGTAAAAAACCCAGGGTTAGATTTAAGACTTTACAACTCCCAAAAGAGCAAGGGGGAATGTCACTACCTAATTTTAAAGATTATTTTTATGCAGCTCAGATTAGACCTCTATTTAATTTGTGTACCCCATCCTACCAAGCTAGATGGAAAAATATAGAACTCTTAAGTCAAACTGATCCCCCAATACAAGCAGTACTAGCTCACAAACGTCTGGGAATATTCATAGATAGGGTACGGAATCCATGGATCAGAGTGCAGTTAAAAATTTGGAACATGATAAAAGAGGAGTTTAAATTAAATGACAAGTTACAAATAATTCAATGGTGTGCTTATGATCTGGAATTTAGGGCTAACGTAATAGATAAAGGATTTAAAACATGGATTTTGAAAGGGATAATGACTTACTATTCTCTTACAGAAAAGGGACAATTTAAAACTTTGATAGGTTGAAGGAAGACCATAACCTGGACCGAACTGAATTTTTTAGGTTCCTCCAGGTGCGTAGTCGCTTTCACATATCAGAAAGGAAACAGACTTCAATGACCCCATATCAAAAATCTTTATTGATGCTTATCAAGGAAAATCAAACAAGGGTGTCATCTCCAGAATTTATAAAGGCCTATTGTCTACAAAGTCCCATAATACAGATTACGTTAGGAAAAAGTGGGAGAGGAAGGGTAATCTGTTAATATCTGAGGAGGATTGTCTTGACATTTGCCAATTCCAGTGGAAATGCACCAGCTCTCACTCATGGCGAGAGTTTGGTTGGAAGTGTATGATCCGTTTCTTTCTTACACCAAAACAAAAGACACATTTTACTGCAGGGGAAGCTGTGTGTTGGAGGCAATGCGGACACCGGGAAGCTAATCATTGGCATGTCTTTTGGGAATGCCCGGTGGTTAAACCTTTTTGGGCAGAGCTCCATAAAGTATTAAGTGGTCTATTTAATACATATCTACCTATGCAGTTTTCAACATTATTTTTTAGAAAATTTTGATTTACAGGTCAGGAAAGCTGATGAATACTTATTTTATATTTTGTTAACCGCTGGTAAAAAAGCACTCACAATACGTTGGTCCACCCCCGACCCACACACAATACAGGAGTGGATAAGTATTGTAAATGACATTTACCTTATGGAAGGGATCACCTTTTCCCTATGACTCCAAAAAAACATATTCACTAAGAGGTGGGCCAAGTGGGTTAAATATGCCAGCCTTGAACAGACAGAAGTACGGAATGGGTGACCATGCAATGCTGACATTTATTTTATTTTGTTGAATGTTTTGCTGTATCTAAGGATTAATGTATTAGTGTATCTCTCATACTCTACTTCAAAACTGCTTGGAAGACATTTTATTTACTTATTTTTTGCTTTTTCATGTAGGTCTATCTTTCCTAGTTTGTTCAAAGTTGTTAGATGTAATTTCTTTAAATTTGTATAATCTTGTACATACAAAAAATAATTGTGAGTGACAGTAATAACATTGTACATTCCCTGAAAGTAACTACCACTGTATTGTAATGCACTCACAAAATAAAAAGAAAAAATGTAAAAGAAGAAAAAAAAAGGTTTAAAGAATGTAGTGCTTAAATGTCGCCAGATTGTTCACTGCCTTTGTCAGACTCTTTTCTACACTGGCCCAACACCCTCAGGATCATTTCAGAGGATCATTAAGACACAAGGGGTATGTTGGCCAGATCACTTGTAGAATGAATTAAGTCTAAGTTAAAAGGTTCACCTCAGTTCCTCTGTAGACCACTTCATGTGTTTTTTAAAGGGTGTGTTGAAAAAAATTCCTTCCTTCGTATAATTTGAATGTTGCTTATGGAATTTCAGTTAACTCTGGCTTTTGCGGTTTCTACATCTGCTTTAGGTGCTAGTGTCTGTGCAGTCCCTCATCCTTGTGGCAGAGCCGTACTTTAACGAGCCAGGGTATGAGCGTTCCCGTGGGACTCCCAGTGGCACCCAGAGTTCTCGAGAGTATGATGGCAACATTCGACAGGCTACCGTGAAGTGGGCCATGCTGGAACAGATCCGCAACCCATCACCATGCTTCAAAGAGGTAAGCATTGTATTTTCACAAAACTGTAATGTCTTTGAGGGGACATTGAGTCTAAGTTTAAACTGTTCTGTCCCATTCATTTTAAAGAACAACTGAACCTTGTTCTGTAATTTGCAGATGTTCAAACACATTTGAGCTCCCTGGTTCAGCACTAACTTCTTAAAACTAAACTCCTCGTTGTCGGAACCAAATCTGTACTATCTAAAGTTGACGGTTTCTCTCTCTCTGTTGATGGCTCCACAGTCTCCCCTTCACCTCAGGTCAAGAGTCTTGGTGTCCTCCTTGATAGCACTCTCCTTGTGATATTAAGGATACTCGCCTCCACCTCTCACATCAATAACATCGGCCAGTCTGCATATTTTCATTTACGAAATAATAATCGTCTTCGTACTTCCCTTTCCCTGCACTCTGCATCAGTTCTTATCCATAGCCCTCTCACCTCCCACATCAACAACTATAACTCTTCTCTTTGGTCTTCCTCAACATAAGCTTCAAGTGGTTCAGAATTCAGCTGCTTGCATTAAAATCCCTGATTTAATCACATCTCCCCCAGTAGCTCCACAGGCTTGTTAGATTCAGAATAGAATCCTTCTGTACACATTCAAGCCTATCTACAGCCTTGCTCCCCCTACCTCTCTGATCTTCTTCACTTCGCTTCTACTTCCAACTCCCTTAGATCCTCCTCTTCCTTTCCCTTTACACCTCCTTCTTCCCGTCTCGGCACCATGAGGAGCAGAGCTTTATCCCACTCTGCTCCCAAACTCTGGAACTTTCTCCCTCCGGACATCCATAATACTGATACCATGTCCCAGTTAAAGTCTAATCTCAAAACACATCTTTTCAAGAATGCTTCCTCACTGTATCTCTGTTTAATCTAACTTTTTAATATACGTTGTTTTTATCATGACTTATTGTTATTACCCTGTTGGATTTATACAGTGTCCTTGAGTGCTGTGAAAGGTGTTTTTAAAATAAAATTTATTATTAAAATGTTAAATTCTCTGTTCTTATATAAAAACTAAAAATGCTTCAGCATAGTCAGCTAACTGCCAAGTTGCAGCATGTTCTAGGTGTTGGTTTGATCAGCTCCATCCTAATTTTCAACTGAATTCAGAATATTGAGTAGTTTTTCAAAGTCATTGCTTTGAATCATACTCATCAAGTTTTATCTGCTATGTACCTGCATGGCAACAAAATTACTACAAACGGTACTAGTGAAAACCTGATGACTCGCCTGCTGGTCTGTCAAAGGATCCCATGGCAATGCTTTAGTCATGGCATGTAATTCTTTATTATTACTATCAAACCAAAGACCACATCATTAGGGAAGCAGAGGAAAGTTCTGGACCACGTTCCAAGGCCAGTGTTGAATTTTATTGTCCTGAAGTCCACCTTCCTCTCATTCAAGTGGTAAAACTCAGACACCCACTGGACTTTACATTAGCCACATTCACAGACTTGGAGGCTAAAAGCTTACCTGACTAATTTTGTTTACTGTGGGCTTGGATCATCATCAGTGTTCCATGATTAACAAGCAACTGTGAATCTCCCTTTAAATACCACATTTTCAAATTTAAGTCAATTTGCTTAAATCACAGGCCTGTGTGTGCTTTCAAATCAGGCAGCTTAGATCTTAGAAAAGAAGTATCATTTATTGTACAGCAAACTAAGACGTGCCAGGATGTATTTTAGAAGAAGCATCCACCTGAGCGCCACACATAAGATAAGATCGCAAAGTCTGACATTTTCTCAATATATGGCTTAGCTCCATGTTGTGATGCTATTCCTGACTGTCTAAATCTAACCAGGGCTTCAAATACAAGTTGTTGTGCTTCATCCTAGACTCGGGACGTCGTGCGTCGGTGGGCGGAATACTTCGAAGACCTCCTTAATCCCACCAACACGTCTTCCATTGAGGAAGCAGAGCCTGAGGACTCTGGGTCGGGTTCTCCCATCTCTGGTGCTGAGGTTGCCGAGGTTGTTAAAAAGCTCCTCGGTGGCAAGGCTCCGGGGGTGGATGAGATTCGCCCTGAGTACCTTAAGGCTCTGGATGTTGTGGGGCTGTGTTGGTTAACGCGGCTCTGCAACATTGCGTGGACATCGGGGGCAGTTCCCCTGGATTGGCAGACTGGGGTGGTGGTCCCCCTATTTAAAAAGGGGGACCGGAGGGTGTGTTCCAATTACAGAGGGATCACACTCTTAAGCCTCCCTGGTAAGGTCTATTCAGGGGTTCTGGAAAGGAGGGTCCGTCGGATAGTCGAATCTCGGATTCAGGAAGAGCAGTGTGGTTTTCGTCCTGGCCGTGGAACACTGGACCAGCTCTACACCCTCAGCAGGATTCTTGAGGGGGCATGGGAGTTTGCCCAACCAGTCTACATGTGCTTTGTGGATCTGGAGAAGGCATTCGACCGTGTCCCCCGGGGGATCCTGTGGGGGGTACTCCGGGAGTATGGAGTACCGGACCCTTTAATAAGGGCTGTCAGGTCTCTGTACGACCGGTGTCAGAGTCTGGTCCGCATTGCCGGCAGTAAGTCGGACTCGTTTCCGGTGAGAGTTGGACTCCGCCAAGGCTGCCCTTTGTCACCGATTCTGTTCATAACTTTTATGGACAGAATTTCTAGGCGCAGCCAAGGTGTTGAGGGGATCCGCTTTGGTGGCCTTAGGATTGCGTCTCTGCTATTCGCGGATGACGTGGTCCTATTGGCTTCATCAGGGCGTGATCTACAGCTCTCACTGGAGCGGTTCGCAGCCGAGTGCGAAGCGGCCGGGATGAAAATCAGTGCCTCCAAATCCGAGACCATGGTCTTGAACCGGAAAAGGGTAGAGTGCCTTCTCCGGGTTGGGGAGGATGTCCTGCCCCTAGTGGAGGAGTTCAAGTATCTTGGGGTCTTGTTCACGAATGAGGGGAAGATGGGGCGGGAGATCGACAGGCGGATTGGTGCAGCGTCTGCTGTGAAGCGGGCGCTGTACCGATCCGTTGTGGTGAAGAGAGAGCTGAGCCAAAAGGCGAAGCTCTCGATTTACCGGTCGATCTACGTTCCTACCCTCATCTATGGTCACGAGCTTTGGGTCGTGACCGAAAGAACGAGATCCCGGATACAAGCGGCTGAAATGAGTTTTCTCCGTAGTGTGTCTGGGCTCTCCCTTAGAGATAGGGTGAGGAGCTCAGTCATCCGGGGAGGACTCAGAGTAGAGCCGCTGCTCCTCCACGTCGAGAGGAGCCAGTTGAGGTGGCTCGGGCATCTGGTCAGGATGCCTCCTGGACGCCTCCCTGGAGAGGTGTTCCGGGCACGTCCCACCGGGAGGAGACCCAGGGGAAGACCCAGGACACGCTGGAGGGCCTATGTCTCCCGGCTGGCCTGGGAACGCCTTGGGATTCCTCCTGAGGAGCTGGCCCAAGTGGCTGGGGAGAGGGACGTCTGGGCCTCCCTACTGAAGCTGCTACCCCCGCGACCCGACCCCGGATAAGCGGAAGACAACGGACGGACGGACGGACGGACGCAAAGTCTGACATTTTCTCAATATATGGCTTAGCTCCATGTTGTGATGCTATTCCTGACTGTCTAAATCTAACCAGGGCTTCAAATACAAGTTGTTGTGCTTCATCCTAGATATATTGTCTGCAGGAGGTTGTCATCATGCTAGTTCCTCTGTTTCAGTCTTGCGCTTACAGCTTTTGGCCATTATAGTCCCATGACTACCTCCCAATGTAATCTCTTTGAATTTTTTTTTTGTTTGTTTTTTTTTTTAACAAAAAATGAGTTTTACTTTCTTTTTCCTATTTCAGCTGTGTGTAATCTTAATGAGGTTCCAGGGAACATCTAAAAAAAAAAAAACAGATGTAACCGTCCACTCAAAGATAAACAAACCCACCGACAATAAAAATAATTACATACATAGACATGCAAACATGGTACCGTATTTTTTGGACTAAAAGTCGCTCTGGAATTTAAATCTCATCAGTCGAAAAATGAGTCATAAAGATGGTAAAAACAAGGTTATAAGGCACACCATAAATTTCTGAGAAGATTTAAGGATTTTAAGTGAGCCTTATAGTTGGAAAAATTATTCAATTACACAGCTGCATCCACAATCAGCTGAATAATATAGAACATATATGGGAGGTCGAATGGGGTAAATTAGCTTAATAAGCTAGCAAGACCAACCCAGAAAGTTCTCGTCAGCGCATTTCGGTCCAATTACACTGAAATTACACCGTGGGTGTAGTGGTGCTATATGCTAGGTTAACAGTATTACACGGATATTTCAGAGCAACATAAAGCTCATGTGGATCAGCAAAGTTGTAAAACGCTTGGACAACAGACCTGTAATATAGCGCTAGCTATTAGCTTGACGGAGCCCAATAACAGGTTTCTGTCTCGGTCTGGCCGCTTCGAGCTGCACCACGCAAAGCTCCACTGCGTGAATGCATACTGAAACAGTGAAACAACATATGTATATGTGTTCATTCTTTGTTGTTTATAAGTAATGTTTACTACATGGTTCATGTTGGTCAGTATGATTAGATAGTTGCAGAGTTTTAATTTATCTAACCCTAGGGAATTATTTGCCTAACATTTTGAAATTGTTTTATCTAAACAATCAAAAATGGAGTTTTGGAATATCTATAGGTATCAACTGCAAAAGAGTATTCTTGGTAGAACTTTTCTTTGGATACTTTCCATAAATAAGGCAATCTGTCCAGGATGGTGATATAGTCTTGGATAGTTAGAATTTGATTTGGGTCAAAATCTACATAAACTGACCCATTCACAAAAGCCCGAATTGTCGCATTTCTTCCGTCAGCAGCACAGAGACACCCTCCCTGCAGACACTCAGCTGACCCTGATAATGAGCTGCTGCTCATGGAAGGCCCTTATTGTAGCTTCAGGTCTGCTGCCCTAATCCAGCCAAGGGTAGCCATTTCATGTGGTCTGCCATTCATTCAACTCTGACCTTTCCACTGAGGTCAGTTCATCATAGGAGCGCCTCTCAGGGTGTGAATCACCAGAAAGTATAGCCCCCAGGATCATAGGAAAATTCAAACCCCTCCACGTTAAGATGGCAATTCTACTTAGGAGTTATGGAGTTGAGGATAATTTTGCCAAACAGAAGGTCAGCTTGTAGTGCTTTCCTACAAGAGCTAAGTAATGACTTACAGACACCGTTAGGTCAACTTTATCTAGGCATCATTGCTCAGGGAATAGCAGTCATAACATTCTTAAAGTCCTTATTGCTTTAAAGTGTAATTAAAATCAAACTAAGCTGGCACAGATGGGCCTTAGCCGGGTCCATTAGCAGCATACATGGCTTGTTGGACATGCAACATTTTGACTTGCATCTGCTGTCCTTAAGTCCAGATAGTGACTAAGTGACAACTTCTGCTGTGGTCCTTTCTGCAGCTCTGCTGAGTCCTGAGACTCTGTCAAGTCTTACACTCGTCCAAGCATGTCCTGTCACTCTTCATGAGACACCGTCCTAAACACTTAGAATTATGACACGTAAATGTGTCTGAGTGGCAGTAAGAGATGTCTTAAGGATTATCTTCAAGCTTCCACTCCTTGGCTATTTTTGTCCACTGAATTTATACATACAGCATAAATTGAGAAAGTTGAGAGCTTGTATTTTTAAATCACTTGGTTTTTGTCAGATACTATACTACAGATATAGTTCTAAATATATTTCTAATTAATACATCATTTCAGTAGATCACGGCTAGTAGATAATATCTAAAGCCTGGCCATACCGTAGATAAAGTACATAACTCCAAGATTAAGAATTCTAGTTAAAATTCTTTGGGTTTATCTTTTCTAGTTTTGTGGCAAGGGTTGTCACATACCACACAAACTGGCCGTCTGTATATGATGAATCTGTTATGTAGTTATTAAATGAATACCCTGTATACCAGTCTATAAATAATGGAAATGTAAATAAAATTATTTGATTGTTAAACATCTACAAATGGATTCATATCCAGACATCAGTATGTTTTGTGGTCTTTTTAGCTTAATGAAAGCGCAAAAAGTGTTTACAACATGTGTGACCTTGAAAACAGGGATGCCCACCACACCCCTCTGTTTGTAACAAAGGCAGCTGGGGTAGTTGTGGTGGGTGGAACAAACAGTCAGGGAGGAGGAGATGGAATGAAGATTGATAGCAGAGGAAGATGCACTGGACAAAGAAAGTGTATCCTAAACCTCCGCTTTGCTTCTCTTCTCCTGGTAAACGGCAAAGAAGCCACCATAATAAGTTATTTCCCACCCCAACAGCACAGCAGCAGCTCCAGACCTATTGTCAGAACACTTGCTGCATACTAATGGCACAGTCCTGACGACTGTTGCTAGGACATGGACTGGAAGGGGCAATAATGCTTGTAACTTGTGTGTAGCTGATTGGCATCTTCAATCAAAGGGAATGTCATGGTGACCTAAAATCCCCAAATTAGAAAACACCCTGTACACTTAGAAAGTGAAAGGATATTGTGCACACAACCTTTGGCAGTAAAGCTGAATCTGAGAGGCTTGTAGTTTCTTCGTCTCCTCTTAGATTTTAGCAGATTATTCTGTCACGTATGAGCTGTATCCTTTAAAAAAGCAATCTGAGTCAGCAGCTCAGGCCTTAAAATTAACCAGAGGAACGGTATCAGCCTGATTAGTGGCTCTCTAATATTTAATTTCTGGTTTGCCTTAGTTTTTCCTCGGATGGTTTGTTAGAGATGTTGTTTTTTTGTGTTTTTTTACTAACCTGCTAATTACTGGCTCGAACTGAGCAAAAAAACTTGGCTGGTTGGTTGTTTCACCACTACTCCCAGTGTATTGTTTGCTTGTTTAGGTTGCCTTTTAGTGGCGATAAATGAGAATGGCCCACTGAATGAACATGTGACCCTGCCTTTAATATTCATTATCAGCAATGTTTCTAACGCCATGAGTTTAAAACTTAATATGTATTAAAAAAAAATACTTCTGTCAGACGAACCATCTGTTTGAAAAGCAAAGTCACTTCCTGACATTTTTCCAAAAAATAGTGAGAATGGTAAACGATGGTCTCAATATATTGAAATATTTCTCCAAGTATTCTGCTGAAAGTTTGTCTTTAAAAAGTGAGCATGGGAAGTGCTCCTCTGCCAACAGTTAAAGCCACATGCCAGGCCTTTGCCCCAACATAACTTGCTGATGAGTTCTCCACACATCTTATAGACTACCGTATTTTTCGGACTATAAGGCGCACTTAAAATCCTTACATTTTCTCAAAATTGGATTGTGGACCTTATATATGATTACCGTTGTACTTACTGGCTGATATTATGTGGTACATACAAATCTGTTAAAATGTACGACTTTGGTTAATAATAATAATAATAATAATACATTTTATTTAAAAGGCGCCTTTCTAGACACTCAAGGTCACCGTACAGAAGGGTAAAAAACAGAGTGTCAGAAACAAAATCAAAACAAAAAACATTTAAAAAATACCGAGGCTGGGACAGGGAAATTGATAATTAAAGAGAATAGGCAGTCTTAAACAGATAAGTTTTGAGTTGTGATTTAAAATTTAGAAGTGAGTCCGTGTTTCTAAGTAGGGGTGGTAGAGAGTTCCAGAGGCGGGGGGCAGAGCGGCTGAATGCTCTGCTCCCCATGGTGGTGAGACGGGCGGAAGGGACAGACAGGTGTAAAGCAGATGAGGATCTAAGAGCACGGGAGGGGGTGGGAATGTGCAGGAGGCCTGACAGATAAGGGGTGGCTAGGTGGTGAAGGGCCTTGAATGTCACCATGGGAATTTTATATTGAATGCGGAACTGCACGGGGAGCCAGTGAAGCTGTTGGAGGACCGGGGTGATGTGGTGGATAGAGGGAGTTCTTGTTATGATGCGAGCAGCTGAGTTCTGGACCAGTTGTAGTTTATGGAGTGATTTCTGAGGAAGGCCGAAGAGGAGAGCGTTGCAGTAATCCAGTCGGGAGGTGACAAGGCTGTGCACAAGTATGGCAGCAGTGTGTGGGGTAAGGGAGGGACGGAGGCGGTTGATGTTTCTTAAGTGAAAGTAGGCAGACCGGGTAATGTTATTGATATGGGATTGAAAAGATAGGGTGCTATCGAGGATGACACCCAGACTCTTAACCTGGGGGGAGGGGGAGATGGAGGAACTGTCAATAATAAGTGGGAAACTGTCGGTTTTGGAAAGAGTTGATTTGGTGCCAATGAGTAGAACCTCAGTTTTACTACTGTTTAATTGAAGGAAGTTGTTAGTGAACCAGGCTTTTATTTCACAGATGCAATTTGTGAGGGAGGTGGGGGGAAGAGAGGACGATGGTTGCGTGGAGAGGTAGAGCTGGGTGTCATCAGCATAGCAATGGAATTGGATGTTAAATTTGCGGAAGATATTGCCAAGGGGAAGGAGGTAGATGATGAAGAGGAGGGGCCCGAGTACAGAGCCCTGGGGCACGCCTGAGGTGACGGGGGAGGGGGTGGATTTGAGGGTCTTCAGTTGAATGAACTGAGTGCGGTCAGAGAAGTAGGAAATAAACCAGTCCAACGGAGTGTTAGTGATGCCAATGGAAGAAAGCCTACTGAGGAGGGTGGTTTGACAGATGGTGTCAAAGGCTGCACTCAGGTCGAGGAAGATGAGGATGGTGAGTAGTCCAGAATCAGATGCCATGAAGAGGTCATAGGAGATTTTGATTAGTGCTGTTTCAGTGCTATGGAGTGGCCGAAAACCAGACTGAAATTCTTCATACAGGCTGTTGGCAGATAGGTGAGTATGGAGCTGGGAGGCAACTGTTTTTTCAAGAATTTTGGAAATGAAGGGTAAATTGGAGATAGGACGGAGGTTGTTGAAGTTGATCGGGTCGGCACCAGGTTTTTTTACAATCGGGGTGATGGCAGCAGTTTTGAGAGGTGTAGGGACAGTTCCAGTGGTGAGAGAGGTGCGGATGATAGCGGAGAGGAGGGGAACCAGAGAGGGGAGGCAGGTTTTGACAAGTTGTGTTGGGAAGGGGTCCAGTTGACAGGTGGATGGTTTTGATTTCCGGATGAGCTCTGTGATTTCCGAGACAGTGGGAAGATGGAAGGAGGAGAGCGACTGTGTAGGCGAGGGAAGATCTGCTGAGGTGCTGAGATGAGCCGTTGATCCAAGGTTTTGGTGAATGTTCTTGATTTTTCCTGTGAAGTATGACATGATGTCATTGCAGAAGGAGGTTGTGTAAAGGTGCGGGGGGAAAGAGTCCTGGGGTTTGATAGTATTATTGAGTATAGAGAAAAGTGACTTAGAGCTATGTTGATTGGCAGTGATTAAGCTGGAGTAATACTGTGATTTAGTGCTGGCAATGGAGTCCTTATAGTGAATAATGTGATTATTGTACATTTATTTGTGTATAGTGAGACCAGCTTTTCTATAAAGTCTTTCGAGTTGCCGTCCTTTGGTTTTCATGCGTCGGAGATTTGGGTGTACCAGGGGGCGGAGACGGAAAAAGAAACAAATCTATTTTTTAGTGGAGCAAGTGAGTCAAGGATATTATGGAGACCAGTGTTGTAGTGGAGGACCAGGTCATCAGGGGTTAGTAGATTATTGAAGTCAAGGAGGCAGGAAGAGTGGTTAGCAACAAAGCTGCTCCACTCAATGGATATTCGGAGCCGACTGTAATGTCTAAACCAGAAGTGCATTCATGTAAGGCAGCCCGTCCCCAGAGTACACGCTATCAACAATAAACCTAGTAAATGAATTCAATATGAAAGTTCAGTTTATTTTGGCTTTATGTTAGAAACAGGGCAGTGTAGTCCAACTACTCTGTCCTCCCGGCAGAGACGGAGAGCTCTCCTTCTCAGGAGGAAGCGATGTTAAGGAGGAAACGCACCCAATGCGTTGCAGTGCGTAAACGCAGCAAAGCAGCATACATGCGTCCTACACTGATGTTAGGTTTTCAATTTTAATCAATCAAAAAATGTACACTAGAGCAGCGCGTATTTACGCTACGTGACGTCTAAATTAAAGTTCTTATTTAAGACGCTCCTGTTTGGCGGGGAATAAACGGAAAAACAACATCCTGTGTTAAAGTTCACTTCCGAAAGTATCCCAAAATAAGAGTCGTCAAAAATAAAGCGCCATGGATGATGTAGTTCTGACAAGCTAACAAACTAAAACATGCGATTTCTAATCAGATATGGTCAATGCACCGACTTTTAGGTGACCAAAACATAGGATATATTACTGGTAATTTGCAGCGTCTGGTGTAAATTGACTCTCTTAAAAACACGCCCATATGCCGCGCCGCTTACGTTTTGTGGCCAATGTATTTCCTCCTTAAGGTGACCAGATTTGATTTGTCTAATGAAAACTGGGGACATCTCTGATTTTGTTAAGCGCACAATCTCTGCCTGGGGGTTTGTTTGTTTTGTCTGAACTGCAACGCCGACGGGGCGGGGAAGTTGCATTCGGCAAAGCTCTACTACATCGGGTCAGCAGCAGGACTGGATAAATACCTCTTGTTGCGCTAAACTTTTTGACTCCATCGTGATTCACTGAAATCGGGGACATTTCTTGGGACAGTTTATGCCGGGGACAGGTCGTCTAAAATGGTGTCTGTCCCCGTAAATCTGGGGTATCTGGTCACCCTACCGGAGAGGCAAAGTGATTGGGGAAAAATATGTAATGCGTCTTATAATCCGGTGTGTATTATATGTGGACAGAGACACACATGGACACGTTAATTCATAGTGCATTTTATAATCCGGTGCGCCTTATGGTCCGAAAAATTCTGTAATATTGAGAATGTACTGCTTACACCACTGTGTTGTGATGTACCTAAATACTTCAGTCTATAGATTTCTAGCTTCCATATTCAGATGAACAATTCTAAATGAGTTCAGATGGTAACAGGTTAGAATTGCTGCGTTTACTTTAGCCCTCTTTTCCTCTTTACAAACTACTCTACCATTCCCTGGTCTGAAAAATCTCCATCACATGTAGATGCACATTCAGTCCCTGACTTTTTCCCCAGATGGATCCATCTGTATAAATCAGTTTTGATGTAGATAATTATGTTGTCAAAAGACATGAGACTTAAAGATGTGGCTGAATTCTCTGTGCAGGTGATCCACAAACATTTCTACCTAAAGAGAATCGAGATCATGTCCCAGTGTGAGGAGTGGATCGCTGACATCCAGCAGTACAGCAATGACAAGCGGGTCGGTCGCACCATGTCCCATCACGCAGCTGCTCTGAAGGTAATTTCCTTTAGTTTGCTCACAGGAGGGAAGGTGAACAGCATTCGGCACACATGGGAGGTCTGTTTTCAATCCAGGTTCTGTTTGAACACACAGCAAGATCGGTTTTGTTTTGCAGCTGGGTGACTCAGTTAAACCATTTAAAAAATAATAGAATTTCCTACATATTTTTAAATGCATCTGTATAAAATATATTGATGTGTTAAAGCGCCAACTTTATATGGTGCTTCTCTGGTCATGCTGACAAGGCAAAGAGCTTCACAGCAAGGCTACTAGCACCAAGTCACTCAAAAACCTTTATACAATGTCCAGGGGCACATGAATGCAGTACAGATGTTTCATGACTCTGTTAGAAAAGAGAATGTTGATGAAGGTCTGCTGATAAACTGAGTTGATTCAACGGGACAGCAGAGCATCAACAGGCAGCTCTGGTGCTTAACATCAGCTGACCTCTGCTACCTTTAATCACCTGAAGCCCACAAACTGAGATGCTTCCCCGGCTGCTCTCATCCTTCACCTCCTGCTAGTAAATCCACGTGGTGAGTCGTCTTTATGCGTATAGTCAACTTGCAGTCTGAGCAAGGTCCAGCTTCATGTCATTGTGTCCCACCGACATGAAGCTGGACCCCAGGCAGCCTCCAGATCTGTACAAAGGCCTGCTTGTTTGAGCGCAACTGAGTAAATGTACAAGTGAAAAAGCACTTGGACTGGTGCGTATGACTAGAAATGGGCAGTACAACCTCATTCCAATTACAAACAATAGTATTATGAATGATGTTCTCATCAACCATCAGCAATTTTTTACCCATGAAAAAAATGGTTTACCCGTCATGATGACTGTAAGTTTATTTTGAATGTTTGGAATATTCTTCAGGTATCTTTAGGTCCAAGCAGACTTGCTTCCTGGATAACCTGGGGACTTGTTGTCCCTAGATTGTAGATATGATGACTCATCAGTGTGTAAATGTATAAAGTATAATCTCTATAAATTAGAAGATAATAGAAAAGGTTATTGTAGATGCTCAGTTCAAAATGTGAAACTCCTACATTTTATAGATTGATTACACATAGCGTTATTTTTAGGACCTGAATTCTCAGCTTTTTTACGATTATGGTTTCGAGCGACGCCAACGGTTTGTTTTTGTTGAGCAAATGGAACGAAGTGAAATTTCGCTTAAGTTAAATATTGGAACTTTTCTGTCAATTTGCGTTGCGTTTAGGGTGCTTCTCCTCCATTTATTTAAGCACAAAAATGTTTTACATATTTAGATGCTGGATATACTGACCGAAGACACCTGTTATTGGTGTCCCAGAGCCAGAGGGAGATTGGTGTCCCGGGGCAGCAGGTCCTCATTCAGGGTCCTGGAAAGATGGAAGTGATTGTCATCCACGCAGCTACAGGCAGTGGTACTCACTGAACCGTGTGCGTCTTTGGAGAACCTGGTGGAACCAGGGGCGCTGATGCCATTGTTAAGCTTTCCACATTGCATACAGCACCGTGACCCGCTAGGTAACATCCATGTCCGCTGCTCTGTGAGTTGAAGAGACTGGATGAATCGGCAAGCGGATAAACGCTTATGTCACAGAAGATATCCAACTTTATTCACAGCTTTTCACTACCCTCCACCATTGCTGTTTCAGTTTAAACAATTCTCTTCAACCCACAATAAATCATGGGATAGGATTAGCCACGAAGGCTACAGCTGATCCATCCTTCAAATCGAGGAAAGAAAGAACACATTTGTGGGCAGCATTTGAAGGAGTCTTGGAAGGATTCGTTAATTTGGACAGGCCGCTTCGCCGCTGTGCAGCCCCTGAATTCTCAACCCATTTTTTAACAAGAAAAATAAATCTATATATCTCTGGCCTTCTTCGGCACCCTGAAGAAGTCCACAAGCTGATAGGCGTAGGTCTGCTAATAAAGTCTCCTCCTAATACTTCCAAGTATTGCTGAAGTTTTCATCCTACCTGTTCATTGTCTCTCTTTGTGCACCTTGGAGGTTGGTGAAGTTGTTCACAAGTAACCCTGAAGTTTGAAGATTCATTATTTACATGAACAACCTGAAATCTGATTTAAATCAGCCTAATGATGTTCACTTAATCTCTACAGCACGTTCAGGTCTTTCTAGGAGAATAGAGTTGTTGATGATCCCTCAGACTGTTGTGGCTACATGTTCCTACTGTTCGCCTGCCCCTTATACTAGATGACCCTCCCAGACATTTCAGGGAATCGTCTGAACTTGAACAGACTGCTGTGGGGGGGGGGGGGGGGGGGGACTGGTGAAGCGGAGCTCTGTGAGTTCTTCTATTTCATTTTCTTTTTCTTTTTGCAGAGACATACAACTCAGCTCAGAGAGGAGCTCTTGAAGCTGTCCTGCCCTGACGGCCTGGAGCCCGATGGAGACGAGTTCTCTGAGAAGAGCACTGCCCTTATCCTCAAAGACATGTCTGGCCCGGATCCAGAGAAGCCCAGCGGCAGCCAGGATAGCCACTGCAGCGAGGGCCAACTATGAGACCCCCGTCCCTGCCAGCATCTCCTCTTCCTTTCTTTCCAGCATCTTCGGCCTCTCACCTTCCCTTTCTGATTATTACTCTTTAAAGACTTGACGGCTTCAGAGGGCAAGCCACCACTTTGTCAATATTTGTATGTAAAGATCTAATTGCAGAATAGTAGTGAAGGAGGGAGCTCAAGTACCAGAAACCGATGAGACAAACTCTGACCTATGCTATGCCCTGATTAAAGAGTCAAGAAAAAACTTTTATTCACCTGTAAAAGACTGTAAACATTTTGTGCTTTTTCCAATTGTGAAATAACCACTGATTGGTATGTTATTAAACTTGTTTATGTATACATAATGGCAGAGGAAAATGACAGATTATATAAGGGAAACTACCTTTAGAGAAGAATGTTTACTGAATGTTAAGTCCTTTTTTTCTTTTTTTATTTGGACTGTTAGAGTGGTGATAGTTGTAACCAAGGATATATTGGTCATTCTTAAAGCATATTATTTAAAAGAAAACACACAGGTAACTGATTCTCAGAAAAGCCTCTTTGGTGATTCCACGCTACCTTTGATTTGTCTTGGATCATATCCACTTCAATAATGTCTGAGATGGACATTTTTAAACCATATGTTATCCTTTTTACAGGCTCCAAATTAAAAGGCTTAACCACACTCTGGATCAGCATTTGTTGCCTCTTAGAACTTCTCCATGACTGCTTTTTATTGACATGACTGTAGACTGGGAAGTGTAATTTAAAGGCTTGTGCATGTGTCTGTGTGTTTTCTGTGCGTGTGCAACAATCCCCCGTGAGATACAAAGCTGTGATGTGCCTTTGATCTACACCATACCACCAAATGCTCCCAACAGAGTACCTTTGCTGAATAATCTTATTTCTACAGAATTCTGCTCCGTCTGGCTAAAGAAAACTGCTTTGATTTGATTTTATTATGTTGAAACGGCAGAAAGAAAATGCACTTTCTATTTTACTCACTCCTTAGTACAGTCACATAATCCTTTTGCTAGGACATTAAACGGAACTTGAAAATAAGGACTGATTGTGAGAATGCTTCTTTTTGTTTAGCATGATGTCCCTGAGCTGAAGAGCAGTTTCTTTTTTGCCGTCAAGCTTTTGCTTTTTGATCTGCTAGGAAGGGGACGTTAGTTGAAAGCAAATTATATTTAGAGGTTAGTCACAATGATTGAATTTGTAACTGGAAATTTCCTTTTAATGATGTCACAAAATCCCTATTAAAATCTCGCTGCGTTTTCTGCGTGTAACTGAGCAGGACTGCAGCTTAGCTAGCAGCCCAATTCTGAGTTTTATTCTAGTGAGGCTTCCCACGAGCAAACAGGAACTCAAGATGTTCAGATGGAAGGTCTACTCACTGCCACTCTGAAGTACTGATGTGTTCTGGAGATGTTCATCTGCATAAGTCTGAAAACTCAGATACTAAAGTGTGACGGCTTTCAAGCATTTGTTTTTGTTCATTTTCATGTATAGGTATATAAAACACAAAGGATTTTAATACAGAAATGTGGGGCAACTGAAAACTACAGTGCCTTTTAAAAGTACCCCTTTTTACCTTTTTTCTTAAATTCCACCCTGTAATTTGAATGCTATTGTTCCACCCCCTTTGCAATTACACTCCTAAAAAGTTCTGGTACAAACCAATTCCCTTCAGTCCCATGATTGGTGAAATTAAATGTATCTGTGTGCAAACTTAGAGGCACATGATCTCAATATTTTCTGAAAGGCCTCAGAGGCTGCAACAGTCTAGGACCACAATAAGCCGGACACTCCATAGAGCTGGGCTTTATGGAAGAGGACCCAGGAAAACGGCATTACTTGGTGTTAAAAATAAGAAGGCACGTTTTGAGTTTGCCAAAAGGCATTTGGGCAACTCCCCAGACGTATGGTTAAAGGTGTTCTGGTCAAATGAGACTAAAATTAAACTTTTCTGCCACCAAGGAAGACGTTGTCTGTCACAAACCCAACACATCCCATCACCCTAAGAACGCCATGCCCACAGTGAAACATGGTGGGGGCAGCATTATGCTGTGGGGGTGTTTTTAGCAGCTAGGATCGGCAAACTGGTCTGAGTCAAGGGAAAGATGGATGCTGCTAAATACAGGGAGGTTCCTGAAAAGAACCTACATCAGTTTGCCTGTGATTTGAAACAGGGACGGAGGTTCACCTTCCTGCAGGACAATGACCCGAAGCATACTGGTATAGCAGCAATCGGGTGATTTAAGGGGAAACATTTAAATGCATTTGAATGACCT
The DNA here is from genome assembly GCA_037039145.1 of Fundulus diaphanus. Classification (NCBI taxonomy): domain Eukaryota; kingdom Metazoa; phylum Chordata; class Actinopteri; order Cyprinodontiformes; family Fundulidae; genus Fundulus; species Fundulus diaphanus. The sequence goes on along the minus strand of CM073121.1, from coordinate 997,451 downwards.
AGTCAAAGTCCAGACCTGTGGTTAGACTTGATCACTGTTTCAGAAATGAAAACCATCCAACATGGAGGAGCCTCAAGGAATGGGCAAAAAGTCTAGAGGCCAGATGTGGCGAGCTCATAGACTGATCCAAAGACACTTGCTGCTGTAAAAGGTAGATCAACAAAGTACTGACTTTAGGGGGTTGAATGCATGCTGAAGTCTTCTGTTATTTTGTCCTGTGTTGTTTGCTTCATAATAGGGGAAAAAAAGCCTTCAAAGTTGTCGGCATGTTCTGTAAATGAAATGGTGCAAACTCACAACCAATCATTTTTAATTCCAGGTTTGTGAGGCAGGAAAACATGAAAAATGCCAAGGGGGTTGAATACTTTTGCAGGCACTTTGTCCATGTATTCTACAGTATATACATTCAGTTCTTGATTGGGTCTCCTACTGCATGAATTACTACATCGGTGTGGCAATCAGCCTCCAACTCTGCTTGAGGAAGCGCTGGTTGTTTTTGATAACTGTCTTAAGTTGGTCTGCCTTGTTGGGTCTGGTGTCTCATCATCGTCTTGACAACAGCTCGTAGATTTTCTATGGGGTTCAGGAACACCGTGGTCATTGAACAAGGGCGTGTGCCAAGTGCTGCTGGAAAATAAAATCAGCATCTCCACACAGCTTGTCAGCAGAGGGAAGCATGAAGACTTCAGAAAACCCAGTGGAGCAGAACCAGCACATGACATGGCGCACTAAACCATCACTGACTGTGGAAACTTCATTCTGGACTGGACAGGAACATGGATTCTGCACTTCTCCACTCCTCCAGACTCTGGTACCTAGATTTCCAAATGAAATGCAAAATTTGCTTTCATCTGAAAATAAGACTTTCGACCATTGAGTAACAGTCCAGGGACCTCAGCTAGCGCACTCAAATAAAGGTGCCTGAAACTTGTGTTCGTCACTTTCCACTCAAAGCTTGTGATCTGTATATAAAAAAAAAAGACTTGACAGGAATGTGTAGTCCTCACAGGACCTCTGACCCATGTGCATGCACATTTTGGAGACAGAAAGCTGCCGGCACAGATGGTAAAGTGATGAATTGCAGCTAAACTGCATGATGGTTCCACTCAGACATCAATTTTAATCCATATCAGACCTTGATCATAGAGCAACTTTATCATAAACATTCAAAACCACAGTGTTGTTAATGGTTGCGCTGGTGACACATAAATATACATAGGGACCTTTAAAAAAATAATAATAATTCCATAACCTAACTTAAATCTTAAGTCAAAGACAGTAATTGACTGTCTTCTGGACACCTGTCCAGTTAGCAGTCTTCTCCATGAGTGTATAGCCTATACTGACCCAAAGTGAGAGACTGTTTAGAGCTGACCAGCGAGTACAAACATTTTTACATGTGTGCCTTCTATGCAGATCATATACTGATGACCAAACTGTGCAAACATGCTTGCAGTGATCTTGTCCAAAATGTCCTACTGTGTCACTTGTTGGGGGCTGACTGGGGATGGTGTTCTCAGACCTCTTGAATCTTTATATAATCAGACTCTAAAGGCCCTGAACAAAAAAAAACAACAGTGCATTACCATCAATGTAGAATATTAGAGAAATACAAGCTATTGAGCTGTGAAATCTTTTAATTATTTTGTAATCTGTCTTGTTTATTATTGTTAATATTGTTAATGGTCTGGCCCTCCCTCCACTGTCTCTTTTTCGTTATAGCTGCCCTTTAGATTCAATTTAATCAGTGAGAATATCCTCTGTGAGAGATTGTATCATACCATTTTGCTGTACTGTTACTGGTCAATCTGCTGTCACTATTAAGGCTACTAAGCAGTGGGACACTTTCTCTGATGATGTGAGGATCTTTAGCTCTGAGTTTTTTTTTTTTTAAATCTAATCTAAAAAAACATGCTAAATGCTAAGATTTGTAATCATTGTATGTGTGTGTGTGTGTCCTTGTAGCTGAATGAGATATTTTTTTGCCCTTTTCATTAGTAATTGAATTGCCTTTATTGTCCCTTGTGGGGGAAAGTGCAGTTCAGTACAACCCATCAAGAGAAAGACAGACAACACAAACATGGGTAGACAGGTTCACTGAGGCCTTGCCCTTTTCAAGGCGCCGTCTTTTAGCAGAATATGGAAAAGAATACATTGGAATGGTTCAGGGGAAAAAAGAAGGCAGTGAGTCATGGGGGTGGGGGGGGGGGTATTTATCGCTATGTTCATGTGGATGTGTTCGTCAGTGTAGGCCCATGATTGGCCAGTAGCCCCCTCAAGCCATAGTCTCAGATGGTAAGTTATCAGCAGTTCAGTAGATGAACCGGTGCGGGCTGGGGGTAGAGTGTCTTGTTTGCATAACATCCAGGAGAGTTTGAGATAAAACCAGCCTCCAAGGTCAGCATAGAGAGCCGAACTGAATAACAAGGAGATTGTTTTGTCTCAGGCTGACTGTGAATTATCAGTAAGCCTTCCAGTCTTTGCTGGTGCATCTCAGTGGCAAGTCCCAAACAGACGAATTTGTTGGTCTTAACACCGTAGATCGAGCTAGAAACTTCCCTGAGGTCTTTTCCAAAATCACCATTGAGTTCCCACCACAGCCAGCCTGCGATGCTGTGCAAGGATCGCATCCAGTTTACAGTTTTGCTCACAAAGCATTTGAGTCTGGGTGATCACAGCTCTATTTAATCCATCACACACTCCCGCCAGCCTTGCCATGGCCAGAACTGCCGCCGAGATCTCCGAATTTGCCGATATACCAGGTAACCGCCAGCTCCAATAAGCAGAAATCCTGTTATCCGGCTTTCCCCTCAGGACAGCTTGACTCCCCGTGCCTGGTATTTTTGTTGAGAAAAATTGAGCAATTGCATTAAGCTGACTAGATCCATGATTTTCGATTCGGATGATTTGATGAAAAAGGCTCTAAGAGAGTTAAGCAGCATACAGACAAGCGAGCACAAGCAGGTGAGGTTCGGGGAGAGGAGGTCAGAAAAGCATCCGCCTTCACTTTTTTGAAAACAGAGTAAGTTGATCTTTGAATGATTTTACAGTGTAGAAGTCCTTACTGGTTGTCTTTGAAGTCTCTGTGGAGAAGAAGAACAATGTCAACTCTTGAGGGAGCTCTGTGCCTAAACGTCTACATTTTGGAAACATTTTTTATTCTTGTTACATCTGCTTTTTGAAAAGCCTATTTCATTAAACTGTGCCAGGATGTGTTGGCTTTTCTTACTCTAAATGTTAAAATTCCACTGGGACAGGTAGTAGTCCACTTGTCCCAGGAGATATTGGACAACCTCAGTGACCATCCACAGTGTGCGAGAACACAGGGCTGTGACTATGATAAGCTGGTGTGCACAGACCCGGCGGCATGGGCGGGCATTGGGGGGCCGTGCCCGCCCGCTGAGCCAGCCGTGTCCGCCATAGACATATATAAAGAGTTGACCCCGCATCGACCGCTCTCGCCTATAGGCGCTGACGAGATTTAGGCGCGCCATCTTGGGGCGGTCGACAACTCCGCTCAGTGTAATGTGTTAACCAGGTGCAGAAACAATTTTAGTCAACTATACTCGCTGATTATTGAACTAATTTTCACGTTGTTTTTTTCTGAAAACTTTAAAGCTATAGCTATTATAACAAATGGTTCAGTGCATTTAAATGTTCTTAGTGTGGTTAAAAGTAATTGAATATTCTGACAGAATTTATGTATGCTGCAAAACACAGCCACTCATACATATACACACACACACACACATATATATTTATTATATATATATATATATATATATATATATATATATATATATATATATATATATATATATATATATATATATATATATAACCTAACCCTAACATATATATTAATTATATATATATATATACTATACATATTTGGCAGCTGGCCAGTCTGATGGCAGCAAGCTTCCTCACCTGACAGCGCAACCCCAGCTGGGAGCAGCTCAGATCAGACCAGCTCGGAGGATTAAAATCACATTCTAATATAAACAATATCTTTTAATCTTACTTGTGAAAAGTTATCCCTCGAGCCCTGACGTCAATAGTCCGTTGATCTAACAAAAATACACCGCACAGTGCTGAGGTATCATTAGTGTGTTCAGCTTGAATCAGCAGGTTAGGGTAGCAGGTCGATCGCCCTAAGATGGCGGCCGTAATTCCTGCGCCACGACAGTCAATGTGGGGTTGTTTTCCTGTTTTTCTTTATTATCAGTGAGAATGCTATACAGCATTCTCACTTATTGTTTTCCTGTTTTTCTTTATTATCAAGTGAGAATGCTATACAGCAGGGGTTTTCAAATTCGTTGAAGGGGAGCCTCCCCTAGGAATAGGTAAAGATAACCACGCCCCCCCCCCCAACCACAAACCTACCCCACACAAGTCCCTGCAGTAAATGCATCTTTCTTTCGTGTTCCTGGAATGCTGTGTTTCAAAAACAACTGATAGCCCAACACATGTTTTTTATTGTATTTCTTTTAACAAAGTACATTCATTAAAAAAAGGCCTATTAATAAAATATGCATTCAAATATTTCCATCTTACAGGCTGCTTTTACTGAAACATCACGGACAGAGGGCCTACTTTTAAAATTGAGCTGTCATTAGAGCAAATTCATAAACTATTGTTTTCAACAGCAGACAAACTGAACTAAACAGACGCCAATGATAAACTGAACTCACGTCAAAAGGAGACATCAACTGAAATAATAATAATAAAAAAGATAACCTGAATTTAACAGACGTCAACATATTACATATTCCAATTTACATATTTAGGCTAATTATACACAATTTAAACCTATTGCTATATACCAAGCATTTTATTAGATATTATTTCTTATCTGATGTATTTTTGATGTTTGGCACTTTGTTTTACCTTTTGCTAAAGTGCTCTTTAAATAATGATGACAATGATAATGATTATGATCAGAATAAACTTTTGCATCACCTCCCAGAAGCTGGAAAGAAAAGAGACAGCTGGTGTTAAGCTTTTCAATGAGCAGGTCCAGCGCGCGAGGTGAGCAGGTCCAGCGCGCGAGCAAAGTCGCGTGCGCGTGCAGAAATGGAACTGAGCGCGAGGACAGAGCGTGGGTTGAGAAGAGTTTTTCCAGAGTGCGCGCCAGACCAGTTTTGAGCGGGCGCGTGTTGTCTCACTGCGCGCTTGGATTGGTTTCTGCGCGCTCAAACAAAAGGCACAAATATCTTCTTCTCCAGCACAGTCTTCGCGCCTCTTTGGCGCCCCCAGGGGAGGCGCGCCTCACCTATTGAAAACCCCTGCTATACAGCATTCTCACTTATTAAGTTCCTTCAGGTCTTGATTATTATTCCGTACGTTTTTCGGCATCTAACTACTCCTGCATACTTCAACCGATTTAAACAATTTTCGTATCAAAACGTTCAGCTCGTTCACGACATTACTGCTATGTCTTTTGGTAATTATGACTTTTATAATATTTAAAATATTTAACTTTTTGTGAGTTTTTTGCTCTCATTGAAAATTAATGGAGAATCCTTCAAATTCTTCAAAATTTTCAGCTTTTTGAAAGCTTACTGCTTCAGCCTACTTTCAGCTAGAAATGCCATTGAACTTTTAAAATGTTCAAATAACCTTCAGCTATCTTCAGCTACTTCAGCTTTTTCATATCTTTCACCATTTTCATATAGTACCTCCTTAAAATAATTTTGGCATTTCAAGAAATTCAGAAAAAGGAATGCGTTGCTATGGTTGCTAGGGAGTTCATTTAGAGTGGCTACTCTAACGATTCTATAGATTTTCCTTCTCTGAACAACTTCTTCTCTCTCGCTCAATTTTCACTCTATTCACATAAATTATACATCCAAACGTAGGAATTTTTGTCTGGATTCAGAAAATGTAACCCTCATTGATGTAGCAATTATAGATTTTTCGCAAATCACCCCAGAGTGGCAACATCTCCAAATGCTCTCCATTGATTTTCTATGGAGGTGCGGTGAAAAATCAAACCTGACATTCCCAAGCGACACATGTTTTCGCATCGTCGCTACTCCTAAACCGTTTGATGTACAGGCATGAGACTTTCACACATTCACATCCAGACCCTTCTGGCGCTCACAAACAAGGAATTTTGTCGATAACTGTTATGGTTTTGTCGCAGGAACAATTTGTTCGGGAGTAGCGTTTTGGAAAAATGCTAAAACAGAATCAGACTTTCATCCCACCAAATGAGGCACTTTTCTACATCGTCGCTACTCCTAAACCATTTGATGTACAGGCATGAGACTTTCACACAATGATGATCAGACTCTTCTGCCACTCACAAAAAAGGAATTTTCTTGATAACTGATACGGTTTTGCTGCAGGAACAATTTGTTCGGGAGTAGCGAATGTGCAAAATCCTGAAAACGCTTTGGACCTGCATCCTTCCACATGATGCACTTTTTTACATCGTCGCCATGCCTACACCGATTTTTGTACAAACATAAAAATAAGCACCATAGTCCTCAAAAGCCTGCTGATACTGAAAGAATTATTTTGAAAGAATTATTTTGATATCTCTTATACTTTTTCAGCTAGAGCGATTTGTTCGGGACCCTTTTTAGAGCATTTTTGCATTTCCATAAAAATCCCCTTTATATCATGATTTTTTTGCGGCTTTATTAAAATATTTCCAGCAAAAACCGATAGCTTGTCTTGTTACCCTATCCGTTATGAAATAAACGCAGAAAAAATTACGTCTCTAGCCCTAACAGTTGACGAAATATCCAGAGTTGTTTGAGGCAAAGTGATGCCATTTTATTCCAATTAGAGCTCTCTCTGACCCAAAGTGTGTGCCTGCAGTAGACGGACATCAGCAGAGATGTGAGTGAGTTTCCGTGACAACGGAACTCTGCTGGGCAGAGGTCATGGACATGCTCCATTGGTATAGCATGGCACCTTTTGACGCCCACTGCAGGGGCTGTGATGAACGTAGGAATCTGAAATTCGCCGAGTCACGTCCTTTTAATATTTTTTAATTTTCCAGTGAATATCAGGCATGTGTCATTTTTCTGTCACTTATTGGATTTTACATAGTTTTCCTATCGGGCCTTGGACTCCAACAGGACCTGGCAGGATGCCCAGACACGACCCACCCGGCCTAAACAGCACCACCCACCTGGTTATGCTAACCTTTATACCTTTTTTAATATTTGTGCGTTTTTTGCTTGGAATATGCATTGAAATGAATGCATATTCCTTCAAATTCTCCTAATAGTTCAAATTCTTCAAATTCTTCTGATACAACTGATATTACTACTACTACAACAGATTCTACTCCTACTACTGATACTACCACTGCTACTACTACTACTGATACTACTACTAATGATACTGCTACTGCTACTACTACTACTACTGATACTACTACTACTGATACTACTACTACTACTACCACTGATACTACTACTACTACTACTTCT
>CM073121.1:955000-980000 GCA_037039145.1 Fundulus diaphanus | reverse complement strand
CTACTGATACTACTACTACTGCTACTACTACTACTACTGCTACTACTACTACTACCACTACTACTGCTACTACTACTACTGCTACTACTACTACTACTACTACTACTGATGCTACTACTACTGCTACTACTACTATTCGATTCAATTCAATTTTATTTATATAGCGCCAATTCATGAAACATGTCATCTCAAGGCACTTTACAAGTTAGGTTCAATCATATTATACAGATTGGGTCAGATTATACAGATTGGTCAAAAAATGTTCCTATATAAGGAAACCAGTTGATTGCATCAAAGTCCCGACAAGCAGCATTCACTCCTGGAGAAGCGTAGAGCCACAGGGAGAGTCGTCTGCATTGTACATGGCTTTGCTGCAATCCCTCATACTGAGCAAGCATGAAGCGACAGTGGAAAGAAAAAACACCCGTTAGCGGGAAGGAAAAACCTCTAGCAGAACCGGGCTCAGTATGAACGGTCATCTGCCTCGACCTACTACTGCTACTACTACTACTGCTACTACTGCTACTACTACTACTACTACTGATACAACTACTACTACTAATGATACTACTACTACTACTACTGATACTACTACTGATACTAAAACTACTACTTCTGAAACCACTACTACTACTGATACTACTGCTACTACTACTGCTACTACTACTACTACTACTACTGCTACTACTGCTACTTCTACTACTACTGCTACAACTGATACTACTACTACTTCTTATACAACTACTACTACTACTACTATTACTACTAATGATACTACTACTGCTGCTACTACTACTATTACTACTACTACTGATACTACTGCTACTACTACTGATACTACTGATACTACTACTGATACTACTACTACTACTACTATTACTACCACCGATACTACTACTACTAATACTACTACTACTTCCACTACTACTACTGTTACTACTACTACTACTACTACTACTACTACTACTACTACTGATACTACTGATAGTAATACTGATACTACAACTACTACTACTTATAGTACTACTACTAATACTACCTTTCAAATATCCTTCAACTAACTTCAACTAGTTCAGTTTTTTCATACCATATTTCTAATCCTTCAGCTGTTTTTCATGTTAAATTTGGTTCTTTTATTTCATTTCAGTTAGTTTTTCCACTTGTGCAGGAATCTCTGCATCTTCTGCTCAAATCATTCTGCAGTAAAGCATTCTCACTGCTGTTTCGCAGGAAAAGCCTTTTGCTATACAGCATTCTCACTTATTGTTTTCCTGTTTTTCTTTATCAGTGAGAATGCTATACAGCATTCTCACTTATTGTTTTCCTGTTTTTCTTTATCAGTGAGAATGCTATACAGCATTCTCACTTATTGTTTTCCTGTTTTTCTTTATCAGTGAGAATGCTATACAGCATTCTCACTTATTGTTTTCCTGTTTTTCTTTATTATTATTATTATTATTATTATTATTATTATTCCGTCGGCGTGTAACTACTCCCACATACTTCAACCGATTTCAACAATTTTGGTGTCAAAACGTTCAGCTCCTTCCCGACATTCCTGCTATATCTCATCATTATTCTAACTTTAATACTTTTTAAAATATTTGTACTTTTTGTGCGTACTTTTTTCCCATTGAAATGAATGCAAATTCCTTCAAATTCTTCAAATTTATCATATTCCTTCAAATTCCTTCAAATTCTTTTAATCATTCTTATTGTTCAAATTGTTCAAATGGTTCAAATCTTTCAGATTTTTCAAATGTTTTCATATTTTTCAAATTTTTTCAAATTTTTCAAATACTTCAAATACTTCAAATACTTCAAATTCTTCAAATTTTTCAAATTCTTCAAATTTTTCAAATTCCTTCTAATTCTTCTGATACAACTGATATTAATACTACAACTACAACAGATACTACTCTTACTACTACTACTACTACAACTGATACTACTACTACTGATACTACTACTACTACTGATACTACTACCACTACTACTACTACTAATGATACTACTGCTGCTACTGCTACTACTACTGATGCTACTGCTGATACTACAACTACTACTGATACTACTACTATTACTACTACTAGTACTACTGATACTACTACTACTACTACTACTACTACTACTACTACTACAAATTCCTTTAAATTCTGCAAATTCCTTCAAATTCTTTAAAAACTGATACTACTACTACTACTACTACTGATACTACTCCTACTACTACTGATACTTCTACTACTACTACTGATACTACTACTACTACTACTACTACTGATACTACTACTACTACTGATACTACTACTACTAATGATACTACTGCTGCTACTGCTACTACTACTGATACTACTACTACTACTACTGATACTACTACTATTACTACTACTAATACAACTACTACTACTACTAGTACTACTGATACTACTACTACTACTACTACTACTACTACTACAATACTACAAATTCCTTCAAATTCCTTCAAATTCTTTAAAAACTGATACTGCTACTACTACTGATATTACTACTAATACTACTGATACTACTACTATTACTACTAATAATACAACTACTACTACTACTAGTACTACTGATACTACTACTACTACTACTACTACAAATTCCTTCAAATTCTTCAATACCTTCAAATTCCTTCAAATTCTTTAAAAACTACTACTACTACTACTGATACTACTACTACTACTGCTACTACTGATACTACTGGTACTACTACTACTACTACTGATACTACTACTACTACTACTACTACAAATTACTTCAAATTGTTCAAATTCTTCAAATTTTTCAAATTCTTTAATATTTTTCAGCTATTTTTTCTCTTCTGCATGGATCTTCTGCATCTTCTCCTCAAATCATTCTGCAGATTAGCATTCTCACTCGCTGTTGCGTAGGAACAGCTTTTTCTAGTTATTATTATTATTATTATTCCGTCGGCGTCTAACTACTCCCGCATACTTCAACCAATTTCAACAATTTTGGTGTCAAAACGTTCGGCTCGTTCCCGGCATGCCTGCTATATCTCATGGTTTTGCTAACTTTTATACTTTTTAAAATATTTCACTTTTTGTGCGTTTTTGGTTGCTCCCATTGAAATCAATGCAAAATCCTTCAAATTCTTCAAATTTTTCATATTCCTTCAAATTCTTTCAAATTCTTCTTATTGTTGAAATTGTTCAAATGGTTCAAATGGTTCAAATCTTTCAGATTTTTCAAATCTTTCAGATTTTTCAATTTTTTTCAAATTTTTCAAATTTTTTCAAATTTTTCAAATACTTCAAATACTTCAAATTTTTCAAATTCTTCAAATTTTTCAAATTCCTTCTAATTCTTCTGATACAACTGATATTAATACTACTACTACAACAGATACTACTCCTCCTACTACTACTACTACTACTACTACAACTGATACTACTACTACTGATACTACTACTATTACTACTGATACTACTACCACTACTACTACTAATGATACTACTGCTGCTACTGCTACTACTACTGATGCTGCTGCTGATACTACAACAACTACTACTGATACTACTACTATTACTACTACTACTACTACTACTAGTACTACTGATACTACTACTACTACTACTACTACTACTACTACTACAAATTCCTTCAAATTCTTCAAATTCCTTCAAATTCTTTAAAAACTGATACTACTCCTATTACTACTGGTACTTCTACTACTACTACTGATACTACTACTACTACCACTACTGATACTACTACTACTACTGATAATAATACTACTACTACTACTACTACTAATGATACTACTGCTGCTACTGCTACTACTACTGCTACTACAACAACTACTACTGCTGCTACTACTACTAATACAACAACTACTACTACTAGTACTACTGATACTACTACTAATACTACTACTACTACTAAAAATTCCTTCAAATTCTTTAAAAACTGATACTACTACTACTACTGATACTACTACTACTACTACTGATACTACTACTATTACTACTACTAATACAACTACTACTACTAGTAGTACTACTGATACTACTACTACTACTACTACTACTACTACAAATTCCTTCAAATTCCTTCAAATTCTTTAAAAACTGATACTACTACTACTACTGATACTACTACTATTACTACTAATAATACAACTACTACTACTAGTAGTACTACTGATACTACTACTACTACTACTACAAATTCCTTCAAATTCTTCAAATTCCTTCAAATTCTTTACAAACTAATACTACTACTACTGATACTACTACTACTACTGCTACTACTACTACTACTACTACTACTACTACTACTACTACTACTGATACTAGTACTAGTACTACTACTACTACTACAAGTTACTTCAAATTGTTTAAATTCTTCAAATTTTTCAAATTCTTCAATGTTTTTCAGCTATTTTTTCTCTTCTGCATGGATCTTCTGCATCTTCTCCTCAAATCATTCTGCAGATTAGCATTCTCACTCGCTGTTGCGTAGGAACAGCTTTTTCTAGTTATTATTATTATTATTATTATTATTATTATTATTATTCCGTCGGCGTGTAACTACTCCCACATACTTCAACCGATTTCAACAATTTTGGTGTCAAAACGTTCAGCTCCTTCCCGACATTCCTGCTATATCTCATCATTATTCTAACTTTAATACTTTTTAAAATATTTGTACTTTTTGTGCGTACTTTTTTCCCATTGAAATGAATGCAAATTCCTTCAAATTCTTCAAATTTATCATATTCCTTCAAATTCCTTCAAATTCTTTTAATCATTCTTATTGTTCAAATTGTTCAAATGGTTCAAATCTTTCAGATTTTTCAAATTTTTTCATATTTTTCAAATTTTTTTTAATTTTTCAAATACTTCAAATACTTCAAATTCTTCAAATTTTTCAAATTCTTCAAATTTTTCAAATTCCTTCTAATTCTTCTGATACAACTGATATTAATACTACAACTACAACAGATACTACTCTTACTACTACTACTACTACAACTGATACTACTACTACTGATACTACTACCACTACTACTACTACTAATGATACTACTGCTGCTACTGCTACTACTACTGATGCTACTGCTGATACTACAACTACTACTGATACTACTACTATTACTACTACTAGTACTACTGATACTACTACTACTACTACTACTACTACTACTACTACTACAAATTCCTTTAAATTCTGCAAATTCCTTCAAATTCTTTAAAAACTGATACTACTACTACTACTACTACTGATACTACTCCTACTACTACTGATACTACTACTACTACTACTACTACTACTACTACTGATACTACTACTACTACTGATACTACTACTACTAATGATACTACTGCTGCTACTGCTACTACTACTGCTACTACTACTACTACTACTGATACTACTACTATTACTACTACTAATACAACTACTACTACTACTAGTACTACTGATACTACTACTACTACTACTACTACTACTACAATACTACAAATTCCTTCAAATTCCTTCAAATTCTTTAAAAACTGATACTGCTACTACTACTGATATTACTACTAATACTACTGATACTACTACTATTACTACTAATAATACTACTACTACTAGTACTACTGATACTACTACTACTACTACTACAAATTCCTTCAAATTCTTCAAATACCTTCAAATTCCTTCAAATTCTTTAAAAACTACTACTACTACTACTGATACTACTACTACTACTGCTACTACTGCTACTACTGGTACTACTACTACTACTACTACTGATACTACTACTACTACTACTACTACAAATTACTTCAAATTGTTCAAATTCTTCAAATTTTTCAAATTCTTTAATATTTTTCAGCTATTTTTTCTCTTCTGCATGGATCTTCTGCATCTTCTCCTCAAATCATTCTGCAGATTAGCATTCTCACTCGCTGTTGCGTAGGAACAGCTTTTTCTAGTTATTATTATTATCAGTGAGAATGCTATACAGCATTCTCACTTATTGTTTTCCTGTTTTTCTTTATTATTATTATCAGTGAGAATGCTATACAGCATTCTCACTTATTGTTTTCCTGTTTTTCTTTATTATTATTATTATTATTATCAGTGAGAATGCTATACAGCATTCTCACTTATTGTTTTCCTGTTTTTCTTTATTATTATTATTATTATTATTATTATTATTATTATTATTATTATTCCGTCGGCGTGTAACTACTCCCACATACTTCAACCGATTTCAACAATTTTGGTGTCAAAACGTTCAGCTCCTTCCCGACATTCCTGCTATATCTCATCATTATTCTAACTTTAATACTTTTTAAAATATTTGTACTTTTTGTGCGTACTTTTTTCCCATTGAAATGAATGCAAATTCCTTCAAATTCTTCAAATTTTTCATATTCCTTCAAATTCCTTCAAATTCTTTTAATCATTCTTATTGTTCAAATTGTTCAAATGGTTCAAATCTTTCAGATTTTTCAAATTTTTTCATATTTTTCAAATTTTTTCAAATTTTTCATATACTTCAAATACTTCAAATTCTTCAAATTTTTCAAATTCTTCAAATTTTTCAAATTCCTTCTAATTCTTCTGATACAACTGATATTAATACTACAACTACAACAGATACTACTCTTACTACTACTACTACTACTACTACAACTGATACTACTACTACTGATACTACTACTACTACTACTGATACTACTACCACTACTACTACTACTAATGATACTACTGCTGCTACTGCTACTACTACTGATGCTACTGCTGATGCTACAACTACTACTGATACTACTACTATTACTACTACTACTACTAGTACTAATGATACTACTACTACTACCACTACTACTACTACTACTACTACTACAAATTCCTTTAAATTCTGCAAATTCCTTCAAATTCTTTAAAAACTGATACTACTACTACTACTGATACTACTCCTACTACTACTGATACTTCTACTACTACTACTGATACTACTACTACTACTACTACTACTGATACTACTACTACTACTGATACTACTACTACTAATGATACTACTGCCGCTACTGCTACTACTACTGATACTACTATTACTACTACTGATACTACTACTATTACTACTACTAATACAACTACTACTACTACTAGTACTACTGATACTACTACTACTACTACTACTACTACAAATTCCTTCAAATTCCTTCAAATTCTTTAAAAACTGATACTGCTACTACTACTGATATTACTACTAATACTACTGATACTACTACTATTACTACTAATAATACAACTACTACTACTACTAGTAGTACTGATACTACTACTACTACTACTACAAATTCCTTCAAATTCTTCAAATACCTTCAAATTCCTTCAAATTCTTTAAAAACTACTACTACTACTACTGATACTACTACTACTGCTACTATTGATACTACTGATACTACTACTACTGATACTACTACTACTACTACTACTACAAATTACTTCAAATTGTTCAAATTCTTCAAATTTTTCAAATTCTTTAATATTTTTCAGCTACTTTTTCTCTTCTGCATGGATCTTCTGCATCTTTTCCTCAAATCATTCTGCAGATTAGCATTCTCACTCGCTGTTGCGTAGGAACAGCTTTTTCTAGTTATTATTATTATTCCGTCGGCGTGTAACTACTCCCACATACTTCAACCGATTTCAACAATTTTGGTGTCAAAACGTTCAGCTCCTTCCCGACATTCCTGCTATATCTCATCATTATTCTAACTTTAATACTTTTTAAAATATTTGTACTTTTTGTGCGTACTTTTTTCCCATTGAAATGAATGCAAATTCCTTCAAATTCTTCAAACTTTTTATATTCCTTCAAATTCCTTCAAATTCTTTTAATCATTCTTATTGTTCAAATTGTTCAAATGGTTCAAATGGTTCAAATTTTTCAGATTTTTCAAATTTTTTCATATTTTTCAAATTTTTTCAAATTTTTCAAATACTTCAAATACTTCAAATTCTTCAAATTTTTCAAATTCTTCAAATCTTTCAAATTCCTTCTAATTCTTCTGATACAACTGATATTAATACTACTACTACAACAGATACTACTCCTAGTACTACTACTACTACTACAACTGATACTACTACTACTGATACTACTACCACTTCTACTACTACTAATGATACTACTGCTGCTTCTGCTACTACTACTGATGCTACTGCTGATACTACAAGAATTACTACTGATACTACTACTATTACTACTACTATTAGTACTAGTACTACTGATACTACTACTACTACTGATACTACTACTACTACTGATACTACTATTATTACTACTAATAATACAAGTACTACTACTAGTACTACTGATACTACTACTACTACTACTAAAAAGTCCTTCAAATTCTTCAAATTCCTTCAAATTCCTTCAAATTCTTTAAAAACTGATACTACTACTACTGCTACTACTGCTACTACTGATACTACTACTACTACTGATACTACTACTACTACTACTACTACTGATACTACTACTACTCCTACTACTACTACTACAAATTACTTCAAATTGTTAAAATTCTTCAAATTTTTCAAATTCTTCAATGTTTTTGAGCTATCTTTTCTGTTCTGCATGGATCTTCTGCATCTTCTCCTCAAATCATTCTGCAGATTAGCATTCTCACTCGCTGTTGCGTAGGAACAGCTTTTTCTAGTTATTATTATTATTATTATTCCGTCGGCGTGTAACTACTCCCACATACTTCAACCGATTTCAACAATTTTGGTGTCAAAATGTTCAGCTCCTTCCCGACATTCCTGCTATATCTCATCATTATTCTAACTTTAATACTTTTTAAAATATTTGTACTTTTTGTGCGTACTTTTTTCCCATTGAAATGAATGCAAATTCCTTCAAATTCTTCAAATTTTTCATATTCCTTCAAATTCCTTCAAATTCTTGTAATCATTCTTATTGTTCTAATAGTTCAAATGGTTCAAATGGTTCAAATCTTTGAGATTTTTCAATTTTTTTCAAATTTTTCAAATTTTTTCAAATTTTTCAAATACTTCAAATACTTCAAATTCTTCATATTTTTCAAATTCCTTCTAATTCTTCTGATACAACTGATATTAATACTACAACTACAACAGATACTACTCCTCCTCCTACTACTACTACTACAACTGATACTACTACTACTCCTACTACTACTACTACTACTACAACTGATACTACTACTACTGATACTACTACTACTACTACTGATACTACCACCACTACTACTACTACTTATGATACTACTGCTGCTACTGCTACTACTACTGATGCTACTGCTGATACTACAACAACTACTACTGATACTACTACTATTACTACTACTACTACTCCTACTAGTACTACTGATACTACTACTACTACTACTACTACTACTACTACTACTACAAATTCCTTCAAATTCTTCAAATTCCTTCAAATTCTTTAAAAACTGATACAACTACTACTACTGATACTACTCCTACTACTACTGATACTTCTACTACTACTACTGATACTTCTACTACTACTACTGATACTATTACTACTACTACTACTAATGATACTACTGCTGCTACTGCTACTACTACTGATGCTACTGCTGATACTACAACAACTACTACTGATACTACTACTATTGATACTACTACTACTACTACTACTACTACTAGTACTACTGATACTACTACTACTACTACTACTACTACTACAAATTCCTTCAAATTCTTTAAAAACTCATACTACTACTACTACTGATACTACTCCTAATACTACTGATACTTATACTACTACTACTGATACTACTACTACTACTACTACTGATACTACTACTACTAATACTACTACTACTAATGATACTATTGCTGCTACTGCTACCACTACTGCTACTACAACTACTACTGCTACTACTACTATTACTACTACTAATACAACTACTACTACTACTAGTACTACTGATACTACTACTAATACTACTACCACTACAAATTCCTTCAAATTCTTTAAACACTGATACTACTACTACTGATACTACTACTACTACTACTACTACTACTACTACTACTGATACTACTACTATTACTACTACTAATACAACTACTACTACTACTAGTACTACTGATACTACTACTACTACTACTAGTACTACTGATACTACTACTACTACTACTACTACAAATTCCTTTAAATTCCTTCAAATTCTTTAAAAACTGATACTACTACTACTACTGATACTACTACTACTACTACTGATACTACTACTATTACTACTAATAATACCACTACTACTAGTACTACTGATCCTACTACTACTACTACTACAAATTCCTTCAAATTCCTTCAAATTCTTTAAAAACTGATACTACTACTACTACTGATACTACTACTATTACTGATACTACTACTATTACTACTAATAATACAACTATTAGTACTACTAGTACTACTTATACTACTACTACTACTACTACAAATTCCTTCAAATTCTTCAAATTCCTTCAAATTCTTTAAAAACTAATACTACTACTACTGATACTACTACTACTACTACTACTACTACTACTACTGCTACTACTGATACTACTACAACTGATACTACTACTACTACTACTACTACTACTACAAATGACTTCAAATTGTTCAAATTCTTCAAATTTTTCAAATTCTTCAATGTTTTTCAGCTATTTTGTCTCTTCTGCATGGATCTTCTGAATCTTCTCCTCAAATCATTCTGCAGATTAGCATTCTCACTCGCTGTTGCGTAGGAACAGCTTTTTCTAGTTATTATTATTATTCCGTCGGCGTGTAACTACTCCCACATACTTCAACCGATTTCAACAATTTTGGTGTCAAAACGTTCAGCTCCTTCCCGACATTCCTGCTATATCTCATCATTATTCTAACTTTAATACTTTTTAAAATATTTGTACTTTTTGTGCGTACTTTTTTCCCATTGAAATGAATGCAAATTCCTTCAAATTCTTCAAATTTTTTATATTCCTTCAAATTCCTTCAAATTCTTTTAATCATTCTTATTGTTCAAATTGTTCAAATGGTTCAAATGGTTCAAATCTTTCAGATTTTTCAAATTTTTTCATATTTTTCAAATTTTTTCAAATTTTTCAAATACTTCAAATACTTCAAATTCTTCAAATTTTTCAAATTCTTCAAATCTTTCAAATTCCTTCTAATTCTTCTGATACAACTGATATTAATACTACTACTACAACAGATACTACTCCTAGTACTACTACTACTACAACTGATACTACTACTACTGATACTACTACTACTGATACTACTACCACTTCTACTACTACTAATGATACTACTGCTGCTTCTGCTACTACTACTGATGCTACTGCTGATACTACAAGAATTACTACTGATACTACTACTATTACTACTACTATTAGTACTAGTACTATTGATACTACTACTACTACTACTACTACAAATTCCTTCAAATTCTTCAAATTCCTTCAAATTCTTTAAAAACTGATACTACTACTACTACTGATACTACTCCTACTACTACTGATACTTCTACTACTACTACTGATACCACTACTACTACTACTGATACTACTACTACTACTGATACTACTACTACTACTATTACTACTAATGATACTACTGCTGCTACTGCTACTACTACTACTACTACAAATTCCTTCAAATTCTTCAAATTCCTTCAAATTCTTTAAAAACTGATACTACTACTACTACTGATACTACTACTACTGATACTACTACTATTACTACTACTAATACAACTACTACAACTACTAGTACTACTACTACTACTACTGATACTACTACTACTACTACTATCAATGATACTATTGCTGCTACTGCTACCACTACTGCTACTACAACTACTACTGCTACTACTACTATTACTACTACTAATACAACAACTACTACTACTAGTACTACTGATACTACTACTACTACTACTGATACTACTACTATTACTACTAATAATACAACTACTACTACTACTAGTACTACTGATACTACTACTACTACTACAAATTCCTTCAAATTCTTCAAATTCCTTCAAATTCTTTAAAAACTGATACTACTAATACTACTGATACTACTACTACTACTGATACTACTACTATTAATACTAATAATACAACTATTACTACTACTAGAACTACTGATACTACTACTACTACTACTACTACAAATTCCTTCAAATTCTTCAAATTCCTTCAAATTCCTTCAAATTCCTTCAAATTCTTTAAAAACTAATACTACTACTACTACTACTACTACTACTGCTACTACTGATACTACTACTACTGATACTACTACTACTACTACTACTACTACAAATGACTTCAAATTCTTCAAATTCTTCAAATTTTTCAAATTCTTCAATGTTTTTCAGCTATTTTTTCTCTTCTGCATGGATCTTCTGCATCTTCTCCTCAAATCATTCTGCAGATTAGCATTCTCACTCGCTGTTGCGTAGGAACAGCTTTTTCTAGTCAGTGAGAATGCTATACAGCATTCTCACTTATTGTTTTCCTGTTTTTCTTTATTATTATTATTATTATTATTATTATTATTATTATTATTATTCCGTACGTTTTTGTGCGTCTAACTACTCCTGCATACTTAAACCGATTTCAACGATTTTCGTACCAAAACGTTCGGCTCGTTCTCGACATTACTGCTATATCTCATGGTTATGGTACCTTTTATACTTTTTAAAGTATTTGTACTTTTTGTGCGTTTTTTGCTCCCATTGAAATGAATGCAAATTCCTTCAAATTCTTCAAATTTTTCATATTCCTTCGAATTCCTTCAAATTCTTGTAATCGTTCTTATTGGTCAAATTGTTCAAATGGTTCAAATGGTTATAATCTTTCAATTTTTTCAAATTTTTTCACATTTTTCACATTTTTTCAAAATTTTCAAATACTTCAAATACTTCAAATTCTTCAATTTTTTCAAATTCTTCAAATTCCTTGTAGTTCTTCTGATACAACTGATATTAATACTACTACTACAACAGATACTACTCCTACTACTACTACTACTGCTACTACTACTACTACTACTACTACTACTGATACTACTACTACTACTACTGATACTACTACTACTACTACTAATGATACTACTGCTGCTACTGCTGCTACTACTACTGATGCTACTGCTGATACTACAACAACTACTACTGATACTACTGCTGATACTACAACAACTACTACTGATACTACAACTATTACTACTACTAATACAACTACTACTACTACTACTACTAGTACTACTACTACTGATACTACTACTACTACTGATACTACTACTACTAATGATACTACTGCTGCTACTGCTACTACAACAACTACTACTGCTACTACTACTATTACTACCACTAATACAACTACTACTACTAGTAGTACTACTGATACTACTACTACTACTACTACTACTACTACTAGAAATTCCTTCAAATTCTTTAAAAACTGATACTACTACTACTACTGATACTTCTACTACTACTACTCATACTTCTACTACTACTACTGATACTACTACTACTACTACTACTATTACTACTACTACTGCTGCTGATACTACTACTACTACTGATACTACTACTACTACTACTACTACTGATACTGCTACTGCTACTACAACAACTACTAGTGCTACTACTACTATTACTACTACTAATACAACAACTACTACTACTAGTACTACTGATACTACTACTACGACTACTACTACTACTACTACAAATTCCTTCAAATTCTTTAAAAACTGATACTACTACTACTACTGATACTACTACTACTACTACTGATACTACTACTATTACTACTACTAATACAACTACTACTACTACTAGTAGTACTACTGATACTACTACTACTACTACTACAAATTCCTTCAAATTCTTCAAATTCCTTCAAATTCTTTAAAAACTGATACTACTACTACTACTGATACTACTACTACTACTACTACTACTGCTGCTGCTGATACTACTACTACTACTGACACTACTACTACTACTACTAATGATACTACTGCTGCTACTGCTACTAATACTGCTACTACAACAACTACTACTGCTACTACTACTATTACTACTACTAATACAACAACTACTACTACTACTACTACTACTGATACTACTCCTACTACTACTACTACAAATTCCTTCAAATTCTTCAAATTCCTTCAAATTCTTTAAGAACTGATACTACTCCTAATACTACTGATACTTCTACTACTACTACTACTACTACTACTACTGATACTACTACTACTACTGATACTTCTACTACTACTACTACTACTGATACTACTACTACTACTGATACTACTACTACTACTACTAATACTACTAATGATACTACTGCTGCTACTACTACTACTATTGATACTACTGCTGATACTACAACAACTACTACCACTACCACTACTAGTACTACTACTAATACAACTACTACCACAACTAATACTACTGATACTACTCCTACTACTACTGATACTTCTACTACTACTACTGATACTTCTACTACTACTAATGATACTACTACTACTACTACTGATACTACTACTACTACTGATACTACTACTACTACTACTACTACTACTAATGATACTACTGCTGCTACTGCTACTACTACTGCTACTACAACAACTACTAATACTGCTACTACTACTACTACTAATAAAACTACTACCACTCCTAGTACTACTGATACTACTACTACTACTGATACTACTACTACTACTGATACTACTACTACTACTGATACTACTAATGATACTACTGCTGCTACTGCTACTACTACTGCTACTACAACAACTACTACTACTGCTACTACTACTATTACTACTACTAATAAAACTACTACCACTACTAGTACTACTGATACTACTACTACTACTACTACTACTGATACTATTACTACTACTGATACTACTACTACTACTAATGATACTACTGCTGCTACTGCTACTACTACTGCTACTACAACTACTACTGCTGCTACTACTACTATTACTACTACTAATACAACTACTACCACAACTAGTACTACTGATACTACTACTAATACTACTACTACTAGGGTGGTTCTCAGAGGGCTGAGATGAGCGGCTGAGATCTTGCGAGAGCTGTGCGTAAGTAAAATGGAGGCGTTCATGTAATTCAAATCAAACAAGCTAAGGTAGGAACGAACCAATAACTGAAAATAATACAAAGTTAAAGCCCAAACATTTACAACTGTCTTATTTTCTACGAGGAAACAAACTGGACGAAGAGACCGTGACGAGCCTGGAGTGCTACCTGGACGAGTGTTTTGATAGCATCGTGATGGGGAAGGCCCAGAAGCCTACGGCTGCTAGCACACCGTCACTTAAGCGCACTCGTTCTAATTCCACCAGTGTGTCTTCTTCATCCACTTTGTCCCCAGACAGGAACTTCAGCGACATCTTGGAATCCATCGACAAGAAGCTTACCAGCCTTGACGCGCGTCTCGCCTTGGTAGAGGTTCTACACAAGGAGTTTCAGTCTCTAAGGGAGTCGGTGGAGTTTAGCCAAGCCCAGCTAACAGCTATGGCCGCGGAGAACGACGCGCTGAGGGAGAAGGTCACGGAGCTGACCGAAGGGTTTATCCAGCTTTCCGGCGAAAATAAGAAAATGAAGGAATCCATTCTGGACATACAGTCGCGAAGTATGAGAGATAATCTCGTCTTTGCAGGCATCCAGGAGCAGCAGGGAGAGATAGCAGAAGAAACGGTCCGGAACTTTCTCCAGCAGAAGCTAAAAATCCCGGCGGATCAGGTAAAAAACATCACTTTTCATCGAGTCCACCGGCTCGGAGGTAAGAAACCCGACAAAACCCGTCCTCGCCCGATCATAGCTAAATTTGAGCATTATAAACAAAAAGAATTTGTTAGAAGCTGCGGCAGGGAACTGAGAGGGACAGACTTTAGTGTTAATGATCAGTTTCCTAAGGAAATCCTAGATCGCAGGCGAGTGCTGTTCCCAATCAGGAAGAAATACATGATGGACGGCGTTAAAGCCACCATATCGGTTGACAGACTTTATATTAATGGACAGTTGTTCAGGGATCAGAAGATCACCCCTTGGCTTTATTAGTTACACCACAGGTGGACTTAAAGCATGTTTCAATGATTTAAAATAAATAAATAAAATAAATAAATAAATAAGACGCACAGATCGGTACACGGTGATAAATTAAATACACGCACAGCTCAAGAGCACGTTGGAATGGTTAGTGTTCACGGTTGGGTACAGAAGGCACGGACTATGGTTTATCCCTTTTCACACTCTCTTACTCTTTGCACTTTTTTATTTTTTTGTGTATTTCTATCTTATTTGTCTGCTTCTTTCCTGATCATCAGTCAATCACAAGCACATCATATGTTGCTACCTGGGTCTATGTATGACTATTTTCTCAAGGGCATGCACCTTCTAACTTCTCACTCACATCTATGGCGAATGTAAAGTTTGTGACATGGAATGTGCATGGGGCTGGCACCAGAGAGAAAAAAATGAAGATCATTAACCAGCTTACTAGATTAAAGGCAGATGTTGTATTATTGCAAGAAACCCACAAATCAGCTACAAATGCAAGTGAGCTTAACTCACCTGAGTTCCCTAATGTGTTTGCGGCCTGCTATAACTCTAGACAGAGAGGTGTAGCAATCTTAATCCACAAAAACGTTAGTTTTAAAATATTAGATAAAACTATAGATCCTGAAGGTAGATACATAATAATTAAAATAGCTATCCATAACCAGAAGCTATGTATTGTCAGTATATATGGTCCAAATGTTGATGACCCCTCTTTTTTCCACCAATTCTTCCTTGCACTTTCAAAACACGGGGATTGTTCACTAATTATAGGAGGTGACTTCAACTTTGGTTTAAATAACGATATAGACAGGTTGAATAAAACAGGGACTCAGCGTAGTTGGCAGTCAGTAAGTGTAGTCAAACAATACATGAGTGATTTTGGTCTTTGCGATGCATGGCGTTCTCTTCATCCTATTAGTAAAGAATACACTTTTTTCTCAAATGTTCACCATTCGTACTCTCGTCTGGACTACTTTCTAATAAGTAGCTCACTGCTGTCGGTTGTTTCAGAGACGGTAATTCATCCTATTGCTATCAGTGATCACGCTCCTGTTACTCTCACCTTAATTAATAAAAAAATAACCACACAAAACAAAAGCTGGAGATTTAATACATCACTGCTTAAAGATGAAGAATTTATAAAATTCATTAAAGAACAGTGGGCCTCATACTTAGAATACAATGATCAACCAGGTACATCGGCATCGATATTGTGGGAAGCTGGAAAAGCAGTGATGAGAGGTAAAATAATTTCTTTCTCATCTCATAAAAAGAAAAAAGAAAACAAAAAGATTCAGGAATTAGAAGAAAAACTTAAGTTACTAGAATCCTCTCAAGAAGAAGGAAAGTTAGGTAAAATCCGTGAAGTAAAATTAGAACTAAACCACTATATTGAAAAGCAAAATAGATTTCTAATACAAAGACTCCGAATAGAAAATTTTGAACATGGCAATAAGTCAGGAAGCTTTCTAGCTAATCAGCTTAAAATAAATAAGGAGAAAACTACTATATTTGCAGTTACAGATTCAACTGGTAATACAGTAAGTGAACCAGGGTGTATAAATAATACCTTCCGCGATTTCTACAAATCTTTATACACACCACAGATAAATCCATCAGAGAAGGATATTAACCAATTTCTGGATAAAATTACACTTCCTAAATTATCAGATAACCAAAGAATGACACTGGATTCCCCGCTGACAACAGCTGAAACCCAGGAAGCTCTTAAAAGCATGCCTAATAAAAAGGCTCCAGGTCCAGATGGATTCCCCACTGAGTTTTACAAAGAGTTCTGGAATATTCTAGCCCCAACGTTCCACAGAATGTTGCAGGAAATACAGGAAAAAGGTAGATTTCCAGCTAATATGAACTCTGCCACCACCAGCCTTCTGCTCAAGCCAGACAAAGATCCTGTGTTGCCCACTAGTTATCGTCCCATATCCTTAATTAATGTGGATATTAAGATAATCTGTAAAGCTTTTGCAAAAAGATTAGACAAAGTAACTCCTCTCATAATACATCCAGATCAAACTGGTTTCATCAGAGGAAGGCAGTCATCCACAAATACACGCCGATTACTTAATTTAATTGATTATTCCTACAGTAAAAACATTAAAACCAATATATTGTCTTTAGACGCAGAAAAAGCATTTGATAGAGTAAATTGGAAATTTTTATTCGCTACTCTTCAAAAATTCGGTTTTGGCGATTTATTCATAAACTGGTTAAAAATTCTATACAATTCTCCAACAGCCTGTGTCAGGACAAATAATCAAATATCTTCCAGTTTTTGTCTACAGAGGGGCACCAGGCAAGGATGCCCTCTTTCTCCACCACTTTTTGCCATCTTTATAGAACCTCTAGCAGCAACAATCAGACAAACAAAAGCTGTAAAAGGTATAAAATGCATGAAAATAGAGCACAAGATTAGTCTGTACGCGGATGATGTATTACTTTATCTCCAGCATTCAAATAATTCTCTTTTACAAGTAATTAGAATACTAGAATCTTTCTCTAAAGTATCAGATTACTCGTTAAACTGGTCTAAATCTACGGTACTGTCAATTAATTGCTGTTTCGAAAACTCCCTAAATTTACAAATGCAATCAGGAAATATTAAATATTTAGGTATTACTGTGTCGAATAAATTAACAGATTTACTTAAACTTAACCATGCCCCACTTTTAAACAGGATAGAAGAGGACCTTGAAAGATGGAAATCGCTTCCAATCACACTTATGGGTAGGGTAGCTTCAATAAAAATGATGGTCCTACCTAGAATTAATTATTTATTTTCAATGATCCCCAATAAACCATCATCTGACTGGTTTAAATCTCTAGACTCTGCCATTTCTAAATTTCTTTGGAAAGATAAACCCCCACGTATTAGCTTAAAGACAATACAGAAGACTAAAGACAGGGGAGGACTAGATCTGCCTAACTTCCATAACTATTACTTAGCAAATAGGCTACAATACATCTCTAAATGGATAAAAAATACTCTTTTAGATGAGCCTTGGTTAGATATAGAACAGGAAATGTGCAATAATATCATGATTTCAGATCTGCCGTTTATTAGCTCAAATATAAAACGGCATACATGCTTCAAAAATATCAACATTAGCTCTACTCTGACAGCATGGTGGGAGTTCCTCAAAATGACAAAGTCATCACTTATCCCATGCAGTCGTACACCTATTTGGAATAACCCTGATATCCTACAAAATAATAAAATGATAAACTTTACATACTGGAAGAATAAAGGTATTAAATATCTGGAACATCTACTTGACGGAACCGAGTTCATCAATTTTGCTAAACTAAATATGCAATATGGCATTAGTAAAAATAAATTCTTGGAATATGAACAACTTAAATCTATAATTAAAAATAAATATAAGCATATTAATGGTGGTTTACAAGTCCCAACTAATATAATACAGTTCTTAGATTTAACCCCCCCCAAACTACTGTCTAAATTATACAGGACACTGACTAAAATAGATGATTCGATATCTCTTCCTATAATGAAGTGGGAAAAAGATTTATCAGGCACCTTTGAACAAAATTTCTGGGCTCAGATATGTCTAAGAACTTTCAAATTGACTAGAAACACCAACTTACAACTAATACAATACAAAATCCTTCACAGAGTACACTACACAGGACAAAGATTATTCAAGATAGGTCTGGCACAATCTAATATCTGCCCACACTGCATAGGCAATCATCCTGATAATTATATTCATGCGTTATGGTTATGCACACCAGTCCAGAGGTTCTGGACACAGATATGTAAGGACTTATCAAAGTGCTTGAGCTGTAAAATTACACCTTCCCCATCAGTTTGCCTGCTCGGTAATTTTGAGGAAAGTCCTCTGAAAAAAGAAATAGTTTACATGGTTTTTACTGCTTTATGCATCGCAAAGAAAACTATCCTCATGAATTGGAAAAGTAAACAAAATCTCAGTATCAATCAGTATAGAGATCTTTTGTTGGATCATATTAATCTAGAGACAGCATCTGCTTCCACATCTGATTGGTCTCTTTGGGCTCCTCTGATCAACACCATCACTTAGTGGAATAGGGGGCGGTGGGTTGCTTCCTGCAGGGCGCAGTGGCTGGATGGAGGGGTTCCTGGGGCCCTGGGGGCACTTGGAGTAGGGCGCCTTGTGGATTCGGCACCGGGGTCTGTTGCCCCCATCTGGGAGGAGTTTGGGAGGCCTACGGGTGGCCCACAGCGGCCGCTTGCGGCGCTCTTTGGGAGCTGCGTGTTGACGGACGTGGGTTACTGACCTGGTAGCTGTGCTGCCGCTGGGTGGGTCCGGGGTGGGTCTGGGGTCCCCGGGGCGCGCCGCCCTCGGGCGCGGGCCCCGGCGGGGCCTCGGGGGTTCCGGTTCCAGGGGGGGCGCCGCTTTTGGTGTGGGCCGGCGCGCGCCCGGGTGTCCGCCCCTGCACGGGGCCTCTGGTGCGCTGGGGGGCCTCGGGGCCTGTTGAGGTGGTAGGGGGGCATGGTCATTAACACCTCTGGGCAGATGCTCTTCTCCTTCATTGGATAGGCACTCTGCCAGTGGGGGGAGGGGGAAAGGAGGGGGAGTAGGGACCTACCCAGCCTGGATGTCTACTGTCGAATGTATGGTGAGTTGTTTGAACGTTAGTGTTGGGGAGGGATTAAATCTACGGGAGGGGGGGGGGGTTGGGGGCGTTGACGTTCTGGTGGGCTTGTGTCCGGCCCCCTGTCCCGGTCCTGGTCCGTGTCGTCTTCCGGTGCGGGTTTCACCTGGGGGTGGGGTTTGGGATGGCTCGTGCGGGCCGGCTGGCCAGTGTCCCCCCCTATTATTATTATTATTATTATTATTATTATTATTTTTTATTTATTTATTTATTTATTTAGTTTAAGTAGGCTTGGTGGGTGGGCTGGGGGGGGTTGAGGTGTTGGTCCTGGTGGGTGGTTGGCTGGCGGGCCCTGCGGCCTCTCCCTGTCCCCCGGGCTACGGTGGTGCCGCTGGCGGGGCCCCCTTCTCTGGGTGGGGCTTTCGGGGAGCGGGGGTGCCTATTGGAGTCAGTAGGGGAGCTGGCTCCCTGGGTTGGCTTCCCAGTCATTTGCTCCCCATCCCCGGACTCCTCCCTCTGCCTGCTCCATCACGCCGCCACACATGCAGGTCATGTGGGAGGGGGCGTTACTGGAGGTTGCCACTTTCTGGTGACGCCCCTCTCCCCAATTTTATCATGCATCTTAGACACTTTCACTTCAAACATTTTTCACATCGCACACTCATATAGGCCATGGTAGGGGGGGGTGGGGGGAAGACGTCTGGGGGGGGGCTTATGTTGTGTGGGCCTCACCTCGGACGGCTCCCTCCACCTCCTCTCCCACTTAGACATTGAGGGTTCTGGGCAGTCACACGGAGGGGGTGCGCTGGCAACAGCTACCTTCCGGAAGGGGGGTGGGCTGTGCCATGCATCCCCTTCGGCGCTCCCAGTTTTTAAACGTACTTGAGAACAACATGCAACAACACAACATTTGAGCAGGCGTAGGGAGGGTCGGGGTCTTCTGCACACCCCCGTTCTCCGATGGCGGCAAGGAGTCTGGGGCCTGGAGCGGGCCACTGTGTCCGGGGTCTTGGTGGGGGGCTGCGGTGTGCAGTCAGCGGCTTGCCAGGTCTGGGGCTGATACCTCTGCTCCCCCCAGGGGGCGGGGGGCAGGGATGGCAAGGGTAGGGTGGGGGGAGGGAGGGGGTTTATTAGGTATTTAGGGGGAGGGGGGGGGGCTCTGGCCGGGTGGCTCGTGCGGGTCGTGTTGGCCCGCCCTCTTGGGGGGGCCCGGTCCGGGGGGCGTCTGGTCTGGGGCCGGGGCCGGGGGTCGGGCACAGGCAGTCGTATAGTCGATTTGGGGTGACCCCCCCCCCCTTTGGTCAGTGTTGGATGTGAGTGTTATGTGGGAATGTGTGTACAGCGTCTTTTTTTTTTTTTTTTTTTCTCTGTGTGTGGTGAGTGGGGCACAAGGGAGGGATGGGGTGAATGAGTTTTTTTTTTTTTTTTCCAGGTATGGGTGTGGTCCGCTCCCTCTCCCAAGAACATCTCAAGTCTCCGCTAGGTGCGGAGCCCATCCCCCCACGTCCTGCCCTCCTCCACTTCGTTGGCGGGCGCCTTGGCCCCCTGGCGCGTTGGTTGGCTTCGGGTTTGGGGCGGGTTCCCGGGCGTGCGCCGGCCCACTCCCGGCGGCCTCTTCGCGGGGCCTGGCCCCCCGGGGGGCGGCCGGGGCCCTTGTCGCGGGGGCGGGGCGCCCCTGGGGCCTCTGGCCCTCAGGGCCCATGGCCGGGACCACTTCAGCGGGGCTAGCTGCCGGCGGAGCCCACGGGCTCGTCTCCGCGGCTCTTGAGGGCGTCGGCATTGCGGTGGCTGGGGGATTTCCTCGGGGTCGTCTCTGCTCCTTCCTTGGGGGGGGGTGTTGCAGATATCCTGTGTCGGCCCCTCCTGGGCGACCTGCTTTAGGGGCCCCTTTGGGAGTCCGGGGTTACGGGTCCCCTGACGCCTGCCTATGTGCTCGGGGAAGGTGGGTCTTCGGTTCTCCACAATCACTATCAAGCTATTTCTGGATAATCTTCACCTAAACTAGTGCACTTTCACATCTCCCACAGGTGCTGGGTCCCAGGTATTAAGTGTTCACTTATATACAGTAATCTTATAATTTGTTTATTTATTTATTTATGTTCTTTCACTTTCTTTTTTCAAATATCACATTACACATGTCAGCTTACATAATAATATATATGATTTAGCTATGGCATCTAGGTGTTATTCGAGTGTAGCTGTGGCTTTATGTCTGTTGGTTGTGCTGCTCTTTTTGTGTCTCTTTCCAGGTGATGGAGCAGACAAAGAAGGTTTTATCACTCTCTCCCTTTTATCTCCTCTTTCTTTCACCTCTAATCTTTTTTTTTCTTTTCTTTCACTTTTTCTTCTTCCTTTAGTCTCCCATTGTCATGTCCATATAATTTGAAATTCTCCTTGCAGGAATCATAATAAAGCTATTTACAAGCATAAATCAAGTGGAGCACTATGGCGAAAGCTGTTTGCTCCACTTGTAAAAGCAAAATCTGTCGAGCTCTATCTGGCATTGAGACATCAATTCCTATTGCCACATTGCTAGACAGGACACTGGGAAAAAAAAAAAAAAAAAAAAAAAAAAAAAAAAAAAACTAATACTACTACTACTACAAATTCCTTCAAAACTTTAAAAAATGATACTACCACTACCACTGATACTACTACTACTACTACTGATACTTATACTACTACTACTGATACTACTACTACTACTACTGATACTACTACTACTACTGATACTACTACTACTACTACTACTACTACTAATGATACTACTGCTGCTACTGCTACTACTACTGCTACTACAACAACTACTACTGCTACTACTACTATTACTACTACTGATACTACTACCACTACTAGTACTACTACTAATACTACTACTACTACTACTACTACTACAAATTCCTTCAAATTCTTTAAAAACTGATACTACCACTACTACTGATACTACTACTACTACTACTGATACTACTACTATTACTACTACTAATACAACTACTACTACTACTAGAACTACTGATACTACTACTACTGATACTACTACTACTAATACAACTACTACTACTACTAGTACTACTGATACTACTACTACTACAAATTCCTTCAAATTCTTCAAATTCCTTCAAATTCTTTAAAAACTGATACTACTACTACTACTGATACTACTACTACTGCTACTACTACTACTACTACTACTACTACTACTACTGATACTACTACTACTACTACTACTACTACTACTGATACTACTACTACTACTACTGAGACTACTACTACTACTACTACTAACGATACTACTGCTGCTACTACAACAACTACTACTAATACAACTACTACTACTACTAGTACTACTGATACTACTACTACTACTACTACTACAAATTCCTTCAAATTCTTTAAAAACTGATACTATTACTACTACTGATACTACTACTACTGATACTACTACTATTACTACTAATAATGCAAGTACTACTTCTACTAGTACTACTGATACTACTACAACTACTACTACAAATTCCTTCAAATTCCTTAAGATTCTTTAAAAACTGATACTACTACTACTGATACTACTACTACTACTGCTACTACTGATACTACTGATACTACTACTACTACTGATACTACTACTACTACTACTACTAACGATACTACTGCTGCTACTACAACAACTACTACTAATACAACTACTACTACTACTAGTACTACTGATACTACTACTACTACTACTACTACTACAAATTCCTTCAAATTCTTTAAAAACTGATACTATTACTACTACTGATACTACTACTACTGATACTACTACTATTACTACTAATAATACAAGTACTACTTCTACTAGTACTACTGATACTACTACAACTACTACTACAAATTCCTTCAAATTCCTTAAGATTCTTTAAAAACTGATACTACTACTACTGATACTACTACTACTACTGCTACTACTGATACTACTGATACTACTACTACTACTAATACAAATTACTTCAAATTCTTCAAATTTTTCAAATTCTTCAATGTTTTTTAGTTATTTTTTCTCTTCTGCATGGATCTTCTGCATCTTCTCCTCAAATCATTCTGCAGATTAGCATTCTCACTCGCTGTTGCGTAGGAACAGCTTTTTCTAGTTATTATTATTATTATCAGTGAGAATGCTATACAGCATTCTCACTTATTGTTTTCCTGTTTTTCTTTATTATTATCAGTGAGAA